>JACEEZ010021855.1:0-55000 GCA_016584305.1 Chionoecetes opilio | reverse complement strand
ATGGTCCATCCCAAGGGCTCTGGAGTTTGGGTGAGAGTCCCTTCTTTTTCCTGGGGTTGTGCAGCCACACCAGATCATCAACGTTGAATATGGCCCCACGCGAACGCTCGTCGTAGCATGTTTCATGGCGCGCCCTGCCACCCGCATGTTCTGTCGGGCATGGCGGTGTGCGTCCTCAAGCCTCTCTTTTAGCGCCTGAACGTAACCTGGCGCGGCAGGAACCGTGGATTCCTGAGGAGGGCGCCCCGTGGCCAGGTCTACCGGAAGCCTTAATTCACGGCCAAACATCAGTCGTGCAGGAGTGTTGGTTGTCGCTTCGTGCCTGGACGACCGGTAGGCCATCAGCAGCGTTGGCAACTTGACGTCCCAATCTCGCTGGTCCCTGCTGCAATACTTAGCCACCTCGTGCATCAGCGTCCTGTTGAAGCGTTCCACCATACCATCCGACTGAGGCCTCAACGGGGTGGTGCGAGTCTTCTTGATTCCCAGCAGCCGGCAACACTCCTGAAAGACCGAGGACTCAAATTCCCGCCCCTGGTCGGAATGCAGCTCCTGTGGCACTCCAAAGAGCGTGATAAAGTTCGTCACCAGCGCTTCAGCCACAGTCACAGCCTCATGGTTGGGGAGCGCGTATGCCTCAGGCCACTTGGTAAAATAATCCATAATCACACAGATGAATATATTTCCCTGTGGGGTGATGGGATGCGGCCCGACTATGTCTACGGCCACTCTCTCAAGAGGCGCTCCAACCTGGTAGAGTTGGAGAGGCGCACGTGTCCTTCTCCCGGGGCCATTTCTAGCGCAACACACCTCACAGGCCCGACACCACTCCTGCACGTCCCACCTCATGTTCACCCAATAGAAGCGCTGCCTCAACTTGCCCAAGGTCTTCTTTTCCCCTAAGTGGCCGCTGGTAACACCATCGTGCAACTCGCGTAGCAAGTCACGCCTCAGGGCGCGCGGCACCAACACCACCCAGTAACTCGGCCGACCCCGAATATCTTCCCATCGCCGCTGCAACACTCCATCCTCCAGTCGCAACATGGCCCACTGCTGCCACAGGTGCTTCGTGACAGGGCTCTCTGGTGCCACTTCCTGTCTGCTTGGGCGCTCTGGAGACTCTTCCATCCACTGTATCAAGGGAGCGAGATCCACATCCTCTCTCTGCGCCTGACGCCACTGCTCCCCGGCATCCACAGTGTCTCCCCACACCTGCAACCGCCGGCACATCACACGCTCCTCTACCTTAGAGCAATGTGAGCACCCAGGCTCACACGGGCGGCGGCTTAGACTATCGGCATTGTGATGGATGTGGCCGGGGCGATGCTGGACTTCATACTGGTACTGCTCCAGCGGGCCTAGCCACCGTGCCAACTGCCCTTCCGGTGCCTTGAGGGTTTTCAGCCACTGTAAGGCCGCGTGGTCTGTCCTTACGGTGAACTGGGTGCCATATAAGTAAGGATGGAAGTCTTCCGTGCTCCTCACTACTGCCAGAAGCTCCTTTCTGGTCACACAGTAGTTACGTTCGGGCCCAGTAAACTTAGCACTGTAGTATGCTACCACGTGCTCTCGTCCATCCTTCACCTGCGACAGCACGGCGTCAAGACCCTCGGCACTGGCATCGGTGTCAAACAGGTAGGGGCTGGCCCGGTTTGGGTAAGGCAGCAACGGTGCCTCGACCAGGGCACGCTTCAAGCTGTCAAACGCCTCCTGACAAACCTCACTCCATTCGAAACGTGCCCCTTTCCTGGTATGGTGGTTGAGAGGAGAGGCGACACGAGCGAGCTCGGGGAAGAAGCGCCGGTAATAGGTGCAAAGGTACAAGAAACTCCTGACGTCAGCCCCACTGGTGGGGGTCTTTCCACCTGTCTTTGCCACTCCTGCACCACAGCCACCTTCTGGGGGTCGGTCTTCACTCCGTCTCTGCCGACGATGTGCCCCATGAACGGCACCTCAGGCTGGAAAAGGAGACACTTCTTCGGGCTGAGTTTCAAGTTGGCAGCCCACAGACGCTGCAGCACCTCTCTCAGCCGCTCCAGCTCCTCCTCAAAAGTGCTTCCAAAATCTATCACATCGTCGATGTAGACGAGGGCCGTCCTCCAGTGTATTCCTTCCAACACCCTCTCCATCAACCGCTCAAAGCAGCTTGGCGCGTTACACAGACCGAAGGGCATAACGGTGAATTGCCAGAGCCCCTGGTCGAAGGAGAATGCTGTCTTGGGTTTGTCCTCCTCCACCATTTCCACCTGGTGGTACCCCGACTTAAGGTCCAGGGTGGAGAACCACTGAGCGCCGGCCAGAGCATCCAGCGTATCATCGATACGCGGCAAAGGGTAGGAGTCCTTCCTGGTGGCATCATTGAGCGCCCGGTAATCAACACAGAAGCGCCTCGAGCCGTCCTACTTGGTCACCAGCACCACCGCTGACGACCACGGGCTTTCGGACCTCTCCACTACCCCTTGCGCCTCCAGCTCCATCACTGCCCGCCTGGCTGGCGCGATCCTCCGTGGGGCGTGTCTGATGGGCGGTGTGCTTCCTGTCTTAATGTGGTGCTTTACCAGGCCCGTGCGGCCCAGGTCCAAGTCACCCTCGCTGAAGACACCAACATACTCCCTCAGACTGTCGCGCATCCTCTCCTGCTGCCACGAGGTGAGGTGAGTGGCACTCCTCTGCGCCAAATCACTCAGGTGGTCAGGTAGGGTACCTTCAGCAGCCGGTTCCATACAACCTCGCTGCCCCTTCTGACTAGCCACCTCCTCACAGATGCCCAGTTTGGCACCAGCCGGTACCGTGTGAGTCTCATCGGAGAAGTTAGCCACAAGGACAGTGACTGACTCCTCCCCGGCTCCTACGAGACTCCGGCCCACCGCCACACCGTCTGTCAGCCACAGGTGCTTCGTGGACTCTATCATGCCGTCGGCTCCTTCCATCTTCCTGGTCAACGTACAAGGCACCCTAGTCTCCGTCCTCGGGGCAAGACGCACGCGTTCAGCCGCAACTACCTCCGCCGGGGCGCCACCTGGGAGTAAGGGCACCTCTTCTCCGCGCACCCTTAACGTCCTCCTCCCCAGGTCGACGCACGCCCCACTCTGCGTCAGGTAGTCCAGGCCCAGGAGGCATGAATCCTCTATGTCGGCGACGTACACAGGCAGTACTTCCTCAGTGCCTCCCACGCCGAGGCACGCCTCCACTGGGCCCCTGAGCTTCGTGCAATGCCCGGTGACTCCACAGAGTCGCTGTGGTGCTTCAGGAAGATGTTTCGCTGGCACCATGTCCGGACGCGTGAGCGTCCTCTCCGCGCCCGTGTCCACCGTCATCCGGTATGGCCTCCCGTTCACGGTCCCTTCCACCTCGACCGTCGTGGCTGTAGCACGGTGGCAGGTTACACTGCACGGGGCCCTTGGAGCGTTGGCTGGCTCTCGGTCCCTCCGTCCAGCAACGTGTCGTTTCCCGCCTGCAGCACTTGCTTGGGATTGGTGCAAGCGATGGAAAAGTGACCATACTGGCCACAACTCCGGCAGCAAGGCTGAAAGGCGTTATCAGCCGGCCTCTCAAGGGAACGCGTCCTCCGCCCCCTCGGGTACTGGCTTCGCCTGTGGCCTTGCTGGCCACAACCCCAACAAGAGCCCTGGAAGCCTGTGGGGCTCGTCCTCCCGGACGCCGCGGACCTCCTCTCCGGCGTCCTCTTCACCTGTGCCTGCCTGGCCCGGAATTTCCTGGTAGGGGGGGCTCTCTATGGCCCCTCCGTCGCGGCACCGCCCACAGAGGTGCGCAGGAAAGACTCGAGCTCCAGCCCCCTCGCTAGAGCTTCCTGCACGTCTCCTGGATGCGCCTGCTTCACATACAACTGCAAGTTCCTGTCTGGCAGCGCATCCACGAAGTGGTCGCGCGTCAGCACCACCACCATGTCCTCCGGGGCGGCGGGGTACGCTCGACGTACCAGCGTCTCCAGCTCCTGGGCGAGCTGGGGTAGAGGCTCGCCCCTGGCTCGCACCCTGACCTTCAGGCGAGCCCGGTATATCTCCGCCTGCTGATGGTGGCCAAACCTTCTTCGTAGGGCCTCCACCACACTCTGATACACCAGGCGTTGCGCAGGGGTCAGGTGCCCCAGCACCTCCAACGCTGCACCCCGGAGATTGGACACGAGCTGTAAGGCTCGTTCTGCCAAGTCCCACCCTTGGGCGTCTGCCAGGAGCTCGAATTGGGCCAGGTATGCTTCCCACCCGACCTTGCCATCAAACTCAGATGGTCTACGCCGCCCCGAGTGACCACAGTACATAGCGGTGTGGTGCTGGGGCGACGAAGGCGGGGTGAGGAAGCGAGGAGAGGGGCACCGTATGGCCGGGGCGGGTGGTGTGCCTGCCCGCCAGTCCTTGTGGTCACCAGGATCCGACCAAGGACGACCAGGCAGCTCCTCTTCCTCGATGAGCTCCTGCCTCAACCTACGCTGGTCCATGGCCTTGGTTAAGGCACTGGCCTGCTGTTCTACGGCCTGCTGCAGCGTCGCGATATCCTCTCGGCACGCCCTCACTTCCTCCCTTGCCTCCTCCTTGCCTCCCTTGCTTAATGCCCTGCACCTCCGTACTTAAGTCCTGCTTAAGGGCGGCACACATCGTTCTTTGTACCGCCTCGCGTCCTCCCTCGCCTCAACCAGGCCCCGACACATTGCCTCTTTCAGTTCGTTCACGTTTTCATTGTTTTTCTTCATTGCACTCATCAACGCACTGAACATGTTCATTTTCGATTCACTTTCCACGGGCCCGCTAGCCTGACTCGGCTCGCCCGCCAGGCATTGGTCCGCGCCTTTGTCTTCACTCAGCTCATTTTCCACCGATGCACTCGCCTCCTCCCCGTCCGTCATTTTGACCACGTGTGAACACAACCGGCTCTCATTCTAACACACTCACAATCCCACTTCTAGACACCAACTGTTACGCCCTCGGCCCCACCATACAACCCAGGTGACAAGGTGAAGCTGACAAGACGCACCAAACCGTTGCTTGACGTAAGAGCACACGGAGGGTTAGGTATGCGAGTGAGAACGAGCTATAACACACACAATCAACGAGTTCTTATCACCTCTACCTCAGGCGAAGGAAACACTTGACTCCTTTCTTGGTTTACTTAGGGAGGTTCTGATACAATTAACACAAAAGTACAAAGCCGAGGCAGAGAGGGGGGCAGACAGTCACACACAATAAATCCTGTATCCTGTATCACTCCACACACGTTCCACACTTCAGATTATCCACACGAGACGGTATATCCAAGGGAAGAGGTATATATCCACACTAGCAGGGTCGTACTATGGGGAAAAGCACGGGAGGGGGAAGGAGCAAAACTGTACGTCTCTCCCAGGCAGACGTCTCCTCCACACTGCCTCACTGGGTGCCAGCCACAGCGTTGCCAGGTGAATTTGCCCAAAATATCGTACTAAACCAGTCAAAATGATCGTACTTGCATCTGTATTATTGTACATCCTTTTTTTTTCTAACCAAATCCTACGGTCACCTTTTCCAACAATAACAATGTATCTCCATCAGAAAAAGCTGTAAAACTTGGCAAGGAAATAATAATCAGTGTCTCAGAAACCAGGGAAGTGACGGAATTATACGAAAACAAGTGTGGCTCGCCCACTGATCTATATAACATGGATCGCGGATCTGGGCTAGCTGTGGCCGAGATACCGAAGTCAGCCACCAGCCACCAGCCGCCATCTTGCCAATACCAAAACAAATACATGGGCCGGCCCAGGCAGTGGCTGGGTGTTGGCTGCTGGCATGTGATAGCCTATATTACCACCTACTACTACTATTAACACCTACTACTACTACTACTATTACCACCTACTACTACTATTACCACCTAACAACTACTATTAACACCTACTACTACTACTAAACTTCCAACCTACTGCATCATCGAACCTTCCAAGTCATTTATTTACGGTGATACACAGACAACAGGCGTGTTACGAGGCCGTACAGGTGTGTAGTGACAGGTGTGTTGCGATGCCGTACAGGTGTGTAGTGACAGGTGTGTTGCGAGGCCGTACAGGTGTGTAGTGACAGGTGTCTTGCGATGCCGTACAGGTGTGTAGTGACAGGTGTGTTGCGAGGCCGTACAGGTGTGTAGTGACAGGTGTGTTGCGAGGCCGTACAGGTGTGTAGTGACAGGTGTGGTGTATGTGGGAAAGCGAGAGAGGCTAAGAGTGCGATGTTAGCCCCCGAGTGTGTGTGTGTCTGACCTAAGGAGCGAACGCGCAGTTCTCGTCCACTATAACGGCGTCAGCCCTGTACCGCCGCGACCACGGGTACGGCGCGGGCCACAGTGGTCCATATAAGCTACTCTCGGGGATTACAGGAAGTTTAAATGAATAAAAAACCTTTGGCCTAATCAAAAAACCTATTTTGAGTATTTTCGTACATACCTGGTGTCGTTTCGTAACTCTAGTAGTCAAGTTCAGCTCTGAGCTGAGTGTACGAAACGACTATGGTTTCATATAGACTACGAAACAACTTTTGGTAATAATGGACGAGAGTTTCGCGGTCGTTTTCAGAGACACCAACTATTTTTTCTTGGCCTACAATAGGTGCTTGTTGCAACGGAGATAGTTATATTTTGCGCAACCCCCCCCCCATAAAAAAAAAAAATAATAATGAAACCTAACCTTACCTTATAGGTTTTAATGAAACCTAACCTAGCTAACCTAAACCCGTCGGGTGCCAGCGACGTAGATCTACGTCGGCAGGGCGTGTCACCCCCAGTGCCAGCGACGTATATCTACGTCGGCAGGGCGTGTCACCCCCAGTGCCAGCGACGTAGATTTACGTCGGCAGGGCGTGTCACCCCCAGTGCCAGCGACGTAGATCTACGTCGGCAGGGCGTGTCACCCCCAGTGCCAGCGACGTAGATTTACGTCGGCAGGGCGTGTCACCCCCAGTGCCAGCGACGTAGATCTACGTCGGCAGGGCGTGTCACCCCCAGTGCCAGCGACGTAGATCTACGTCGGCAGGGCGTGTCACCCCCAGTGCCAGCGACGTAGATCTACGTCGGCAGGGCGTGTCACCCCCAGTGCCAGCGACGTAGATTTACGTCGGCATAATTATAAATCCATTTTGGCTAAACTATTCACTTATTATTTTCCATTTGCACCTAGGGTGACACATGCACCCTTTGAGCGATGTGGCAACAGTTTAGCATGTGGATAAGGCTGCACTCACACCAAGCGAGTCGAGTTGAGTCGAGTCAAGGAGAGTAATTGTCATAACGAGTGATCGAAGACTCGTTGCGATTCGAATTGACTCGACTCAACTCGAATTGTTTGGTGTAAAACGAATCCTCTCTCGAAATTGTTTGGTGTAAAACGAATCGCTTATTATATTCCATTTCCACATAGGGTTACACATGCACCCTTTGAGTGATGTGGCAACATTATAGCATGTGGATAAGGCTGCACTTGGGCCCGGTTCACACTTCACGTATTTGCTACGTGCGTCTTGTTATCGTGACGTCACCGTGACGTCACGATGACGTTACCTCGTCACTGGTCACTCCCGCCCGCTTGCTCGATCAGAAAAAATTGCAGTATAAAACCACCTTATTTTTCTTACTTCCTCCCTTTTGTACCCCATGACACACCTATTACTCCCTTCACTATATCCCCCTTCACTCCCTGCTCTACCTATATAGTGCTACAATCCCCTGACAACAGGCTATTGCAAAGGTTACAAGTGGATTCTGTATAGCGGGGTTCACAGGTATTGCCACATATCGCAGTCGTGGCGCTATTTTTCAAGTCACTAATAATTACTACCTTACTTTTACTTTTACTACGTAATTACTACGCGCGTTGGACGCTGCAGTACTGGCCCCATGGCCAGTCTGCTGACCCATTCACTTGCTGCATATGACTATCATATAGACTGGTTTATCAGTATATATGATATACTGTTATCTGCGTAAATGTTTGTTATATAATATTATCAAATAAAAAAACTGTAAAACACGCTAAAGAAATGTCATTACGAGACTCTGAAGAAATATGCATGAACTTAATATTCACTTAAACTCTTCGCCATTTAAAACTTTGCAAGTCAACTTTTATCATAAAGGGTATCAATAGAGGCGCAATTTTATTGGCTTTTCATTGATATATTTCGTTTTCTGATAAATGAATTACCACCATGCATAAATTAGCGTTAACTAAATATGTAACCATCAATCGGGAAAATAACCCGATTGATGATTTTATTTAGTTATTTAACGCTAATTTATGCATGGTTTTAATCAATTCATCAGAAAACGAAATATATCGATGGAAAGTTAATAAAATTGCACTTCTATTGAAACCCTTCATGATAAAAGTTGACTCGCAAAGTTTTAAATGGCGGAGAGTTTGAGTGAGTATTAAGTTCATGCATCATCACTTCAGAGTCTCATAATAACATTTCTTTAGCGGGTTTTACTGTTTTTTATTTGATAATATTATAGAACAAACATATACGAGGATAACAGTATATCATATATACTGATAAACCAGTCTATATGATAGTCATATGCAGCAAGTGAATGGGCCAGCAGACTGGCCATGGGGCCAGTACTGCAGCGTCCAGCACGCATAGTTGGCGAGTGTCACATCCAGTTCTACTGTTATCTATATAAACAGTAAACATGGCCGCTTAGTTGGTTCCAAATTTAGGTGACAAATGAATAAGCTTTAAGCCTTGATTTATATATTGACATTTAATTTATGGTATGTTAATGTAACCAATAATACATATGTATTATATTATTATTATATTTTTTTTTTACAGCTTCTGATTTTTGGAGCGAGGCAAAGTTAGTCTTTGGCCGAGGATCTGCCTACATATCAAGTGACACAATGGCCAGCCAGCAGGCCCCTGATGCTATCAGTGAGGATAAGATTAACCTTTTTAAGTGGATGATGATGGTCCTTGACACAGCACGCTCTGTCCTGCACAAGGTCTTTCTGTGGGGAACAAAACAGGAACCAGGTGAATCTGTGGAGCACTACTTGCGTATAACCAAGAAATGGTCCAACAAAAATTACAGGGAGTTTGACAAATATCAGCGAGAACTTATGTCAAATAAAAGTTTAGAATGTAAATTTGATGTAACGCTTTTATCCAAGGTCATTGAGCATACTTGTGATAAACTGGACGAATCTTGCCAAGCTTGCCCAACAGAAAAATTATACTACACTAGGATCGCTTGTGAAGGCGGTCAAAGACTTCCGCAATGACATCAGCCATAATTTTAAGGGAATTTCAATGAAAACTTTGTTCTTGAAAGCCAATAACTTGATGGATCTGCTCAGGAAAACGTTGACTGTGGCTGGGATCCTGTATGTAAAGGATGCTAAGAGAGAAATAGGAAGAATGGAGGAAGACATCAAAAGTGTCAGAGATCAGATTTTAGTAACATCAGACATCAATTATTATCAAGGTGTTTTGCAGAATGAGAGATGGAAAGCTGTTTTGAAGAAGGATGGTGCTGAAGAATTAAGAGAACGATATGAACGACTTAGCCAGATCAATCCTGTTTCTTTCTTGGAAGGCGAGGGAGTGCTTCTTGATGTCAGCATGGTCTTCACACAAATTGAGGTTGAAAATGCTGGGCAGAAGGAAAAAGGTCTTCAAGTTCCATGCCAAGAAATTTTGAGATTTTGCAGAAACAATACAACAGTGAAGCCTGGGACTAAAATCCTAAGTCCTGAAGTCTATCTCATCGAGGGCCCGGGAGGGGCTGGCAAGACCACCCTAATGAAGTATATGAAGGCTGTATGGTTGAATAAGCGTGACTGCATACTAGGTCTTGATGAATTTGATCTCCTTTTGTATATGGAGTGCAGGAATCCTTCACTGTCATCTTTCTCTGAGCTTCTTTGTCAGTTGATGCCAAAGACAAATGCAACATATTTTAGAGAAGGTGAGCTTTTAAAGTTTACCCTTAATCTGAAGACACTCATTCTAGTAGATGGGCTGGATGAACTTAATTCTTCTTCAGAAAAACTTTTTGAGGACATAATAAATCAAAACAACAACAACCTAGTAGTATTCTGTACATCTCGTCCAGAAAAAGCGAGTTATTTTAAAGTGCATGTTCCCCCTACATGCCATACTGCACACCTCAAGATTACTGGCATTGCAGATAGCAAAAGGGAAGAATTCATTAGGAAATATCATGGAGAGATGCAGAAGCATGGCAGGAGCATGCAGGATACAGAGAGTCTCATAAGCTATATCAAGAGATCTGAATCTCGTCTCGGAAATCACTACCGACTGCCCATAAATTTGGTATTGCTCACCTGGCTCTGGGCTGATGATCCTGGCTCTGTGACTCCTGTAACAACCTCCAGTGAACTGTACATACAGATACACAACCTCATGAAGAAAAAACTTGTGGAAAGATTGGCCCACCATGAAGATGCTTCTGGTATTGATCTGCAAGACTTGGAACAAAAACTTATGAGAGTTATGTGTAGTGTCTATAAAGCAGCTCTGGATTCTCTAAGTAAAGATGCAATTGAAAGTTTATTGCCAGAGTGTGTTCATCAAATGAAGGACACTTGTAAAGCCAACAACTTGCCATTCAGAGAGACCATGTCTGCCTTTTTTGTCATTAGGACTGTGGAAGGAGAGGAACAAATTTGTGTACCACATAAACTTCTTCATGATTTTTATGCTGCACAATGTGTAGTGCAAAACCTATTCCGTAAAAACCAAGAAAGTGAGAATAAGGCTTTTTATCAGGAACTTGCTGTATTGCTAAATCAGCATGCTGTTGATCCTGTAATGCAACAGAATGTTCTCAGTATGTCTGCAGCAGAAATGGCACAGACCGCCACACCTCCTAAGCCAGTCTCCCTGAAAGCTTTGATCGATGATCTTTGCTTAAAAGAGTCTAAACAACTGAATAAATATCAGAGCATGCTGCTGCACGTAGCAGGGATAGTTTATGCCTTGCATGGAGCACAATTTCAAGAGCGGATTGGTATGGAAATTGTTAAATTGCTAAAGCATTCAGGACTAGGTAGACCCAATAATAATGAATGGTTTGATGTATTTAAACTGACTAAAAATGACTCTGATATCATCAGGCATGCTTCTAAATACATCTCTAAAACCATAACGGTCACTGATGAGCGAGTGGAAGCAGCCTTACTCTTGTTACTTACAGGGAGACCCAATAGAATAACACTTCATATTACCAGAAAAGCCCAGAGTACTCCAGACTTACAAAGTTTAATGAAGAGAATTGCAAACTGTGGATTAGAACAACTAGATCTGTTATTCTGGGATGACTTCATGAACCCTGGCCCATTACCCAGCAATGATGATGAACTGAGGATTATCTCACAGAGGTAAGTAACTTGTTTTGTATGGCTTACTTTTTAACTGATCATGTTGCATGCGTATTGTTAAGTCCCGGATGATAGCATTAAAACCAATGAGATGAATTAGAGGTTTTAAGTAAACCCTCGTGATGGCAAGATATAAAACACTATGAGATGCGAACAAAAATTTCTGAGACGACACCTATATAAAACAGACATCATACCTTATTTATATTTGGCCGCCATCCATGTGGAAGTAGTCACTGTGTGCAGCAATACCGTGCTCCCGGCACTTCTGTCATGATTGGAATGCTCCCTGGAAGACCCGTTCTTAAAGTAAAGTGTATCTAGCACCATCTGCGATTCACGCCGGATTTTTTCCATGGTGTCAAAACAGCAACCCTTCAACTTGAACTTCTTGATGGGGAAGAGGAAGAAGTCACAGGGAACCAAATCTGGTGAGTAGGAGGGATTGGGATATTACTGGCACGGCCACTCACTCGCAAAGACGGACAATCTGTGAGAGCATGATCATGTCGCACTAGTCACACTCACATGGGCAGCCTCTTTAGTAGTTCCTCACACTGTTCTAACTCATTTGATAATGCCACGGCGTCAAAAGCAAGTCAAATATCTAATACAAGCAAGCAAGAAGAGACTAGTATAGACATGTAAAAATAAACGTATTAGAGGCTGAAATAGATGAAGCAAATGCAGTACATCTGCCTCCTGCCGCTAAAAACACTTTAGGAGTATTATATTACAGGAACAACACTGCGATAACGTCTTGCCGCATTCCACAAACTCAGTAAACTCATGGACGTTTGTGTGCGTGTGTGAGTGTGTGTGTGTGGTGGAATCACACGGAACACAAAGGGTTGGAATCACACGGAACGTGGTCTACCCCGAGGCACTTTGACCAGTGACTAACGACAGCAACAACACGATTGGATTTTGCAATCACATGTTGTCTAATATATACTACTACTACAAACATCAGTACATGGGTCCGAAGGGCCCACAAGCACTTGTTAATCTTATGCACAAGGCCTATGCTTGCACAACCGGTATGTTTTTACCGGATATGCTAAGATAAGTCAATTACTACCTACAATATCTAACCAATACAACTAATTCTCAAATTTTGATGATTTAACAATGATATAGAAGTACAATATCAACGGCTACTGACCATAACACTACTGTACATTTACATACAGGCTGTATTTACTTGTTGTGATATACAGGAAATTAATTACATTCAACGCTCAGCTATTGCGCTTTTGGCTATCACATTTCACAGCTATCCCTGGAACCTGAAACTCTGCACACCTCCGCTATATCACATAACATAAACACTGCTATCACATCTCAGCTATATCACATAACATAATAACTGCTATCACATCTCAGCTACATCACATAACATAATCAATGCTATCACACCGAAAGCGGCGGAAAATACTGTAAAATTTGAAATTTCCGATGCAAATATTATATTTCTGATAAATGTTGCATTTCAATTTGAGCAGATGCAGGATTAAGAGGATGGCGTGTCATGTGAGTGGAAGTATTCTGGCTGAGATTGGAGGAGCCTTGAATGGAACCAATCTTTTCCTGGCTGTTACCAGTGACGAGGCTGCACAGGAACTCATGTTCAACCTTAGCAACATGAACCTCAAGCCTTTTGCACTTTGTAAGTACTTACCTTTGTTGCAGGTATATCTTTCTTTGCATCCTCTGAAGTACTAGCTTGAAAACTTGAATTTCATCTTATGAATATTTGCCTCTCAATGACTGGACCAGAATAACCAACCTGTCAGTTGTGTAGAAGGGATTCCACCGAACTCCACAAAGTTGAAAAGTTAATTTAATATACGTAGTTCATTTAAGTTCAGAATGCAGAGGTTTTTTTGAAAAAAAACATAACCAAGCATTTTATAACATATGTCGCAATGAATATTTGATATAGTTTGCAGTATTTTCACAGTAAGATAAGAATATAGGATGGAGTGGATGGTCTATGTACGTACTATAACCAGCTACTTTAAAGCTTACTCTGTACAGCTTTATTTGTTTCATCAGAGATACAAATCCATGCAATGAATAAGTGGTAAGAACTCCATTAGAATATTCTTTGATGTAAAGGGGACTGGTCAAGGAACATCAAAAGCTACCGTTAAAAAATATTATATTTCTTGCACTTGACAAGTACACAGTGGTGATCCACTGTAACGAATGTGAATGTTCTAGGACCTCATTCTTTATGGCACTTATTCATAATAGCCTCTATTGAAATACGTATACACATAGACCCCGTTTAACACACACTCGCTTAAGAAAAATTCAGTAACGCCGAAATTTCATTTAAACAAAAAACTAACGCATTAAAGATTTGAAGTTACGCACAAAATGTTTGGCATAAAAATTAAAGTATAAAAAATGTATTCATTTAAATCATTGGCTTGCTGGCCTGCTTGCCAGCACTCGGTAGCACTGCAAGATGTTTATATTTATTTGTTTATTTATTTATTATAATTATTTTTGTATAAAAGTACCAGCTGGGATTGTAACCCCTGTTCAGGGCGTCGTAGCCACCTCACCGCACGGAGGTGTAAAAGCCACCTCAACTCTATGGGGGCAGCAAAGACTTTAATTAACCCTTTAATGGGCACTTATAGAGTTTGTTTAGAAAAAAAATATTTAATGACATTTTCCTTTATTTTGATAAGAAACCACTTTCACTAGGAACGTTTTTTTTAATACATCATATTTCTTATGTTATGAACCTCTACAATTTTGTTGAGCTGCCCAGTTATGGTTACTTACTCAATATTTTTTATTTATATTTGAAACTAGGAAAACATAAGAAAACTAAGTTTTTTTTAGGTATTTGATATCTCCATAAGCTGATGTATTTTTCTTTGTTTAAGTAATGAAACAACGACATATGGAAATGCAGATTCGTTTTTGAGAAAAAAAAAATGACCTTCTCTTTTCACAAAAAATCTATATAAATATTTGCTGATCCCAAAAGACATAATTGAGCATTAAAAAACTATCACTATATGTAAATAAATGAGAGGTCAAAGAATTTTGAGGCAACTTCTTATATTTGATATTGAAAGACCCTGTGTTGATATTGAAAGATCCAACATTTTCACCAGTAAATTGTTTTTTTTTCTTTTTTTTCGTTCAAATCAGTACATACCAGTACATAACGTAGTTTTGCCTTGGTATTAGAGCAAATCATGAATGATTCCAGAAGAACATGACCTGCAACAGATTTTGTAACACAAACAAAGATCAACAAATTTTTACCATAACTGGGCCGCTCAACAAAATTGTTGACTAACATTTAGAGTGCTGGTATTATATCATAGTCATCACATATCAAACACAATTACTACTCATTATTGTCACCGACATTTAAATGTCAAAATATGAACAAGAAAAGAATGATTACTTACCTATATCACACGAAGATGAGGAGAGAAACACAAAGAAAATCTACAGAGTCCACCTGGCCGTGTTCCCTTTTTTACAATGAATCATATCCTCAACGCAAAGCCTGAATTGGGAAACTTATACAGTAGGCTAACATCTATAATGCTGTTGAACAGCCTGAACAAGGATTCAGAACCTGCATTTAATATGTTTTAAAAATGGCTGAATGTGCCTCAACAATTTTGTTGAGCAACCTGCTTAAGGTTTCTGTCGTTGGCCGCGATATATTAAAGTCGTGCCCCCATAAAGTTGAGGTGGGGGGGAGATGTTCGTCTCCACTTTTACACCTCCTTCTGTATTTAGTCTATTTTTAGGTTAAGTTAGATTAGGAGACTAGAAAGTGGGGTTTGGTTTGGAGGTTATAAGGTGCAGTTAGGTTAGAAGGTTCCCAGTGCACTATATTTACCTTCAAATGTTTTGTTTCTCCGTATTCCAGTGGTAACAAAGGAAATTCACTTGCTCCTTTATAATATATGATGATGATATTAATGTCTCTATGATAATATTTTGATAGAAATCCCTCCCATGGCAAAGGATTATACCATTAATTCACTTAAATTCCAACTTTAAGCCGTGAACACTAGTTTTTTCTTAAATTTCTGAATTCCTCCTGTCATAATCCTGCTTTCTGAGTGCCTATCATTAACACTACCACTGTCACATAGTAACATGAGCAAATATATGATAATATAACCTCCTTGCCTAGGTAGTCTGCCATTACGTTCTGGTGATGTGCTTCTTTTACGCTCTTTAGTATTACTTTACTATTGCAGCTTAATACTCTACACAATTGGTAATATTGTTTCTGTTTACCTCAGGGGATTCTGAGAAACAATCTCTTGAGTTTCCATTACAAATCACTACTTTATGAGATATAGAACATCTTTATAATACTGAAGAGAGGGTAGTGTTTACTTTTGCTTCATCTCCATCATGTGACCTACATTGCTTTTTTAATTTCTTATTTCTATACAGGAACTACCACGTGTGGGTCTCACGGCCTCTTGTAGCTTCCTTATGTTCTTATATTCTTATATATTTTATGCTTAAAGGTTTTTGATAATGTTTCATAGAGCACTGTTTGTCACCTCTTACCAAAATAAATGAATGTTACTGATAATGGCAATGTTTACTGTTGTGTCTTAGAAGTGTTGGACTTATGTATGTGAGGATTAGGATAGAGATGATTATTCATTATGAGGAAGTGTTTTCAGAGTTGAGTTTATCCGTTACATTAAATCATAATTGCTGTGATATTCACTTTCTTGCTACCTGTGATGCAGATTTCAAAATTCTAAACACTACAATTTTCTTCTGTTACAGCCCTGCATTTAACAAAAGATGTATCCCCTAAAGCACTGAGAACGATAGAGGGCATATCTTTGTTGGATTTATACGTGAGTGAAGTGCAGGACTCTGACCTTGACAGAGTGTTGGAGATGGCAAAGGCTATCCTGCCTCAGAACAAGGGGTGAGTAATAGAGATGCAGGTATTACATAATCTCCATGTCTCGCTTGGAAATTTTTGGTGGCTTGTGTAGCAGGTAATAGTTGTGAAGATGTTTATTTCATCTTTACATCACTCCTTACAGACACGCCCTTGTGTCTGTTTGTGACTCGGAACAGATTTCGTCGTTAACAAAAGTCCCGAAGTACATGCTAACCCCTTCACGCCCAGATCTTTCCTTTGCTATATAGAGTCGTCTGTTATTAGCCATAAAATTATGATAAGTAACTAAATATACCATATTAACTAGTGGACTGCTGAGTGCCCCTTTCTACCCCGCACTCCTCGTCAGGATGGACAAGCCAGTCCTCGTGCCGCACGCCAGCAGCACGAACACTCTCCTCTCTTTTTTCAAAGCATCTCTCTGACGGGCTCAAGCTAGCCCGTGGTCCTCCCTGCTGGAGGCCCGAAAAAAAAGAGAAAAAAAACTAGTGGACAAGGATACTAAACAGGTCATTATCTATAAAATATTACTTATATTCACTAAAATTGTCTAATGGTACCCAAATTACAATGGAAATTCTGTTGTGGGCCTCAAGGGGTTAATAGAAGTATACTGAGGGTGAAGGAAGGTGTCAAAAAAAATAGTAGAATATTTGGAGGAATTGATTTATATTGTGATAAAACAAGGGAAGGCTTTGAAAAAACACGCATGTAGTGCTTGCTCCTCAATAACCTTGCCTTTTGTTATTCCACATATTATTCTGATTAAATTTTAGCATACATGTATACAAATAAAAAAATTCCTGGTACGTATACTCAACACACTGTTTCCTTCATAACTACCACACTCACTACTACTTCCTTTAAATACTGCAACCTAAGTGGCCTGTATCCAGTTTTGAGGCACTCCTCCTTTCCATGCTATGTTATGAATGACATGATTCCAGCCGCTTATAGCTTCTTCACTAAGTATCAACAGCTGTTATCCAATCTATACCTGGTGATTTTTGACACTTAAAATCACCAATTGCTCTTACAACTTCTTCCCGGTTGATGTCACTTTGTTCTTATATGCTCTATCTCCATCCTCCTGTATTTCTATGCATGACACTATTGTCTTTCCTTGATTGCTCACATTCATTAATTTCGCAAAAACCCTATCCTTTTTTGATATCCCTAATTTTCTCTCAGCATCCTTCCATCATTATCGTTTGCTTCCTACCCACCGTTGATCCATCCACTTCCTCTATCTATTTCCTTCCAATATAATAATTTATTCTCTTTATATATCTCAATCAGCCTCCTTCCAAAACTCATCCATTTTTTTTTTATTTTGTTTGATCATCCCTTTCACTTTCCCTTTACATATTTCATTCACTTTGCATGCTCTCGCTTACGTGCTCAGGTTCGGTTCTCTGTAGGATCTTGGCATATACTTCCCTATTTTGTTCCACTGCTTCCTGGGCTTCATATGTCCACTCCTCAATCATACTCTGTTTCCTTATTTTCACCACTTTGTGCCTACCATTTGTTGTACAGCCTTTATTATTCGCTCTTCAAATATCGTAAACACCCTATACTGCCTTATTTTGAATATTATCTGGTATGCCACTCATCTCCTAGGTCATTCTTTGCCTGTACTCCTTTCGAACTTATTCACTGATACATTTTTCTAGTCCTACTTCTATGATTTTAGTTTGCATAATGTTTTCAAGGTGTATAGCTGTGAGAGTTCTTAGATTACAATTATTTTTCTCAATCTCCTTTTCCAAGATTTGTATTCATTGACATAATGAAATCTGCTATATATCTCCTTTATGATTTTCTCCCTTGAAAGTCAGATCTGATCTCCACAAAACTGGCCTGATGTGACAGCAGGTTTCATCCCAACAAGTATTTAAAAAATATTAGAATTAGATAAAATCTACAAGATTTAAAAAAGAAATAAGGAAAACTGGTTCACCAATAGGGTGGTAAATGATTGGAATGGACTCAGTAGACAGTTAGTTAGTGCGGAGTCATTAGGGAGCTTTAAAAGGAGGCTAGATAAATTCATGGATGGGGATGAAAGGTGGTTGTAGGTAGTGTTAAGTAACAGGAACTACCTCGTATAGGTCTCACGGCCTCTTGTAGCTTCCTTATTTTATAATGTTCTAATGCATTAGGATACCAATGGATGATTTCTATTTTAGGTTATACGAGTTGCGATTTCCTCGAAGTCCACTCACATCTGCTGGGTGTAAAAGTCTGCTGGAGAAAATGAAGAAGGCTGGAGTTAGTGCTAGACTTCTATACATCCATGAGGAGGTTGTGTTGCAACAAGATGAACAGGAATGGCTGGAGGACTTTGCTCGTAAAGAGTTAGGATGTCGCTTTCTCAGGTAAGTTGTCATGAATCTTTATTTGATTTCCGTTAATTATTTATTGATCAAATAATGTGAAGCAAATTGTAAACATATTAGGTATCCAAAGATGAGGTTAAAACAGTTTATTTATTCAATTATATTTAGCTTATTTATTTAGAATCAGAGAGCCTTGAAAATATTTTGCCTCGCTAGAGATTCATTGAAGCTTTGGACCGCTCTACCGAAGCTCCGATGAGGCAGGGGAGTGTAATCACTGGGGTGATGACAAGGAGGGGATTGGGTAGTTGATATTGAAGAGCAGAGGAGCGCATAGAAGCATTGAAGCATAAGTTCTAATGTTATGGAGGTGTTGAGAACGAGGGGGAAAACTAGGATCCTAACACTACCCATGCAAGATTAGGGTTCCCATGGTAGTAGTTTGGGAATAAAGGACGCCACTAAGCATTGAAGAAAGGTAGAAGAAGGGAGCAACAAGACTTTTAAGGCTCATGTTTTATGTTATTATTCTTTTTAATGAATTTTTTACCATCCTTTTTCTTCATTAAAGTAAATTACTAAGAGTTACTAGCACATAAAATGAAGGTAAAAATTCCCTCTGCAAAGGGCCCCAGTGGCTACTATAATGTTTCCCATTGCCTTAATATTCTGCATCCCACGATTTTGCATCCCATGGTAATGTTGCAGTGCCTTGAATTTTAGGGGGAGGGGGGGTCTCTTCTCTCTTCTTTATCTTCTTTACTTGTTGCTGTGATGGTATTCTGAGGGAGATTCCTGAAGGGGCAGTTTTGGTCAGAGGAGGGGAGGGGGGGGAGTGAGTGTCCGCCCTGTTGACATAACTGCATGGAGCCATGTAATGCTGCCCTGGGAAGTTCATCGGGAACAACAGAGGCTTTACATTGCCCTGGGCCACAGATACCTTCTGAAATCCCTTTTGTATGTCCTTCCAACAGACAATCTGACTCATTGTGGTAATCATAATTCGGAAATATATCCTTTCCTTTTTCTATTAGCCGCGTCCACATTCGAACCGACCTTCACCAGAATATTCTCTCACAGGCGAGAACGTTACCAATCGAGCTAGAACGATATATCCACTTAGCCAAGTGGTTCTGGTGATTTTATGCACCACAATGTGTTAGCAATAAATCATGGGATGTAAGACTACTGTAATTAAGCTCCAGATACCCATGGTTCTTTTCATAATGATTATTTTCCCATCAGAGCACCTTTTGCATCCATTAACATTTCCTAGCTGACAAAACTTCCATGAATTTCAATGAAATTGAATTTTGACCAAGACTCATAGAAATTACTGCATATCCTAAAAAAGTATATGAACAGCAATATTTATTAATTCAGAAATGTGCATGAAATCTAGAACCTTCCTTCCCTTCTAGCATACGAATTAGAGCTAGAATTCTGATTATATAATTGACAAGAAAAGATGATCCCTGCTTTTGTGTGTGTCATGGTGTGTGTAATCTTCATGTAGCCACACATGGTTTCATGATCAGCTCTCGCTAACTTACTTGTAATTCTTTTTCAGATTAAGTAAGGAGCAGATGCGGGATTATCCTTTTCCTTATTGATAGGAATGGAAACTACAAAAGGAATTCAAGTTTGTGAGTAGAGAACATATCCATTTATAATCATTGTGAATTGTGGCACCTCCTGCTGATAAGGTTGGTGATGTCGGGGTCAATTTTAGGGTTGCAATGTCTTTTCATTGACAAGGCATTCGGTGGCCATTTTTTTGGCTGAAATTTGAAGATGTGGCAGTATTAAGGTAATTTTTCTTATACAAATACTTAGAAAAAGGTGATTGGAAGAATAACACCAGAATAGGCAAAGGTGACAAACCAAGCAGCATATGAGATGATTGTTTGCAGTCTCTTGAGGAAGCAGTGTGAATTTCAATCTCACTTCTCCACAGGCTCTAGGTTCCCTTTCCCACCAGTGTTTTCCATCTACTCTAGCCCCCCCCTCCCCCCCATGGCATATAGTTTTGTCAAACGACAATGAAGGCCTTGCTTCACCCATTGGTGTTTGTGAGTGACAAAAATAAGAAATAATTGGCCAACTTGATTAGCTGTTTTTATGTTTTTTTGTGCATGTCGCTTGCCTCACGTTAATGTTAAGTGCTACATTTATGACATTTAATCAAAGTTTTACTGGATTTTATAGGATTATATGACATATTTTCTCAATAATAAGCAGGGCTTGAAAACGAAATTGTTTTTCAAACGGTTCGCTCCGATCAGAAACAGTATTATTAACGTTTCGTTTTTCGTTCCTCTTCTAAACAAACATAACGTTCCTGAACCGGTTAGAAAGAAATGAAAACCGGTTATAACGGTATTCTCAAACCATGTATTAAATATGCTATTAGCCCTAATAAGTAATAATGTCTATACATGACTACATTCTTATAGATGGTAATATAGCCATACATTGCGTGGTCCACAGTATCCAACAAAATCAAAGCCTTAGATGTCGTAAGAACTATATTGTTATACGATTTAAATAAGACAACACATTTACATATTCAATACAGGAAGCGTAGTGTAGGAGTATGCAATAACAGTTGCCGTAAAGACATGAGTCACTAATTATTTATTAATATTATATATGACAAAAAATATATTAATTCGTATTATCACAAACCCACTAAATAAATATACCTACTCAATGAAATTAATGACTACATGTGGTACTCCAAGGACTCGAACCTAGTACACTCGCACCGAATTCGGCGCACCAAGCATTAGGCTATGATTAGGCTATCTAGCATCAAGCATTAGGCTATGGACACAGTTAAAAGTTTAAGCACATATTCACGATATATTATCCATTTTCAAATACTGGATATTAATCTAAGCATGTTCTTAAGCCCAACTACAGTATCATAGTTCAATGATTGAACGATTGGAAGGTCTAATAAAATAAGGGAACGTGATGCGTATCACGAAGACAAAAATTCATAATTATAAAAGGAGCAAAATAGTTACTCCTCACAAATGAAATGAAAAGTGCTGCATATGATACTATTTGAAACAAAACCACATCGTCAATTGCCAAGTGTACACATACAGTAGACTTAATTGATGTATGTACTATATGTAATACATATGTATTTACTGAAATAATTTGGCTACTGGAAGTGAAAATGGATTATTGATCATATATGGCATAGAACGAAAACATAACGTTATTAACCGGTTACAGGGATTTTGAAATATCGTTTTTGCTCCGTAACAAAAAATATGATAACGTTTTCGTTTCCGTTTTTGTTCCGAGCATAAATTCGTTCATTTCTGTTTTCATTTTCGTTCCCTTAAACCGTTTCAAAGCCCTGCTAATAAGTAAGATTACATAAGTGCTGTATAGATATGCAATATGTATGTAAGAATTGACATGAACTTCTTGCCAAGAAAGAATATTAACCTAAGTGCCTTATAAACATACAATGACTGTAGAGAACGTGAACTTGAATTTCTTGCCATTTATTACATTCAAGTAGCACTTGAATAATGCAGTATAGTTTGTTGGTATTTGTGTGAATCTGTAAATAAGTATTTGTGCAATCTACTACTTCAAGTTCATGTCAAGGTCTACACAAAGCTCTTGTTGTTTCTTACTCTAGATTAGCATTTACATGTATCTGTCTCTACTGATGCTGATAGATTGTCTACTCTGATTAACCCATACAGCGTAATCGCCGTAACTGTTACGCCGCAAACGTTTACCCTCTCCAGCGTTAATGGCGTAACAGTTACAACGCCAAAGTGACGGCCTAGCAATAGTGCATGAATAATGGTGCTAGGTGGACTGCTAGCCTCCCACACATGGGGACGAGTCCAGATAGGCTACCACTACCCACTGACACCCGGTTAATATGTATGGTCGACTATGTGTAGTCGCCGTTGATCATGTTGCACTGACTGATTCATTAGCAGGTTTTGATTTGATGTGTATTGTGCAAACCAGTATTGTGTGATTGTATTGAAATAAACAAGTACATACGTGTAACACATTTTATGGGGCTGAATGTGTCTCAGGAGGTGTAGGGAGTAACTTTAAAGATTATCTTGCCTATTTCCCCTCCCTTTTTCCCCTTTTAGGAGAGAAAAAAAGGCATAGAGGAACAGGAGAAGGGGAAAGTGATGTTGATGACGGAAGTTAGAAAGAAGGAAAGTGAAATCAGTGTCCTTCCCTTAACAAGAAAACATTATGCTAGCTGTGGATAGGTTTGTTTGGGTAGTAGCCGAGTTTGTAATTCTCCTTCGGCTACTATTGATTTGCAGTGGATATAACGTCAGTTTATCATGAAATATACAAACCCAGATATATATATTTGTATGTCTGTATAATTGATTGTTTCTTGAAGGTGGCCAATAAGGTTTCTTTAAGACAGATCCAACTATAACTAGTTTCCTCTTTGCTTGTAGTGGTTGCCTCGAAATACACCACGAGCTACCTGAATGCCTTCTTTTTGGCAATGGAGTTGAGAGGAATTCATCTGTAAGGTGGATTATGGTTAACCTAACAATAATGGCATCCCTTCTCTTGGTAAGGCTCTTTTGTGACTCCAGTTTCCTGGCTTAGAAGCCTCTGCCCATCACCCTTCTCCTCAGGGCTTCTCTACAGCTCTTACCGATAACTGAACACGGGTAAAATATCACCTGGTGAGTTTATTTCACACAAAATGGCTCGGAATGATGTGTTGGTCCGACATGAAAGGCCTTAAACCTTACCAACAACCTACGTACACGCTACACCTACAGGCCATCAGAGTGTGTGCTGCACTGCCAGCCTTGCCGCTGTAACACCTTGGAGACAGAAAGTTAGTGTGAAGGAAAGGACAAGCACCCATGAAATCAAAATAAGCTATATTTTGTAAATATTCTTCCATGTATTTACAAAATAGTATCTACAGTCTTACACACGAGAGAATGATTAACTGACATGTTCAGTGTAATCTTAAAGGGGCGAAGACCACCACCATCCATGGAGGGTGTGAGGTGGGAGGCAGCCGGCGAGGCAGACGGCCAGAAGCAGCAGCAGCAGCAGCCTGTTCTGTCTTCTGTCTGTCCGCTTCTGGCTGTGGAGGGAACAGCAGTAGTGTGGCCGCTCTGTTGCACAGCAGCGCGGGGTTGGTCTAGGACTCGAGGTCATACTGTGCCGCAGCCCACGGGTTAAAAGGTATTCTTGTATGTGTGTCGCCCACAATGAGTGTGTGCTCCACAATCCTGGTTATTCTGCTGCCACCCACATTAAGTGGGACAAAAAAAAAAAAAAAAAAAGATGTAAGTGAATATGTAAGTACTGGTTGGATCTGAATGACAACGCGTTATTAAATAAGGCTTAATATATTTGTCACTTTACTGTATCATCCGTAATCACTTCCCAACTCCTTCTTAACCTAACAACGCTTACCTAATAAACATACTTAATACTGCTCTTACATGAGTTTGAATGGTGTACATTCACAAACCGACTTAATTCTAATTATACATATCCACTAACGATACGCACACTTAATGCTCAAGTCGTTATTCTATCCTAATGTAGTCTGTTTCACTGGTAACTTCCGTCACACTGTTACCCCCTAACGATACGCACACTCAGTGCTCAAGTCGTTATTCCATTCTAATATAGTCTGTTTCACTGGTAACTTCCGTCGCACTGTTACCCCCTAGCGATACGCACACTTAGTGCTCGAGTCGTTATTCCATTCTAATATAGTCTGTTTCCTTCCAAAGTTCCCTCTCACTCTTTACAGCTATCCGTCACACGCTGTTGCCTCACTCAGCTTGCCGTCACACGCTGCTGTCTCACACAGCTTTCTCTCTCTTCACTGCTACCTTGGGACCTCTTTACAGCCCTCCGCCACACGCTGCCGCCCCACACAGCCCGCCGTCGCACGCCGCTGTCTCACACAGCCCTCACTCTCCTCACTGCTACCTTGGGACCCTTTACAAGGGCGAGAAGGTCACCTCCCAGTGTCCTTAACCCACTGAGTGTCTGTCCGCTTCTGCCTGCTAAAATGACACTCAGCTCCCTTCTCACCTCTCTTTGATACGTGGCTAGTTACTACCAGCGTAGAAATATAACCCTCTATTACTATTTAGTGATTCAGGACTGAGGAGTAGAGGAAAATTACTCGCTTTGTTAATCGATAATTATAAGTTTCTTCACCCCTTTCCCGTTTTAACGTAATTCTTCGTCAGTCATGGGTCAAAAAGTTTGAACCCAATTTCCCGCGTTACATATGTATGCGTATATGTATGCTATGTAAGTAGCATCTATGTAAGCGGAAATTTTCAGAAATATCGCAGGAAATTAAATTGTTATACAGGATACCATGTCTCACGGCCTTGTACCGTAGATAACAGTAAAGTCGCCAGGACAACTTTTTTTCTGTTTACAGACGTCTGGTGGCGTTAATAATTACATTTCTACATCCATGATTTCAGGAAAGTTAGAATGGGCTATCTGGAGAGTGTGTCAATTTGTGTCTTCATCTGTGTCATAGTATGGCTATAAATGAACAAATTACAACAATATCACCAGAGTGGCCACCAACAATAAAGTCGCCAGTTAGTGTTTATTTACTGAGTGTCCTCCCGCCGTCGTCGTCGCCCGAAAAAAAACCGCGTAGTGAAATTTGAAACCGTATATACTTGCAGACACAAAGCATAAACAACGTTGAAACAGGGTAGATTACAGTCATGATATAAACTACTGTGTATCATCTTCAGTGGCACAGACACAGTATACGTAGTGATGCTATAATTCCTATTAGATGACGCCTGGCGACATTTTTGCAGCTGGCGACTATAGTGTTATCCAGTGGTGGGCGCCGTTAATCAAAAAGTTAACTTCGTTAACCGTTAATCCGTTAATCAAAAATTTTACTTCGATAACCGTTAATCAGTTAATTCTTTAAAAATGTGGCGGAAGTTATCGATAAACCGTTAACGTTAATTTTTTATTATAGAAAAAAAAAATTCAGTTTTTGCTCTAAAGCCTACTAAAAACACCTTTGAAAAGTGCCCAAACTATAAAATCAGCCTGTATGGGTTTTTTTAAGGGCTTTAGAACCCAAAAAATATTTTTTTTTTTGCTTTAGAGTCAAAAAAGGCAGTTTTATAGTTTTAACTTTAAAAAAAAACTATAAAAAGGCAGATTTCATAGTTTTGGCCATGTTTTAGGTTTTTTAATGCTTTTAGAGCCAGAAAAGGGTGAAAACAACTAATAAGTGGCGTTATATCGGGATTGAAAGAATGACGCGTACAATATTAAATATGCTAAGACTCTACGTCTGTATTGAAAATCTGAAAATAATAGAAACTTTTAAACGTTTACCGGTTTTTGTGAAATTTTTGGGTTAGCGGACTTGAGTTAACGGAAGTTAAATGTAACGGAAGTTAATTAGTCCGATAATGATTTCCAAAGTTAACTTAAAAGTTAAATCGTTAACGAAAATGTTAACTTCGTTAATTAACGATTAACGGATTAACGGTTTGGTGCCCACCTTTGCTGTTATCTACGGTAAATAACTGGGATTTAATGATGTTGGTTGATTTTTTTTATATTCTACCGGTAGTAGGTCTAATAATAATAATAATAATAATTTTATTTGCACCCGATTATGGGTTATGTGTGCGTGTCAATGTCAATGTGTGTATGTGTGTGTGTGTGTGTGCTATTGCTTATCGATATGGAATAGTTTTTGTTACGTCTCTCTCTCTCTCTCTCTCTCTCTCTCTCTCTCTTTCTCTCTCTCTCTCTCTCTCTCTCTCTCTCTCTCTCTCTCTCTCTCTCTCTCTCTCTCTCTCTCTCTCTCTCTCTCTTTTCTCTCTCTCCTCTCTCTCCTCTCTTCTCTCTCTCTCTCCTCTCTCTCTCTCTCTCTCTCTCTCTCTCTCTCTCTCTCTCTCTCTCTCCTCTCTCTCTCTCTCTCTCTCTCTCTCTCTCTCTCTCTCTCTCTCTCTCTCTCTCTCTCTCTCTCTCTCTCTCTCTCTCTCTCTCTCTCTCTCTCTCTCTCTCTCTCTCTCTCTCTCTCTCCTCTCTCTCTCTCTCTCTCTCTCTCTCTCCTCTCTCTCTCTCTCTCTCTCTCTCTCTCTCTCTCCTCTCTCTCTCTCTCTCTCCTCCTCTTCTCTCTCGTGGGGCCTGACGTTCGGGGACGACCTCCTGGTTACTCCCTGGCTTGGGCCCCTGTCTCGTCTGACTAATTTTGCCCGCCTTTCCTGTCTCTCTCCTTTTTCCCCTCTTCCTCTATCTCTCCTCTTGCCTCGCTATCCCCTTTCCTCTAAGGTGTGAGAGCCGTGCTGATGGATATGAGTTGGCTTCGGGTCCTCTCTGAACGGCCTCAGGGTGCACGCATGGTATACCCTTATAATTTTTCTCTTCCCTGCATGGGGGTCTTGAGGGATGACCGTTATCTTCCCCCACTTTACTCCGGCTCCCCTGGCAATGATGATAATCCATCCTTTATAGAGGATTCAGGCCGGCCCCTCTACAATGACCCTGATGATCCCCCTGGTTTACCGACCCCTGCTTCCTCTTTTGACTACGTCCCGAATACTGGTATGCCTGTAACCAAGCTCGACCCTCAGAGTCACTTAGTGCTCCTGAGCCCCCTAGCCAGATCCAGAATCCATCCTCAGCACCAGACGACACTCCAACCACAACTTTGTCCCCTTCTTCATCCTGCATCGCTACCCTTGCACCCTACATCCCTCCTTCCGGGAGAACTAAAGTCCGCACGGTCGCCTCTTCTTCACGCCCACGCATCAACTTCTCACCCCTCACCCCTCTCTTAGCACTCTTTTTGGTCCTGCCAAATGGGATCGTTTCTTCATCGTCCCCAGCGACGCCCCTCACCTCTGCTTGCACCCTCGGTTTCCAGAAATGCCTCCAACGACAAGTCGGCAAGGTTACATTCCGTACCCGCGCCGATCGGTCCCGCATGGTGATAGTTGACACTGAAGAAAAAGCTCATGCAATGCTCGATCTTAAAGACCTGGACGGCAACCCATTCTACATCACGCCTGACATCTTAACACCTGTACCGGAACTGTTTCCATCCACCCGCATGCTTGCCCAGTCGATGACAAGGAATGGTCCAACTGCGCAAAACCCCTTCTCGACCTTTTGGAAGAGGATTATGATGCCACCGCAGTTTACTGCTACACCATCCCACCCCGGGGCCGCCGAAAGTACCCTACCAACATTGCCAAAGTCACCTCCAAAAGGCAAACGCTCCCTGATAGCATTTGTGTTGGCGGGGAACATTTGCCAGTCCTTATAGGGCCCTTACCGCCCTAATCCTCGCCAATGCCAGACATGCTGGCGTTTTGGCCACCCTGCCAAGCACTGTCGATCCTCTGCCCGCTGCTCTTTTTGTGCTCAACTCCATGCTCATTCCTCATGTCCTGCTACGTCGCCCACATGTGCTAACTGTGGTGGTTTCCACAACGTTTTCTACAGAGGTTGTTATATCTACCACTTTGAATCAGAACTGGCATCCATCAGATTTGAGAAGGGCTGAACTCTATGGGAAGCCCGCCAAGAAGCTCGCCGCCTAGGCTTTTCGCCTACCCCCGTCTCCCAGCTTATTTCCAATCCCACTTTTCTGGATCCCCCTAGTACAACCTCTCCTACCCTCTCTATCCCTGTTCCTCCTCCTCCCACTCCTCGTCCTTCATTTGCATCTCTTGCTGTCCCCATTCTCTCCATAAATAACCCCTTTGCCGTCCTCAGTCCAGATACTCCGACCTCTACCCCTTCCTCGATCCCCACACCCCTTCCGTAACTCTCCTCTCGGCCTACTCTTACCAGACGACCTAAACCTCCTCCCCCTCCCCCCCCCTAAGACCTCCCACTACCTCTCCCTCCTCCTTAGCTCCTCACACCCCACTTTCTACGTCTCCTTCTACTAAGAAACTCTGTGTCTCCCATATCTCCCCTCCCGACTCTCCAGTTGAAACCATAGGATTACATAGGATTACATAGGAATAACAGACACCAGGAGACCTAATGGTCCATGACGACTCGTAGGGTATGCCGTAGGTCCAATGAAAAGTGAAATATAGATTAATTCGAATTTGGCAGGGTGTTTTCTTATGTAAAATTGAATTTTAAGGGTGGTTTGTCCCCTTCAACGTTTAGGTTTGAGCACGTTTTGCTATGCAAAAATGGAATTTTATATATATATGCAAAACATAGCTTAGCATACACCATCTTTAAACTCACAGAAAAGCCACTTAAGTTCGAGATTCGATAAATTTCACTGAAGAGAAAGTTGTAGAGCGCTAAACATTCTATCGGAAGTATGCCCTCGATATTGCCGTAAGGCCTACATTAAGTCCGCAAGACGCCGGAAAGCTCACTTCTCATACAAAATCGCCTCGTTTTTCGGGTAAAAACCTTTTTCCTGGCAACTGGATTTTCCACGTTATTATTTACCCAACGTAGGTGGTTTCAGGGCTGGATACTGTTTAAGGTCTAAGGTCCTATCGCCAAGCTCCAAAAGTCACAAAAAAACAGCGTAAGTCGGTCAAACACGTACGGTCGAAGTCCAGCTCCGCATCCAAGCATCCGGTTCGACGTTCCGCCCACTGCTGCTGTTGCCTTGGCTTCTGGATTCCTCCAGGACCTTATCGCTGACGGCCACCTCTCTCCAGACATGTCGTACCTGGTCTGCGATCCTAACAAGCTGAGGAGGGCCAGGCAGGTTGCCATGGCATCGGCCAGGGACCTTGACCAGGGGAAGCACCAGGGTACCAAAATAGTTGGATTGGGTTACGATGGGAGGAAGGACATGACCAGGGCGATGGTGCCCGACACCTATGGGAAACTGCACCCAAGGTTGATCAGGGAGGAGCATGTGTCAGTGACAGAGGAGCCATCTGGAAGGTACCTCTGACACTTTGTACCAGAGGACCCGGTGCCACCTGAGAAGCCTGCGTTCAAGGTGGCTCAGGCTTTCTATGATCTGCTGCTGACATACGACTCCACCGACTCACTGATCGTACTGCAAGGTGACTCAACTAGGGCCAACACGGGGTGGAAGGGTGATACTCACGCCCATTTGGAGAAGATGGGGGGACGCAAGCTCTTCTGGAGTATATGCGTGTTGCACACAAACGAGTTGCCCCTGCGCCACCTTATCACCAGCATCAACGGGCCTACCTCATCTGACACTGGCTTCACGGGTCCAGTGTGCAGTCTGCTGTCCAGCGTGAATGAGATGCAGTACAACACAGAGGTCAGAAGAGTGCCAGGCGGTGAAGATCTCGCAGGGATACCGGAGTATATCCTGGTCAACATGTCCACTGACCAGCAGGTCTCCTACCAGCTGGTCCAGGCTGTGAAGCGGGGCGTTCTCCCGTCCGAGCTGCAGGAGATCAAGTGTGGCAAGGTGTCCCACTCCAGATGGCTCACCACAGCCCAGTCGCTCGTGTACATGTGGACCGGATGCATGGACTGACTGGCAAGGAGTTGAACACCCTGGAAATCCTAGTCAAGTACTGCCTGCAGGTGTATTTCAAACTCTACTACGACATCAAGGTTCACCACAGACTAGAGGACGGCCCCAAGCACATCCTCACGCATCCCAGAGTGATGAGGTCGCAGCCCAAGAAGGTCCAAACAGCTGTGACCTTCTATGTGCGGACAGGAGAATGGTTCGCACACTCAAAATGTGTCCTCCTCCTCCTCTCGCTGATGGCGAGTCAGAGTGAGGACGACCGCAGGTTCGGCGTGACCCAGATTTTGAAGCTGAGGGCTGGCGAGAAGTATGCGGACACCAGTGTAAGACCTCGCATCACACCCAAGCTGAACTTCTCAGCCACCAGCTTGCAGACACTGAACAGCTGGCAGCCTGGCCAGGTGCACGAGCCGGCATTCACCTGTTCACTGTCCGGGAATCAGATCCAGGAGATCCTGGTCAAGCCGTACGAGGTTCCGGAGTTCTCTATCCACACTCAGAGCACCGAAAGAGTCGTGAAGCAGGTGACAGAGGCTGCGGCAGCAGTGGTGGGGCAGCAGGCCAGAGACGGGTTCATCCGGGCTCGGGCCCACCACCGGGAGACCAGGCCCTGCTTCAGGTCTAAGAAGGACATGATGGACACGTTCTAGGCCAACGTAGAGGCTGTGACACTGTGATGTAGTGCCTGATGAACCAACTGATCAGAAAGAGCTTACCACGCTAGTCATTTGGAACTCATATTGGTGCATGATGCAATACACAGGACCAACCGGACACTGCGTACTCATTTAAGCATTATTCGATAAGGGTGCAATATAAAAGTGCGATATTGCATAGTAAGAATTGCTCACATGCAAAACTGGATACAGATAAAATCGTCTTAGAATTCCATTTTACATAGGAAATTGGCATGCCAAAGTTGTGAAAAAGAATTTTTGTTATACGGCGTACCCTAATGACGAGGGTATCTGCTGAACTACATTACTACAAACTATCAACTACATGTAAGACATGTTGGAAAATGATACCATGTCCCGAAAGAAGATAGGAACATGGAAGTTACGTAGTGAAGAATGATAGGATATGAAATTACTAATTTTTCACTAATTATCTGGCATGGACACCATTTGCAGGGCACTATCAATACCCATTTACTTTACAGTGCGCGTCAAGTCTGTTTTTATGTTCACTTGTTATGTTTTGTCCACTTATGTTTCATGTTTACTTGTTCCATCGTTCAACGACTCTAACATTAAAATAATTTTTACGGAGATCTGTGATGCAACGTTGACCGTTTAGTTTTAAACCATTATTTCTTGTTACCACTTGAGGAGAAAGCTCGAATAGGTTCTCTTGATTAATGACATCAAATCCTTTTAGGATCTTAAAGGTTTCTATCAAGTCCCCACGGATTCTACGATCCTTTAAGGAAAATATATTAAGTTTCCGCAGTCTCTCTTCATAAGATGAATTTCGCAGAGATAGAATTTGTTTGGTTGCTCTTCTTTTCACTGATTCCAATTTGGCTTGATCTTTTACGAAACAGGGCGACCAGAATTGAACGGCATATTCTAAGTGCGGCCTAACCAAGGACGTGTATAATTGTGTCATTACTTTCGGAGTTTTATGTTCAAAGTTGCGTTTAATGAAGCCCAACATCATATTCGCCTTTTTACTGGCCGCTAGGCAATGCGGACTGGTTTTAAGATCGTTACTGATGATGACACCTAAATCTTTTTCCTGTTGTACTTCAGTTAGCGATTTATTTTGTATTTGATAGTTATATTTGAGGTTATCGTTGCCTATATGCATTACTTTACATTTATCGGAATTTAATTTTAATAGCCATTTATCACTCCAGTCTGATAGTTTGTCGAGATCACATTGTATGAGTTCGCAGTTTTCTCTAGTATATGCTTTACCGCCTAATTTGGTGTCATCTGCAAATTTCGATATTTTAGATACAAGTCCGCAGTCCAGATCATTGATATATATCAGAAAAAGAGTAGGACCCAAGACCGAGCCCTGAGGCACCCCACTAGTAACATCTAACCAATCAGATGCCTCGCCATTTATTACTACCCGTTGTTTGCGATTTGAAAGCCAATCGCCAATCCATGAACATAATTGCTCTCCTAAGCCATGTGCCCTTAGCTTGGGCAGAAGTCGCTTATGGGGAACTGTATCGAAGGCTTTCTGAAAATCAAGGTATATTACATCCGAGGGAATTTTAGCGTACCAGTTTGAATAAATGACATTAAAAAAATCGAGTAGGTTTCGTTAAGCAGGAACCACTTATCTCGAAATCCATGCTGGGAGTTTAGTATTGAGTTATTTTCATCGAGGAAAGACACAATTTTATCCCGCAATATTTTCTCAAATAGTTTAACAATCACGGACGTTAGACTAATTGGGCGATAATTACTTGCGAGGCTCTTACTTCCTTTCTTGAATATCGGTGTACCATGGCTATGATCGAGGAGTACCTCGCTCAGCCTCAAGACATGACCCCTCTGCTCTCTTCACAAACCGCCTCATCATCCTTGACCTTCTTTCTCAACCCTCAAAGTCTCAGCTGAGATACATTCTCTTCCATCCCGTCTTCCACCTACACCTCTTCCTCCTTCTGACTCCCATCTTTCCCCTTGCTCCTCCTCTTCCCCGTCTTCTCCATCATTCTCCCACTGCACCCTTCACTCCTTCCCTCTGATCACTCTATGCCCTCTCCCCCATCTTCTACTACCTCTACCCGTCCCGCTATTAAGTCTATTCTTAACTTACTCCTCCCTCCTGGCTGTACTCGCGACTCCCTTTTGTCTCAACAATCCCCATCCCTGTCCCCTCGCCCCCCTGATCCTACTGACTATACCTCACCTACTGCACTTGATCCCCCACTTGATATCCCTGATCCTGCTAACCTCTCTATTCCGGACGCTACCATTCTAACTATCATCACCCGCTGACCTCTACACTCTATCTGTTCTTCATTGGAACATTCACGACTTCCGCTCCCACAGACAAGTCCTTTGTCTCCTGATTTCTTGCTATAAGCCTCTTTCTATCTGCCGCTAAGAAACTTTCCTTACTCACTCCCCGGTCCTAATTCCCATTTTATGATCTCCTTCACCCAACAAATACACATCCTTCCTCTGATCTAACCGTCATGCTATAGCGCTCCGCTCCTTTCCCCTTCCCTCACCGTTTCACTCTTTCTTTTTAACCCCCCCTTATTATGTTTTGCCTAGTCCAATGACCTCTGAGTCGGCCACTTTCATTTTTTTTGCTTTAAAAATCAATCAATCAATCAATCAATAATACTCTTGACCAAAGCGAATGTCCCTCGAGTAAATATTTACTGTGTTATAAATTTCACGGTTCACTTTTTTTATAAAATCACATATAACTTAATTTTTTTATGCTGTTATTTTTTCAATGTAAGGGAAGTGTGAATGCTGTGTTATTATACCGTGTTCTTTGACTCAAAAACGATTGAGTGTAATTATGTTTTATTATTTTTCTGATATCGGGTAAAATTCACCCATAGTTAGAACTAACGTTATTTTTTAATATTAACATTCTAGGGTTAATACCCGAGCCCCTGTCTACCCAGCAGTGAACGGGGACCGGTTTTTAGCCGAGGTTGTTCCTGTTCCGGGGTGGTGGTCGGGGCCCTGCCGCGGTAGGGAGCTAAAAAGGCGCAAACCCCACAACCCCAAAAACGGTATCAGCCCAAAAAACTAAGGAATGGAACAAAAATATGCGACTAAATATAATGTAGATATGGAGACGACCCAAAGAGTGTAGTCGATGCTTTAGGACCGTAAAATACAACTATATAATAAACTAGGTAAATACACCACCACACACTCACCCCCACACACCAACGCGCGGGTTTACCAACCCCGCGTAAGATGGAGGTAAAAGTAGAGTTATCAAAAAGTCGAAAATGCAAGAAATCTTGGGTCTCTTCGCCATTTGGGTTTTAATTTGTATTTTCAATCTCCTGTTTGAAAGAATAGCAAAGGAGAAGTAAGAAAAAAGAAATGATAAATCATTTAATTTTATTTTTGTAACACATGTATATTTCCTTTTTGATAACCAGCACAAATCAAATATACTGTTTTGGGTTCTCTGACATTTGTAATGGTAATGAACAGGGAAAAAATAATGAGTACAAGTGCGACGAATGTTGACTAAAAATACTTATAATGACGTCAGAGTAGGGAATGCACGGAAATGAGAAAATATACAAAAACTGGTAAAAGAAGGAGGCGAGAGAGGAGGGGGTACCGGAGCACGACGGGGAGGTTGGGGTGGTGGTGGTGGGGGAAAAACGGCAAGAGAAATCGAGGCGAGGCGTCGGCAGATCCCATCAAGGGTGGGAGCCCCGATGATGCGGCTGTGTGTGTGGGGAGAGAGAAGAGAGAGAGAGAGGGGAGAGAGAGGGGAGAGAAGAGAGAGAGAGAGAGAGAGAGAAGAGGGGAGGAGGGGAGGAAAAGAGAGAGAGGAGGAGAGGAGAGAGAAGAGAGAGAGAGAAGAGAGGAGAGAGAGAGAGAGAGAAGAGAGGGGAGAGAGAGAGAGAGAGAGAGAGGAGAGAGAGAGGAGAGAGGGAAAGAGAGAGAGAGAGAGAGAGAGTTATCAGTTAGAGACAATAGTCCCCCGAGATAAAAACCCCCTGTTTCGAGAGCACAAGTTATTAAAACTACCTGACATAATCCAGCTACAAACATGTTTATATGCTTACAACGCCTTGAATACATTTTTCATCGATTGTGGATTTCAGATATCACACCATTTTGCTACCAGAAGACCAGACAGTCTCCGAATTCCATACTGCAGAACCTCTCATGCTCAAAAAAGTGTTATTTATAAGGGTGTCTGGCAATGGAATCAACTTCCCGAATGCATAAGAAATTGTACTCTTCGAATAGGTTTCAAATTAAAGGTAAAAGAAAACTAATTACAAACTATCTATAGTTCTATATAAATAATTAAAAATCTTTATTTTGTATATGTGTGTGTGTATGTATGTATGTGTGTATGTGTGTATATGTATATGTATGTATATGTATATATGTATAAGTATATGTATGTATGAGTATGTGTATTAGTATGCATATGTATGTTCATATCATAAATATGTGTATAATCAGGCAAATTTAGGAGTGAGGATGTTCGAGGAAACATGAATGTGTAATAATGATAATAATTATAATAATAATAATAATTTTAATATCACCCGGAGGCATACAGGCAAACAAAACAACAACAATAAGACAAAGAGTTAACTTAAGTACTAGAGGAAATCATACATAATAAAGAACTTGAACTTAAACACACACACACACACACACACACACACACACACACACACACACACACACACACACACACACACACACACACACACACACACACACACACACACACACACACACACACACACACACACACACACACACGCACACGCACACACACGCACACACACGCACACGCACGCACACGCACGCACACGCACGCACACGCACGCACACGCACGCACACGCACACACACGCACAAACACGCACACGCACGCACACGCACGCACACGCACGCACACGCACGCACACGCACGCACACGCACACGCACGCACACGCACGCACACGCACCACACGCACGCACGCACACGCACGCACACGCACGCACGCACGCGCACGCACGCACACGCACGCACGCACACGCACGCACGCACGCACAGCACGCACACGCACGCACACGCACGCACACGCACGCACGCAGCACACGCACACGCACGCACCGCACAGCACGCAGCGCACGCAACGCACGCGCACGCACGGCACGCACACACGCACACACACGCACACACACGCACACCACGCACACACCGCACACACACCACACACACAGATAGTATATATTTTATTCCCCACGTTTAAAACATTTACACATATTTTACTACTAATATTACACACTAAATAAAAAAAACATAGACATAACTAAAACGAGACAGTTAGACTAGAGTATAATCAGTATATAGCAAAATATAAAAAAAAAAACACCCTTGAAAAGGACATTAGAAGTAATGTAAGGCAAAAAACGTACCAGTAAAAAAGTAAGAACATTATCAACAAAATTCGCAATTATAGCAGTACAAAACTACACTACAAAATATAAACAGTAAAATATATTAAATAAAATATAAATTCATCAATATATTTATCAAAAAAAACTGTAGTCGATCCATAAACAATATTCATAACCTAAAATCTTAGTAATTACAATAAAATTTACTCATACGTTTCCAAATATTTCATAATTGCTTACGCATTACATCCAAAGCCAAGTTTACAAAAAAACGGTTTTGCATCGTTGTAAATCCGTATAATTTTTGTAGATGCTGTGTTTAAGGACAATGCTCGATAACGTGTACCTCCGTCTGCACGAGCCGGTACGTACACAGGCGCTCTTGCAGTGGCAGGCGACCTCGACCTCTCATGTTCTAACTACCCGTCTCGCACGCCAAGTTGTGACTGCTCACGCGAAACCTTGTGAATTCTATTCTCTGAAGCTCGTTCACACTATACCGTGTGTTATAAACATTGTGAACATGAAGCTGGGGTTCAGCTCTACAAATATTTACGTCGAGACGAGTCGCTGATGAACAAGTTTGAAACAATGTGTTGACGATCATCCTGCATATCCCTCACATTGGTCGTCACCCACCGGCGTATGTGCTTGGACGTTGCTGACTTACTGTTGAGTGCCAGGTTCACACTCCATATATGAGGAAGAAGATGCTAAGCCTTCTCACAATCAAATGCTTTCAAGAAATAGATGACGTTATTATCAGTCATTCAGTCAGTCAGTCAGATGTATTCATACTTGACTGGCCAGGATCGTGTTACTTTGCCTGGAGAGAGAGAGAGAGAGAGAGAGAGAGAGAGAGGAGAGGAGAGAAAAGAGAGAAGGATGAGAGAGAGAGAGAGAGAGAGAGAGAGAGAGGAGAGAGAGAGAGAGAGAGAGAGGAGAGACGAGAGAAGGAGGGGAGAGAGAAAGAGGAGAAAGAGGAAAGAAAAAGAGAAAGAGAAAGAGAGAGAGAGAGAGAGAGAGAGAGAGAGAGAGAGAGAATGATCATTACGTAAATCAATGCTACTTAGAAAACTAGGATAGATATTATTGTATTATGGGTAAACTTTTTTATTGCACTGTCTGGGATATCTTTCAAAAAATGGTTCCCTAATATTATTTCAATTGAAGCATAATACGATAAATAAGCAGAAAAAGAAAACATTCTATCCTCATGATAACGAAGGAGGAAAAGGGGAGAAAAAGGCATGCGATATAATGTAGATTGAGAGAGAGAAAGAGAGAGAGAAAAAAAAATATCAACACACCTCTCCCGCGCCTCTAGATGGGCCACCGTGTCAGGCAGGACTTGGCCTCGAGTCTCCGGCAGCAGGAAGGTTCCAGCCGCTGCCAGCAAGGCAGCAGACCCGAAGATGACGAAGGGCGCCCAAGGATACATGGAACCCTACGCAGAAGGAAGAGGAGGAGAATAGAAGAAAATACCCAAACGAAAGCTTTTGTTTCTACTAACAAAAAACATTACTGGTATCTCAAGTAGTAAGATGACAAAATGAACCCGTTACTCCAGTTATCCTTCTTCAGGAGCAATAAAAACTCACCACCAGATCCGTGATGATGGGCGCCCCCATACTGCCGAGACGGGACATCATGACGGCGGTGCTGACCCCTCGACTTCGCACCTCCGTCGGGGAAAAGTTCGCTGAGAGAATATAATCATCTGGTAACTTGCTGTGATGGCCCCTCTTCCCCCCATGGCCCAAGGCTAACCAGGTGGTACTGTATTCTGCAGAGGGGGAGGGAGGGAGGTGATGATCGTGGGCAATAGAGAATGCAACAAAAAACAATAAAAAGCTACTACATACTACTATTAAGGTGGGGATTATACACGGGGACGATTTGCTCATTGAGCAGACTTTCGTGAGCATTTTACTCACGGGAATCCTGTTTCCATGAGCAAACGGGGAAAATACTCAGAAGATATTTCTGCTCAGCTGTTCTATCATTGAACAAAGTTATGATGTTATAAATCTAAACCGAATATTATTATCTATTGTAAACGTATTTGTTCCAAAACTCTATAAATACTTAAATATAGTATATATATAATATATAATCTTTTATATATATTTAAAATATATATATATATTTTATATATATATATATATATATATATATAGAATATTTTATAAATAAGTAAATCAAAAAATAATACTCCTGACATAAAATAACTATTTTCTATTTATACTTCGAATTATACGTTCCCTGAAAAGGATTGTTCACAAATATACTTTGATATACAAATATACAGAACCAATAAAGCAACTGGTAACAAAAACAGCGGGAGCCGAAGGCAAGGCTTACTCCACACCTGCTTCTGGACTGCATTATGGAGTGTAGCATCACCGCAAGCCGCTTTGTAATTGTTTTGGACAAGACTACTCATTCAAACTTGCATCAGCGGGTAATCATTTCCCTGGGGAACTCAGTGAGAGTTGCTCAGCGAAAGTCTGCTCACTGAGCAAAATCGTCCCTGTGCAATTCCACCTTTACACTAACCAGCAGGGGTGAAGGCTCCAGCGAGAAGAACTGCAGTGGTAATAAGGAAAGAAAAAAAAAGACTCGGTTTCCTCCCGAAGTGTTGGACGATAAAACCAGAGAAGATATAGGCCGGGAGCTCCATAAGACCGCTCAGCACCAAGTAGACGTAGGGGTCATCGCTTATGCTGGCACCACTGAGAGACAAACCGAAGTACACCATGGCCGCCACTATGTAGATAAAGTAGATGGTAAGCGTGATGGCTCGTAGCCGCGGCGTTCTGCAGAGTGGTAAGAAAGTATGAAAAAAGTTATTGATATTGTAAAAAGGAAAAATAAAGAAAGTTATGATATGTCCGCCATATACGATTCTATTGATACTAATGACTAAACTATATGTATTTGTGTTGTTTTTCATTATGCCCAAGAAAACAGGAGAAACAAAAGGAGATTCCATCCTCATAACTCACTTCAGAAGAATCACAACATCGTCAACAACAGACTTAAGAAGGGACCCCATAGAGGAGCGTTTGGGGGTAGTATTCTGGCCCTCTGCAGCCTGTTTCTCAACCAGCTTCTTGATCTCTGCCTCAGGAGGGAGATCAACACCGTGCCAGCGAGCCACTTTGCCGAACACCTGGAGGGCTTCCTGGGGCCGTCCGTTCACGATGAGCCACAGCGGGGACTCGTCGATCACCCTGCCGTGAGGAAACAGCGAACTCAAGACTCGACCTTCTGGCGTTCCAAAGCTACGTGACTATATATATTATATATATATATACTATTACATACTCACTTTTGCAATCGTTTTTACCACAACAACAACAACTAGTACTATTCGAAAACCAAAATTATAAATAACCCTTACACAAAAAGGCATTATCATTATACCCGCATCTGAACTAAGCATTTTACCCCCTTTAGCTTTTTCTCCAGATGACTTACCACAGAGCGGGAAGGATGAGCAGTCCAGGAAGGGTCGCCGCCGTCTGCAGGATCCGCCAGTCCCTTATCAAGTAACCTAAGCCACCGTACAGCATAACAGTAACCCCCCAGACGGTGTTGATGCCGAAAGCAGCGATTGTTCTCCTTTTAGGCTCCAAGACCTCCATCACTGCGACACATTACAGAGTGAAGGTTAAAAGTGTAAGGAACAATTAGACACGGAAGAAAAGTGATAGGGTTGGGAGGGGAAGGAAAAAAATACAAATTAGCAGAGTTGGAGGGACGTTCAACTTAATGTGAAAGAATTAATAAAGAAATAAACTGCAAAATACCTGTTATCAAAATGTCTAATAATTATATCACTGGTCAACACGATATTTCTGGCAAAAGGTTTTAAAACAAATTCTAACTGAATTTGGGCTGCTGATTACGAATATGAACTCAATTTTTGTCTATCACATCAGGATTTCGCGATATAGCATTTTTCAATTTTTGATGAAAATGATCATCAGCCTAATATCGAAGGTTTCAAGATAAAAACACGTGATTTTAGTAATACCATTTTTTATATTCTTAATCAAGGATTTACAAAGATTACGAAGTCCATGTACAAGTAATCAAATATAGTGACAGAATTGAAATAGAAAATATAAAAAAATACATATATATGGTGCACAGATCAATGGCAAGTAGCAGTTATGTGAATTTTTTTTTCTTGGCTGATCTCTGATGTACAGCTTCTGGGTTGTCTTCATCAAGCTCCAACAATAATCCGCCATCATATGTGAGTCCACCGGGCCCTTTATACCGTCTTCCATTGTTTTAATGTCCTGAGGAAAACGCTCCCCTTGTTCCTCGCTCACATCCCCCAAAGGTTCTCCGGAAAAATTGTCCAAATTGGCTGTGTAAATAGTGAACCTTGATACTCATTCTACATCCAAGATCTCGCAGGCTCATTAGTAGCTCTTCCACAATCTCTTCAATTNTTTTAAAAAAACAAACCCCCTTTTTGGGGGACCTTTAATTTTTGGTTTTTTCCCATTAAAAAAAAAGCAAAAAAAAAAAAGGGGTTTTCTGAGGGGCAATTTTACTCAGGGTAATCCTGTTTCTATGAGTAAAGGGGGAACTACTCAGAAGAATTTCTGCTCGGCTGTTCTACTCATTGAAAAAAGTTTCGTTTAAATCTAATGAGATATTAACTACTAGCCGCAAAGCCCCCCTCCGACGGACTTTCTTGGCAGCCCTGGGAGGGCTTTTGGGGGGTTTTTGGGCCCACACCTGTGTTTGGGGGGCCGCAGTCCCACCAAACCAGACTCTCCAAAAGCGCCTTCTAGTTTTCCTGAATCGGGATGTAAAAATGTATGTATTAACCCCCAACCCTTTTCACATCCCCCCCAACCCTTTCACTTCCCATTACCATCAACCCCCCACCCTTCCTCACCCAATTACCCAAAAACCACCCCCATTCACTCCCCTTTTACCCATCCCCCCCCACTATTCCCTCCCCCATCACCCATCCCCCCCCACCCTTCACTCACCCATCACCCCACCCCTTTCCCCATCACCCCACCCATTCCTCCCCCTTTTACCACACTCCAAAAAGGTTTTCCCCTAAATTCTTGCAACCCCCCACTTTTTTCACAATTATCGCTTTTGGGCTGCAAAAAAAAAGAAAAGAAATGATGGATATCTCATGGGGGGCTTAAAAACCCCCCTGGTCAACCGGGGTTCCAAAAACTTGCCTATGATGGATTCCCACGGGGGGGGGAACCTAGAGGGGACACACAACGACAACAGACAGACACACACACACACACACTTTCGTTTATATATTATAATTTAAACGTTTTTGTTCCAAAAATCTATAAAATACTTAAAATATAAATAAATATATATATATATAATTTTAAAATTATTATTATTTTATATAATAAAATATATATATAATAATATATATATAATATATATTATTTTTCAATTTTTAAAAAATAAATTAATAAAAATAATATCCCCAAAAAAAATTTTAAAAAAACCCTTTTTAGTTTATACGTTCCCTAAAAGGTTGTTTACGAATATATTTTGATATAAAAATAACAAACCCACAAGAAACTGTAACAAAAATGTTGGAGTCGAGGTCAAAGCTTATTCCCGCGCTTCTGGACTGCATTGTGGAGTTAGCTCACCGAAAGCCGCGTGTTATTTTTTTGAACGGTTATTTATCGAAACTTGCATCACCGGTTTACATTTCCCTGAGCACTCAGGAGAGTTGCTCAGCAAAAGTCTGCACACTGATAAAAACCCGCCCCCGTGCAATACCGCCTTTTCACAAACACGGGGGTTTGAAGGGGCAACAGCGAAAAAAACCCCCGCAGTGGTAAAAAGGAAGGGAAAAAAGAAAGCTCGTTTTCCCCTCCAAAGTGTTGGACGTGAAACCAAGAAGATATGGGCCGGGGAGCCCCCTAAGACCGGCGTACAAATAGACGTAGGGGTCATCGCTTATGCGGGCACACTGAAGAAAAACCGTAGCCCCATTGCCCCTATTAGATAAAGTAGATGGTAAGCGGAGGGTTCGTAGCCGGGGCGTTCTGCAAGTGGTAGAAAGTGAAATAAGTTTTTGAATTGTAAAAAGGAAAAAAAAAGAAAGTTTTGATATGCCCGCCATAAAAAAACCAAAATTTTTGCGTTCATTTATACTAAAGACTAAACTTTTATATTTTGGTTTTTTTTCTTTATGCCCCCAAAAAAAACAGGGGAAAAAATAGAAATTCCCTCCCCAACTCACTTTAGAAAAATCACAACTCGCTAGCAAAAGACTTTAAAAAGGATCCCCAAAAGGACGTTTGGGGGGGAGATTCGGCCCCCTCGCCCGTTCCCCAAACCCGCTTCTTCACTCTGCCCCCAGGAGGGAGAACAACCCGGGGGGCCCGGCCATTTTTCCCAACACCTGAGGGCTTCCGGGGGTTCCCCCTTTACGATGAGCCACAACGGGGACTCTCGATACCCTGCCGTGGGAGGGCACCAGCGGACTCAAGACTCGATCTTCGGCGTTTTTCCCAAAATTTTCGTGCTATATCTATTACATACAAAATTTTTGCAATTGTTTTTTTCCACAAAAACAACAACAGTCCCATTCTAAAACCCCAAAAATTTTTAAAAAAAACCCTTTCAAAAAAAAACAAAAATCATCATCTCGCATCTGACCTAAGCATTTTTTCCCTTTTCACTTTTTTTTCAAGATGACTTACCACAGAGCGGGAAAGGGTAGCAGTCCCGGAAGGGGCCCCGCCCTCTGCAGGGTTCGCCAGTCCCTTATCAAATAAACCCAGCCACCGTAAGCATAACTGTAACCCCCAGACAGTGAAAATGCCGAAAGCACGATTTTTTCCTTTTTTGGGTCCATCAACTCCATCAGCGACCATTCAGAGTGAGGGTTAAAAGGTAAGGAGAAAATTTGACACGTAAAAAGTTTTTAATTTGGGCGGGGAATGAAAAAAATTTCAAATTTGCAGATTGGGGGACTTTTAAAATTTAAAAGGGAAAAAATTTATAAAAAAATAACTGAAAAATACCTTTTATCAAAAAGTCTAATAATTTTTTAAAGAAAAGTTTAGGCAACAGTTAAAAAGGGAAACCCCAGAGGAGTAGGGAAAAGTAGGTGCGAGGGTCAAGATCCCACAGCAGAAGCAGCCACGAGGTGAGGGGGGAGGAGGGGGAGCCAGCAGCCCAGAAAACCCCCAGGGAGGTACGTAACCAAAAATCACGTGGCTTCCGGGTGTACCCGAGACTTAACCGTAAACCTGATAAGTGTGAGAGGGGATGGTTTGAAATACGTATTCACGCCTCGAAAAATTCCACTCTGTTAATCTTTACGTGCTCTATAATCGTAGGTAATCCTTGAACACGGTTTCGGGACGTGTTCCTAGTCCTACCCCCTATATAAACCCGTTCAGCCTACCCTGGGGCAGACTCTCGTTTCCGCCCTTGGTTTCGTGTTTTGTTTGACTTTCCCCTCCCCTTCCCTCCGCAATGTAGATGTATGTAGTGGGTTTGTAGTTTTAAGTGGGGTATATATTATGTTATATCTAGGGGGTTTATAATAATTTTTCTGAAGAAACGTTTATTTTCTAGTGCTAAAGTTTGGGTTGTAATTTGTGAAAATTTTTTGTCATGTTGTTTATCCGTGTGATTCATATTACCATTGTGTTACCAATGTTGTGTCGAATGACTAGTGAGGGAAAGTCTTTTTAGATTGCGAAAAGAAACCGGGAATTCTTCTATATCCACTCTTGTTTTGTTTGTCTTAAAAAGTTAAGATTAACATTAGTTTGTAGACATGAAAGGGTTTTTGCGACGACCTCGCTGTTTTTTGTGTGAGTATTGCCCACGTCGAAACACTGACTAAACTTTTATTACCAAGTGTCTAAGAGAGAGAGAGAAAGAGAGGAGAGAGAAGAAGAGAAGAGGAGGGAAGGGGAAGAGAGAGAGAGAGAAAGAGAGAAGAGAGAGAGAGGAGAGAAAAGGAGGAGAGAAAGGAGAGAGGAGAGTAGAGAGAGAGAGAGATGGAGGTGAGAGGGAAGAGGAGAGGAGAGAGAGAAGGAAAAAGAGAAAGGGAGGGAAAGAGTAGAGAAGAAGGAAGAGAGAGAGAGAGAGAAGAGAGGAGAGGAGAGAGGGGAGAGAGAGAAAGAGAAGAGAGGAGAGGAAAGAAGGAAGAGAGAGAGAGAGACAACAACATACATATATATGAAATGTATAAAATAGCCTACAACCGTTTCGCCAAGCGTATCCCCTTTGGTACGATTTGGTCCCGGCCGTGGGATTTCGTAGTCTCGGCAGGCTCCCTTAAGAATATCATCATCACAACGACAGTAGAAGAGAGAAAAACTGCCGGCATCACATTATTGTCTATACTTACTTATCAGACAGGTAGCCATTGACAGGTGCTCCTACTAAGGCACCAAACATGTATACACTCTGGAAGGAGGTCTGGAGGTAGGCCTGACCGCACGCCAGATTGTACTGATAAAAGCAAGGTAGAGGAGAGGTAGTAAGTACACACAACACATACACACAACACACCACAACACACAACACACAACCACACACACACACACACATGGTTACGGTTAATCGTAGTGTACGGTTTAGTACGCTCGGTTCACAAGCAAAAAATCCGCGGATCGATCCCCGGGGAGCAGAGAAAGATGGCCGGTCTCCTTAACCCTAGAATGCCGATGTCGGGTAAATTTCTCTCAGCGTTTTATCTCTCCCGTATTTACCGCGTGATAAGAAGAGTACGCATCTGTCCTTTATAAGTGCTCAGTTCATCCTAGCCTCTTGCGTGAGGGGTAGTGTGCCTTTTCTCTCTCTTATAATTCCCTTTATATTTGCGGATTCAAGTGAATTTTACCCGCGTTAGCAATACCGGATATACATATTGGTGAGTTTTACACAACGCTGACAATACATGCAATATTTTAACCGGACATTTTTTTACTTACATGAACTATTTTTACTTTTTTTTATAGGGTAACTATAAGAGATTATAAGCGTGCAAATGTCAATGACATTCTCAGTGATGACGAACCATACAATATTATGAATATATAGCCTAACCTTGGTAATTTTGTTTAAGGCTGTGCATTCTTTTTCCAGGTTAGCTATAACAAATTGTATTAGAGCACCGTGAATGCACCTCCGTGTGTAGTTGCTAGGCGCTCCTAGCTACGAATTCGCGGGGTCGGGTTCGAATCCGGCCAGGGCAGTCGGCGTGTAGCCCAACAGCTGTCCATCCTTTATTTTGCTATTGAGATCGATAAATGATCCCGGGGGTAACCTAAGGAAAGTAACTGGGTAACCCAGATGTCACACTAGCCCTGTTTCCCGGAACAGCGTGTTGTTTTCCCACACGGGCTCAAGGGCTAATGCAAAGGAGATGAGCATCGCATGGGATTGGAATAAATAGGAATTCATAGAATAAGCCAAAGGGGATGATAAAATATAAATTTGTGGTAACTTACAGGAGTTGGTATCATATAAGTTAAAATTATTAGAAATTTGAAGCAATTCCTATAGCTTGAATTGAACACTTTTTGGTCGCTCCCTTCATTTAAGGCCATAATAGTTTGTAAGAGGAGTGAACTTACATGAATCTCCAGGACCAATAATACTTTGACCAAAGCAAATGTCCTCGAGTAAATATTTACTCTGTTATAAATTTCACTGTTTACTTTTTTATAAGAAACACAAACTGTAACTTTTTTTTTGTGTTGTGTTATTTTTACCATGTAAGGGAAGTGTGAATGTCGTGTTGTCATACCCTGTGCTGGGACAAAAAAAAATCAGAGTGATTATGTTTTTATTATTGGCTAAATCGGGTAAATTTACCATAGTTAGCACTAACAGTACTTTTTTAATATTCGCATTCTATGGTGAAAACCAGAGTCCCTGTCTACCCAGCAATGAACGGGGACCGGGTTTAGCCTGGGGTTGTGTCCCCCTCCCCCGGTGGTGGCCTGGCCCCCCGCGGCAGGGAGCTAAAAAGGGTGTAACCCACAATCGCCAAACGCGGTATCAGCCAACAACCACTAAGGAATGGAAAAAAAATTATGAGACAAAATATAATGTAAATATGGAGAACGGGACCATACGAGTGTAGTTCAGGACCTGTAAATACAACTAGATGAATACAACTACGGAAATACACACACACACTCACCCCACACACACACACGCGGGTTTATCTACCTCAGCTGTAAGAGTGGAGGTAAAAGTAGAGTTATCAAAGTCGAACTGCAAACAGTCTTGGATCTCTTCGCCATTGGGGGTGTTAATCCTGTATTTGCACTCATCTCTGTTTCGAAAGAATAGCAAAGGAGGAGTAAGAAAAAAGAATGAATAAATAATTAAATTTCATTTATGTAAACACATGTATATTTCCTTTTAGATAAGCACAGTCACGAATCAATATATACTGTTTTGGTGTTCTCTGACATATGTTACATGGTAATGCAGAGGAACATTAAAAAATTGAGTAAAGTGCTGACAAATGTTTGGGCACTTCAACTATATTTATAAAAAGACGCTGATGAGTAAGTAATGTCACGGAAACTGAGTAACTATACAATACTGTGTAATGAAGGAGGCGAGAGAGGAGGAGTTAGCCGGGAAAGCACGACGGAGAGGTGGTGGTGTGGTGGTGGTGGGGAACACGGCAAGAGAAGTCGAGGCGAGGCGTCAGGTAGATCCCACCGAAGGCGTGTGGAACCACGATGACTGAGGCTGTGTGTGTGAGAGAGAGAGAGAGAGAGAGAGGAGGAGAGAGAGGGGAGGAGAGAGAGGAGAGAGGAAAAGAGAGAGAGGAGAGAGAGAGGAGAGAGGAGAGAGAGAGAGAGAGAGAGCAGAGAGAGAGAAGAGAGAGGGAGAGGAGGAGAGAGAGAGAGAGATTAAATGAGTCAAACAAGAGAAGAGCAGTCACAGACCGCATGCCTCCCAAGGCTGAAAAATATTTCACCTGTTACATATAGAAAAAAAATAATAACGAAAATTATTGTTGTTGTTGTTGTTGGGCTCCCCCTTGAGGGCGACGGACGACAATCATTCCAAAATTTCCGGATCAAGAACCGGATCTGGATCAAATCCAAAGTTAATTCACTTCTAAATAAGGGCCAAGCCCCACCTCGGTCAAATGTTCATGCAACACGGTCCGTGACTTTTTGCGCAGTTCTGCTAACAAAAAAACAAACAAACAAACCGATCACATAACCTCCTTGGCGGAAGTAATGATTAGTATATGTGAATAATATTAATTACTACCGCCCAAAAAACATTTAGGAAACACACACCCCCCACAAACAACACACACACACACACACACAAACACACACCCACACACTCACAGTAGCCCAGGACGATGATGTGGAGAACAGTCCAGCGGCCGGTTCCCAGGTGGGTGAGGAGAGCATCCAGGTGGTTCAGCATCCTGGTGGTGGTGGTGGTGGTGGTGGGGTGGTACAGGGGTGGTGGGGGATGTGGCAGTGGTTGGGGGTTACAGGGGTTTTGGGTGGGGGGCGGTGGTTTGGGGGGTTACAGGGTGGGGGGGGGGGGGGGTTTTGTGGTTCCAGGGGGTGGGTTAGATCTGGCCAAAAAAAAGACACTACTAAAGAAAAAAAGAACTTTTTTTTGTTTGCTCATTAAAAAGCTCCGTCTCAGGAAAACCTTTGTACTACTACATGCACATCACCATCCCCCACCCAACACTGCGGAACTAACTCTCTGATACCACAAATGCATTTTAAGGCGAATGGCATGCCCCTTGGGGATGAGAGGTTGGACGCATTTCGTTTAAACTGGATCAGGGGCATTTTATAAATAACCCATGGGGGGGGGCACAATGACAACTATAGGTATTTTAAAAGGGCCACGGCACTTCAAAAATGGCTTTGATTTTTGGCTAAATCACCCACCTTGCTGAAAATTTTTTAGTGCCTAAAGATATTAAAAATTACTAAATTTCAAAGTTCAATTTCAACTTCAAAAAATCACCTCTGCCCCCTAAACAACTATTATATTTTTCCCCCCGTGTACCTGGAAGATCATCCTGATAAAACCAATAAAATTAACCAATAAATTTTATCAGAAAACTTGCCAACAACTATCGGGGTATGAGAGCCATATAGGGCCACGCATGTCGGGGTTAATTTTCCCTCTCTCCGCAGCAGATATATCGCCACACACATGGGGGGGAAGATCGTAGTGTGATGCGATAGTCTGGGCGGCCCAAAGCAACATCCGGGTGGTCCTGTGCACCTGTTTTTTTTTTTTTAGGGGCGAGGCAGAATTTAGTGGACTCGCCCAGTAAATCTTCACAGACTATTGACGGTCGTGGAGGCCCACTTCGCGGAGTATAATATTTTAATATTTTTTAAAATATATATATATTAAAATTATATTTTTTTAAATATATTTTTTTTTTTTTTTTTTTTTTTTACCACAAGGAACGGCCAAGGGCACAACAAAAATGGGTAACACAAAGCCCCGCTTGGGGTTTTGCCAGTCCCTTAAAGAAAAAATAAAGATAAAAAAAAACAAGGAGGGGCCCAAATTTATTTTCGGGGGTGTCTTGTTATTTTTCTTTTGAAAAGTTTTAAAAATCATAAAAAGTGGAAAAATAAAAAACGGGAATAGTTTTCCCCAGAGTTAACCCATAAAAGGGGATAAAGAGTAATGAACGTTAAAATCTTGCTTTGAAAGGGCAAAATAGGGATAAAAAGAGTGAAAGTCTTGTGCGGGCGGACCGCGGGAGTGGGGGGGGCATGCGTTAGCAAGTTCAGAAGAGCAGTGAGCATGAAAATAAACGGTAGAAAAAGAGAAAGAAACAACATTGCGGCGGTGATTTAAAGATTGAAGACACCCATCAAGGAGAGGAGTTGATGAGACAAAAAGTTTTGGGGACTCAACCCTTTTTTTAGGGAGCGTTAGTGGATCTCCCCAAACATGTGAGACATACTCCATACATGGGGGGATAAGCCCTGAGAAGCAAGCAATTGGGGAAGGGGAAAAAAAAAAAAAGACACCCCCCAAGCACACCTAACTTCTTAAAGCTGTTTAGCAAGAATGAATGTGTGATTTCCAGTTCAATTTTAGAAAAAGGTTGTCCTAGAATGTTCATTGTATAGGGGGAGAAGTTGAGTGTCATTGAAGAAGAGGGGAAATTTCTGATGGTTTTTTTGTCGGTAGAAAGTGAATAATTGGGGTTTTTTTGAGGAATTAAACAAACAAGGTTTGCTTTCCCCCCAATCAAAATTATGAAAGATCAAAAGTTGGCGCTGGGTGGCATCTCTCCGTAATCACTTATTTTCCTTTTGATTAAACTCAAAATACACGACTTTTAAAAATGCAGGGTAGAAACCCGGAGGATGGATAGGGTTTTGAGTTAGACTTAGAAGTCTTTAATGAATAAGGGAAAGGAGGGGTGATACGAAAAAAAACCCCGGGAACACCACTATTGATAGATTTAGGAGAAGAACAAGGTCCGTCTCAGGCTGCAATAGAACTTTAAGGGAAATTAAATGAAGGTACAGGAGAAGGATAAAAAACCAAATGGGGCTTTTTGGAAATTAAAGTTTTAAACTCTATAAAAAAAGCTTTTGATAGTAAAAGGGCAACAGCAAAAGTTTCACCGAAACCCCAAAATTTTTTACAGTATCCCGTACGTCCCTGAAACTCTCGCTTTGTAATAAATTTTTCACGTCGCTGTGTGTTTTTTTTTTTCCACTCGACGAGGATTTCTTTTTTTCTACGACATTTTCGACGCTTACGCTGTACACTTTTTCTACCTTTTTTCTTGATCTTGATATGTCGGTCCCAAATCCTACCCAATCGATCAACTACGGTCTTTATATAGTACTAATTTGGGGCCGGGGTACCGAACCCCCCCCTTTGTCTAGCGAGGCGGGGTAGAGCCCCCAAAAAGTTTCAAAAAAATCATATTTTCTGTATATTTATCTATAGCCAACTAAGCATTTACAGTTAATATAAGCATTTGTATTGGTTACACACTACTGAAATATTGCTATGGCTGCAAATGTACTATAGGAAATTTTATAATTTTAGCTCGGTAGAATTTCACATTTTTTGCCCCCAGAAAAATTGAAAGACGTACTTCAGGTCACCCTTCCGGGAGAATATTCGAAGAAAGTAAATATAAAGCGGCCTAATCTCATAATTAAAATTATTTTTTTTCTCGTAGTGAATATTCAAATTTTCTTTTAGCAACTGATACCCTTTAAACTGTGTGGCTTCTGTGAGATACGAAAAGTGTGTTTTTGGTCGGAGTTTCGCCTTCGTAGGCACTTGGGGTTTTTTTTGTTACTGTCTGCAGTGTTGGTTCTCTCCCCAAAACAGTGCATAAAAAAAAAAATGGAATTTGTTGCGATGCAATATTACTGTCCTTACATATGCCTCTACCGACGTAAAATCTTCTTTATGGGGAAAAAACTCAACAAATGTACATAAGTGAATGGTGTGAAAAGGGTTCGCTAAATTTCCATCCCCGAAAAATTCCTGTTTGGGATTTAATGGTCTGCAAAAACAACGGTTAATTTTTAACTCTAAAAACCAGAATTTATCTACACATTGGGGTATGTTTTTTGTTTTTTCCTTTAAGATTTCTGAGAAACTTTCTCCCTTGGGTTTTCCGCGAAAATTACTACTTTTTGGGACTGAATGTTTTTTTTTTGGAAGGAGTGTATATGTGATATGGAAAAAATAACTAACCCTCTTTTGCCTCACCAAAAACCAAAGAAACCAAAAATTTGCATTAAATAATAAAGGGGCCGCGGGAGGGAAGAACAAAAGCGATGCAGGTCACAAAAAGGAAGAAGATTTAAGGCGCACGTAAAAAACATGTCTCTCTCCCTTTAAAGCGCAGTCATTATCTTTTTAAATAATGATTTTTCGACGGAGCTCACGAGTAATGTTTCCTAGAACCCCAAAAGATAAACATAAACCAACTCCCGAATGGATAAATCAGAGAAAAGGGATAGATTTTTATTTTATAAAAATTATATATATTTAATTTTTTTTTTATTTTTTTAAATTTTTTTTTTCGTTGGTGGCTATAGCGCCCGTAGGATTTTTTTTCTTTTGAGGGCCCAGGGGTTTTGGGCCCCCCACATTCTGGCGGTCTGTTTTTGGGTTACTTTTTTCCCCTTTGGTTTGCGCAGGGTTGATTTTTTAAAAGTACACCGGGTCTTAGGGGGATATTCGGATATTCATCGGGTCATCTGCCACCTGGTGTTCCACGTCGCCCTCGCAGTCGCAAGAAAGGTTAGCTGCAGCGGGTTTCTTTAGCCCCCCGACATGGATTTGACATTGCTTCTTGTGTATTTTTAAAATCGGGGCCTTCTGCTACCCTACCAGGGTCCCTTTTTCGACCGAAAAAAAGAAGTGAAAGACTTGCCCCGGATGATTCGAAATCGGGGGCATTAAACTCACAACTCCCCTGATGCTAAACCCCCGGCCACCGCCCCCCCCTGAATGCTAAATATACCAATATTTTCATTTTTAATCAACAATATTGGGTCATAACCCCGGGGGGCCCCGTCGCCTCGCCCCCCTACGACGCCCCCTGGGGGGGTCCCCCACGCGTGAAATCCCCCTGCCCGAATCTTTTCCTAACAACAAATTTTTGACAGGAAAAAATCAATTTTTCCCAACCCCCAAAAACCCCTTTTGGGCGCCCCTTGGGCCCCTCAAAGCCGGCGTCCCCTTTATAATACAATTGGGGGGGAGGATCGGGTTTTCCCCTTAGGTGCCAAATGCCCAATTGCCGTAGTTGGCGTTGACGGGTATTCAGGTAAAAAGGCCTCGATTTCAGTCTCCGGTGCAATCGCTGGTTTTTACATTTAATCAAAACCCAGCTACTCCTGATTCTTGAAGACACTTATTACCAACGGGATCATTTGCCTCTTCAAGTCGCTATTTAGGTCCATGTTTTTAATACAAGAGTAAAAACAGGGATCACAACGACTTGAAATCTTTGTCCTTTTGCACAGGTAGCGACACAGCCAAATACCGTGCGAGCGAGTCCCCTAAACCCCTTGGCTAAAACCAAACCCCTGTAATACTTCTTGATGCGCCCGCAATCATTTTGGACTGCGCTAAAAATGTATTAAAATTTTTTCCAATTTCCCAGACATATCCCCTCACATATTATATATCAAGTAGCAAAAGGGTGCCCTCCGGGCACCCTTTTTCTCCTAGTCCGCGGAAGGCTGTGGGCCGCGGCCCCATCTGGGGCCGCGGCCCCATTTTTTTTTTCGGTTTTTTAACCGAAATTTTGAAAGGAAGGAGAAAAACATGTATGTCCCGACAATTAAAAAAATTTTATTTACTTATTTTTTTTAATTATCCCCATAAAAAAAGTCATTCTCCTAGTAAAAGAATTTAGAGGAAAATGTTTTTAGGGAGCTCAGCACCCCCAGCCGTTTTTAGGGTTTTTTTTGCGGCCCCGCCCACCAGGTTCGGCCCCCGCCCCTCGAAAACTAACCTATGTTCTTTGTGGGTCTGGGGATTCCCAAAATTTTGCACATGTGGGTTTTGGCCATCTTACCAGCCACAGCCATTTTTGGTGTTTTTCCTGGCCACGCCCACCAGGGTCGGCCCCCCATCGAAACATAGCCTATGTTCTCCGCTGGGCATGAAAATTCCAAAAATGTGCAGCTTTTGGGGGGGGTTTGGGGCCCCTTTTACCGAGCCAACCCCGTTTTTTTTGTTATTTTTGCTGCCCGCCCACCAGGGGGAACCACGCCCATCAAAACAGGCCTATGTTTCCAATGGGTCATGGGATTCCAAAAATTGCACAATATGGGGGGTTTTGGCCCCTCTGTAGCCCAGCCACAGCCGTTTTTTTGGTTTTTTCTGCTGGCCCCCGCCCACCAGGTTCGTCAAAGCCCATCAAAAACATAGCCTAGTTTTTCCACTAGGGGCATGAGATTCCCAAAAATTTTGCGGATGTGTGGTTTTGGCCCTCTGAGCCGAGCCACAGCCGTTTTTTGGTTTTTTCGCTGGCCACGCCCACCAGGGGGCGGCCACCCCATAAAAACAAAACCTATTTTTTGCGCTGGTCTGGGATTCCAAATTTGTGCAACATGGGGGTTTTTGGGGCCCTTTGTAGCCGAGCCACAGCCCCTTTTTAGTTTTTTTTTTTGCTGGCCAACGCCCAAACCAGGTCGGCCACCCCATCAAACAAGCCCATGTTTTCGCTGGGGGCTGAGGATTCCAAAAATTGCGGGGATATGGGTTTTGCCTTCTGTAGCCGGTCTAAACGAAAAGACAGAAGACAAATTTTTGATTTTATTAAGTATAAAAAAGAAAAATAACAAAAAAGAAAAAACCCTTGTTCAATCTGCCAGTTCCCCGATGCTAATACATTCACCCCTAAATTTTCAACACAATTCTAGTTTTTTACCCTCATCTAAATCTATGGTTTGGCTGTTTTTTACGCGTCCTCCCAAAACACGAGGAAACACATTTCAGTTCAAAAATAGCCCAGTTCTGTAACAACCCGCATCTTTTTTTCCCCATTCTACTTTGCAGCTGCCAGAGTAATTCGCAAAATCCGATCAGGTGCCCCCAGGTCCCGGTTTTGTTTCAACTGCAAGTAACTTGCCATCTTTTACTTTCCATCCCCCTTCAGTAGGTGCCAAGGGTCATTTTCCAGACCAAATACACACTGCTAAGTAGGCCCGATAGGAATGATATTTGGCGACAGCTGATGTTGGTGGCAGGCTCTCTAAATTGACTCCATTGAGTACACACATTTTCTACCAAAGATGCTCATGTACAATACATACGGAAGCATATCGAGAGAGGTGGACTGAAAATGCCCCATACGTTTTTTTGCAAAAAATGTTCCCCCAACTGTTGCCACCTCTTCATGACTTGAAGAAGGGCTGAAAAACACATCCAGTATTCCCCATTCGTGCCTGCCTTCAATAATGGACAACTGCCTTCCTCTTCCTACATTGTAAAAAGCTGAAAACATTATCACAACCTGTTATAGCATGCAGGCCCACCGAGAGGGGGGTCTGCCGGGCATTTGCCCCGGGGCCCATGGTGTTTTTTGGGGGGGCCCCTAGGGTTTTGCGGGAGCCCATTGAGGCTTTGATGGGCCCAAAAGACCCATCAAAAATAGAGGGCTTGTTTTGAGAACTGGGCAGGTCTCCGAAATAAACTAAAAAACATTTTGGAATGAAGCAAAGGGTAGTTGCTTCAAACCTGGACATCAAGGTGAAACTGTATCGCAGTCGTGGTAAAGTAGCTGGAAACCCAAACGCAAAAGCAGATTTCATGATGATGGTAAATGAACAGCAGTTCAGATTTATCAGAACAAGGAAGCAGAGAGTCCCTGAAGAAATTTTTTTAGAAGCGCGTTTATAATAATTTGAAAAAATTAATTGGCTCACGACTGTTTGTTTACATTTAAAAACCCAAGAATATTTCTGAAAACTTCGTTTCCTTGGGAAATACCTAAAAATATCAGCAAAGGACTCATTAAATCCCCGGGAGATAAGTATCCTGCCGTATCAAACATGATTTCATGGTGGAAAAAGAAGCACCTACAAAAAGTTCATCGCTCAAAATTTTGGGGGAAAAACAACCTTTAGCTTTAAATTTTTGGGGGCCGGGGCCCCCTTTTTTGAATTTGCCCCGACGGTTGGGGGGAAGAAAATAAGGAGGGGAAAAAAAAATTTT
>JACEEZ010021853.1:0-26608 GCA_016584305.1 Chionoecetes opilio | reverse complement strand
TCCTGGTTTCGCCGGACACTGGGGGGGGGACCGGGGGGGACGGGAAAAGGGCTGGACCCCCGGACAACTTTGTCGTTTAGGGAGGGGACCGGGAAATTCGCCCGGGACTCGGAATATCCCCGGGGACCTCGTTTTGACCGGAAATCCGGGTCCGGGAAATGGGGGTCCAGGAAAAAAAGGGTTAAGTGTTACGTATTTAAAGGGAGTATTTTTGGGATTACTAATATTTAAATTTGGGTAAAACACCTAGAAAAACAGGCCCTGCATGTATGCTAGTAGGGATACTATCAAATTAATAAATAAAAAACAATGAGAAAAAAAAATTCTCTCTCCCCCCCAGGGCGCCCCCTTTCCCCCACCACCCCCCTGCTTCCCCCTGGTCCCGCCCAGGACGCTCAACGCTCCCCACCATATATATAGTATTTCAGAAGGTCCAAATATGTTTTTTTCAACATTTGCAAATCCGAAGTGAAAAACCATTTCAAAAGTCGCGAAAAAGAATTTTCCAAAGTACTGAAAACATCAATTTGACGACACAGGAGGTGCCTGCGGGGCAGACCCTGTGGGGAGGGGTGAAGTTGTGCCGCCGCGGTCCTCGGCCAGGGAGCAAAGTGGTGGCCGTGGCCGGAGGAAATCTTAAACGTTCAACCGCGTAGCGTATGGACGGACGGCCCCAAAACATAACTTGGAGTATTCTCTCTCTCCCCTCTCTCTTTCTCTCTCTTTTTCCCCCTTTCTCTCTCTTTTCCTTCCCCTTCTCTTTTGCATTCGATTTTCGAAAGTTAAAGATTATTTTTCTAATAGCCTATTTAGTCAGTTTATATCAACATTGCAAAATTTGCTTTAAAAATATGGGCTTTTCAATTAAATGCGAATTGAAAAACAAGCGAATTTTCGCGATTGCGAATACAAATTTTAGACAATATCTTTTTCACAGCCCTTTCTTCCCCCTTCCCCACACCTCAACCCTTGCAGGGGGTCTGTGACCAGGGTCGCAGGCGGGCACCGTGGTGGGCTCCCCTGCGCTGCCCTCATACCTCGCTGGGGGGCGGGGGGTGTTCTACGGGGGGGCAGGGGCCCGGGTGTGGTGTCGGGCCGGGTTTCCCTGGTGGGGGCTGACAGCCCCCTTTGGGGACACCAGGATCACTAAAGCCGAGAGGAAACTGTGGCCGCTATCGGGGACAAAAGAGAAAAAGGGGGACACACAACTTTGGGCCGTTTTTTGTTTTGGGGCCCTATGCAAAATGCTGTTTGGGTTTTGGGGGGGCCCTATTTTGTAAGAAGGGTGGGGGGATTAAAAGCCTTTAAGGTGGCCCGGGGGGCACGCTTAAATTTATAAAAATGCGCAATCGGTCCTTTAAGGGGAAAAAAGACTATTTTTAAAAAATAATAATAAAAAGGGGATTTTGGGGGCCCCTTGGGGGTTTGGGGGCCCCTATGAAACCGCGTAGTTCACAATAGTAAGAAAGGGGCCCCTCCACAATACACCGAAGCTAGACGGATACATGATTTATAGATAGTTTATCAACCAATTTACATGGGATAAAATAACGTATGCTAAAAAAATTGATGTACTCGCTCGACAAACCCCAAAAACACACAAAACACCCAACACACACACCCCCACACACACCCCGGGTCTCCGTAGTGTAGTGGTTGGCCCCCTTTTCCAACGAAAAACCCGGGGGTTTGATCCTGCGCGGAGTTAAAAGATGGCGCGTCCCCTTTTAAACCAGGCCCCTTCCACCCAGCATGAAGGGTTTTTCCGGGGGGGTTAGCCGATTGGCCCGCCTCCGGGGTTTTGATTCCCAAAAAAACTAGGGATGCAAAAAAAAAAAAAATGTACATATGGGCGGGGCTAGATGCACTCAGCCTGTAAAAAAAAAAGTTTGTAGAATAAAAAATTGTGGGTTAAAACTACGTTTTCCACAACACCAATTGACTTTCTTCTACCTTTTTTGTGTGTGTGGGTGTGTGTGGGGGGGGGTTTTTTTTTTTGTGTTTGGGGGTACAGGCTCCTCCATGCCCGTGCGATCTGCCCCCCCTCGGTACCCTTCGGGGATCCTGCTATCCAAAAATGGGAACAATGGGGGTTCTAACTTTTCCCCACCGAAAATTTCCTCCCTTTCTGAAAACTGCGGTCCCCGGAATCAAAACGGTATTTTTCCCCTCTCTCTCTCTCTCTCCTCTCTCTCCTTTTATAAGCTTTTCCCTTCCCTAAAATTTTTTTTTTTCTTCCTACAGTTCAAATATCTTTTATAACTATGATCAAACCCTTTAACTTCCTTTTCCCCCATTCCCCTCTCCCGCCGCAGAATGCCAAAACCCAGTGCGCTGCCGTACCTGGGGAAGGGATTTCTCTGGTCGTCAGCAAAATTGGCGACACACTCATTAAAAAAGAGATCGCGTCCCCCACCATGTGCGCAAGACGGCGAATACCATATGTTGTACTAGGGGGGGTTTTTTGGTGTGTGTGTGTGGGTGTGTGTGTGTGTGGTTGTGTGGTGTGTGTGTGTGTGTGGTTGTGTTGGTGTTTGTAGTAGTATACCCGGTAGTAAGGCTTAAGCGCATTTTTCCCTAAAAATTATGAAAAAACCCTGCCCTTTAAGGAATTTGTAGTTAAAATTTGTTGCTTTTTTCAATTCAGCCTCTATTGGGAACCTAAATTTTCCTTTTTTTAGGATTTTGATACCCAAAAATTCCAATCACAAACCCCACGCTTACCACAAATGGGGGAACATGGTTGCGGGGCCCGCAGGGCCAAAAATCGTCTCATGTTTGTGTATTTTACCAACATAAATCATTTGGGGTTTTTTACCACCCCCCTTAAAAACCAGGCACTTATAAACATTTTTTCTTTAATAAAGTAAAATTTCAAACGCTAAAGAAATGGAAAAGCACGAAAAAACATTTAACCCGCCTCCCTTTAATTATTTAACCCGCCTTACTTAAAAATTTTTTTTTTTAAATTTCTTTCCAAAAAACTGGGGGGGGTTTCCAAGATGGCGTATTGCGAAAAAAACGGGGTTGTATGTTGAGTAGTTGTACAAACAGTAAAAACCTTTTAACTTGGGGTATAACCCCAATTTTTAAACCGGCAACAAAAAAACTATTTTTTTTTTTTTTTTTTTTTTTTAAAATCTATGCCTATAGCGCGTGTAGGCGGGGAAGCTCCAGGGTTGGGATGGTAGGCCCTGAAGGCTCACTCGAGGGCTTGTGATGGTTGGCCCTCGCCGTGGTGCGCCGGCAGGATTCTTATAGTGACGCCTGTAATTAAGGCTCATGTCCGCCCCCTGTGTCCTCCCATGCACTCGCAGTCGAAGGTAGAGTTAATGGACCAGGGCATTGGGTGTTCTTAGGCCACTCGACGGTGCGGGAAAGATTTCAAGTGGATTTATGGGTCTCACTTGGGGTTGAACTGGGTCTTCGAGAACGCCATTCGGTGACACAAAACCACTCTGCTACCGCCCCCCCTAAACTTGCACTTCTTGGTTTTTCACTTCGGCATATCACCCCCACAATCTCTTGTGTGAACATTTAAACAGAAAGTCGGCAAAAAATATGTATTTCGCATATTGGATGTTATAAACTGCATCTCTTTGCTTACACTCGCATATCCCTCAGTCGCATAAAGTCGTGTTTTTGTCCTTTTGACCCTTTCCCTGCAGGTTTCAGGCTCTTCAATTTCATTTCCTTCCTGTTGGAGACACCCTTGCATGATGGAGCTGAACATCTTGAAATACAGTACTGTATGATGTAATCCCAAAACACGTAAAATAGGTGGCAAGTAAAGCAAAGGTGGGAACCAGCGTGTAGGCTCTCAGCTGCTGAGCTGTGTTTTATGTCGTCAAAAGCACCGTCTTGGATACGAATTCGTTTTTTGTCGGAATTGAAAAAGGATTGTTTCTGCTTCAAAAAACACAACAAGCTTGGTAGAGCAAATAATAATCAATGCAAAACATTGCAAACAATATCACAGAGTAGTATAACACACATTTCGGGAAGTGTTATTGATTGGGATTCGTAATCCAAGACGGTGCTTGGACGCAAAAACACGGCTTAGCCTTTCGCGCTGGTACCCGAAACCCTTTTCTTTACTTTGCCACCCTATTTTACGTGTTTTTGGGATTACAATCATACAGTACTGTATATCAAGATGTCGCTCCATCAACGCAAGGGTGTCTCCAGCAGGAAGGGAATTGAAATTGAAGAGCCTGAGGGCCTGCAGAAAAGGTGAAAGTGCTGGCATGGATAGGATGCGGGGCATCCCATGCGTGCTATTTGTGCTGAGTTTGATATCAAATCCAGCACATTCTGCCCGTTCACTGGTAAGTGTAGTTTTTATGCTTTCAGTACGGTTTTTGTTTTGGGTTTTTTTAACCCATATCAGAGGAGGAAATTGCCCTTTAAATCTCGGCACATTGAATAACTCGGCAAGGGCCAGAGCCCTCCCCCGTCACAGCCCAGGTTGGCCCCGCCGTGTGCCTCCTTGCGGGTCACCCTTGTAACTGCAGCGTAACTACTGATCCTGTCCACCTCCTTCTGCCCTCTCCCTCCCCCTGTCACAGCCCAGGTTTGGCCCCGCCGTGTGTCCCTTGCGATCACCATTGTGCAGTGCACAGAGTGGCACCATCCGCCTCCTTTCTTCGTGGGCGGTCCACCTTCCAGGGCGGCAATCTACACAGGCTTTATGGTTTACCCAAAATCGACATAGCGCCAAACTTTGCCGGGACTCTCTTTGGGATCACCCGAATGCCTTTGCCACCAAACCCAGCTGGTGGGGCCCATGACCACAGGGGCACTCACCAAGGGGCAGGACGGCTTGTCTCCTTTAGGCGCCGTACCGTTCCTGCCGAAATGGACACCTCCCCCTCCCTCCCTTCCGAATGCACGGGATTGGCTGAGGTGTTGGGTGTTGGTGAGAAAAGCCTTACTCCAAGTTCTGCCTAAGCCCCCAAAACCCCCAACACCTCAGCCCAAAACCGTCGTTCAGAAGGGGGGGGTGAGGGGGCCAATTTTTGCCAAAATTTAAAATGCGGCGACTATAGGTTTGTATCTTTCCCATTGTAGACACACTCTGAATTTTTTCTGTCGTTTTTTTCCTTTAAAAAGATGCATAAACATCCTGTCATTTCAACCTTCTTCTAGTCCCCCTAAGATTCTCTCATCCCCTTTATTGGGAAAAAACTTGAGCAATGGAACAAGTCTTCTACTTGCCTCGGGAGTTAATACCCAAACCCCGCTTCTACTTGGGCTTTGCTTGGGGGAGGTGCAGCCCCGGACCCAATGGGGGCCAGAAAAAGCAGGACAAGGAGCGGCGCGACACTGTGGAAAAAGTGTGACCTCCACCCTGCCTATGATGCTTACGTGGTGACCCAAAACGCCACAGCCTACGTCAACACTGCCTTCCACCACAAATAAGCAGGGCATGTAGTTCGTTATGGTACAGTACGAAATTACAGTACGGTACGGTAATTTAAGGGCTAAAAGTACGGTTCGATATTAGGGTTCGATGTATTTCGTCAAGTTCGGTACGGTACAAAAGTTTGATTTTATTTCCGTACTTATATCGAACCATTTCGTACCCAGCAGTATGGATGGTAGGTACCATCCATACTTCTAATCTATCTCCATGTAAAATCTATCTGTAAAAATCACTTGACTTCACCCCAGCTCGGGGACCAGGGGGCAGGGACTCAAGGAGCGGGAGTTGACCCTATAACACCCCCCGTGTGCCCTCATTACCAGGGAGGAATTTTCCATCCAGACCCTTTGGGTGTTGACCTGGGTCCTGGGACCCTGAGGAAAATATTAATAGTTCAACAGGCCATGTGTCTAGTTCCTATTACCTTTAAAAAATATATTATAGTCAACCCTCAAATTTAACGGACTAAAAGGGGGGAGAAGTGGGCCGTTAGAGCGAGGGTATTTTCCTTTCGGGTGAAAATATAGGAAAAACACAAGGGGGAAAATTGTGAAATAAATGAGAAATAATCACAAACACAACCAGACCGTTTTAGCTATGTTGGGAGGTAAACAGTGATGGCGCTACAAACAGGATTTGGCACACTCCCCCACGGATGTCCGGACTGGTATTGGGAGGTAGTAGTACCAGGATTTGCATCTACTGCTTGGTATGCTATGAAAATATTTTCTTATGGGTGATGTAGACATATAATGGCAATTTAATGGCTATTATTCTCAAGAGTAAGGGCTACAGAGTGGGAAAGAAAGGGGATATGTGTCAAGCTCGAAACTCGAGTTGGACAGACCAACAAAGCGATCCTAAGCAGAAGGGTCACAAGAACAACAACAACAAGCCAGCCCACAGGCCGGGGCTGTAAAAGGAAATGCTTATTATCATGACTATTTCTCATTATTTGTAAAATATATGGTTGTGATGAGCTGTTCTATACACGTGTCACTATTTAGGTCAGTGTAGCACGGTGTCCCTTAAGGGGGCGTCACACGAATATTTCCGAAAAAAATCAAAATATTCGAAAAAATTATCATGCGTAGTTGAACACTTCAGCTAGTTTGTGACAAAGCATCATAAAGAACGAAAGAAAAAATTAAAGAGTTATGGCTGATTTTTCTGATTTTTTCCCGGACAAAAATATGATAATTCTGGGGGCTCGGTACGACAAATGTTTGGGCCTACAAAAATTCACAACCCTGGACATGTACAATGATTCACATGCACAGAGACGAGTTTGTGGGCAGTGGAAAAAGGTCTGCGCCCCCTCCCTTGTCCCTTACCTACCCTACCCTCTCGAGTCTAGTGTACCCGTGGCGTCCCCAAGAGTACAACGTCTTTGTTGCTGTATTATTGTGCCTTGTGAGTCGATTTTAGTGATTTGCTGGTTTTACTTAATGTGCTTATTGTGACTTTTTTTGTGCTCTGTCCTACTGTGCTGTCACACTCTAATTCACTGTGTTTTGTGTGGTGGTGTGGTGGGTGTGGGATATAGAGCCCTATATTTGAGAGTTTGAGAGTTTTTTGTGATTGCTATAGTTTATTTTAGCTTGAAAAACATTTTTTTTTTTTTTTTTTTTTAAATTTATGGGGTCCTGGAACCAAACCTATTATTTTACCATTATTTTTGTGTTTCGTATACGAGATTTTGCTTTACGAGTATGCCAGGTGGAACCTAACTGCTGTATCTTCGGGGCCTCCTGTATATAAGGGTGTAACACGAGTTTATGCAAATATTGATACAGGAGATAGACCTAATTATTCTAAGAAAAAAATGCTCTATACCTTAGCTTTCTGAAGCTTCCTTTACGTGACATGGAGTGAGAAAGAATTACCGCGGCCGTCATGTAAAGCCGGTTCCCACCTTCCCCCTTGTACGGCCGCCATACAACAACAATGACGTCACCATCATCACCGCTTGAGTGGGATTTGTGCTAAATGGGCACAGTTGGGAACTCCGCTCGAGCGGGACACCGCCGAGCGGGAGAGATGACTTGAATTAACTTTGTACGGCGGCCGTACAGCGGTACGACGGTGCGGTAGACTTTGTTGTGACGTCATTGTGACGTCTTTGTTGTTGTACAGCGGCCGTACAAGCGGGAAGGTGGGAACCGGGCTTAACTCACGGCTAGCGGGAGGCAGGAGGTATGCGATGTGCACTCGCGCGTATGCCCCGGTGAAATTATGAATTATTTAATCATAATTTCTACTAGTTATGGACAATTACAGTATCTTATAAGTTTTAACTACACATCGATATTATAAACAGCTGTTATTTACCAATAAGCAGTACATGAGAACAGCAGGGCTGTCATGAGCATAATGTCAAGGGCTACTTGGCATCATGTCGGCGAGGGAGAGGCAAGGAGGGTAGGGATGGGGTGCCGTGCCAGGCTACATCAGCTGTGTCCCTCCTTCTCCGCCCAGATTAGCGGCAGTGTTTAGTTGAGAGAGTTAAACTCATGACTTATTTAAGGTCAAAGACCTTACAAAGGTCATTATACAGTACATGGAAATGGTCGGAAAATAGCGAGCTTTCATATAATGAACAAAGAACAAAGAGCATAATTATATAACAATCTTCATAATGAACAAAGTTTATTACATACAAAAAGTTCAGATCCCCCGGATATAAGGGACTTTTGGATATAAGGTCACCCCTTCCCCCATTGGTTCGTTACAGTGAGGGTTTACTGTAACCAACGCGGCCCTCTGGCCAAGGGTTAATAAAAATACATATTTTTGTCACCTATGGTTGTATCTTTGTGCACGCATGTAACTATGATTATTGTCAATAAGAACACCTTGGCGCAGGGTTTAGTGGCTGTTTCCTTCATCACGGATTTGTAAATATTTCCTTTCTTTTAACTTTGCTTTTTTTTTTGTCTTAACTGTTTGATTGGAAGTTACAATTATCCCGTCATACCCCAAACCCCCTATCGGCATGTACCCTGCGGTATTGCTTGCTGAAATATACCTGTATATTGGCCCTTTTGGATTAGGGTGTCCCAAAGATAATAGAGGAAAAAAAAAAAAATTTTTTTTTTTTCCCTTGCTGGGTTTTTTTACTTCTGTTCACACATCCCAAAAAAGGGATTTCCTGTAAAATTAGATTTTAATAGGGAAAGAATTTTTAGGGGTCGCGGCAACTGAAAAATTTTTCTAATAACCTTAAAAAACAAAGAAAAAACTAAAAAACATCCTCCCTTTTTAGAAAGAACTATAAAAAACCCAAAAGCAGACGGGTTTTCATTTTTTTCCATTCAAAAAACCCCTTTTTTTTAAAGGGTCCTCCTCTTTTTCCCCCCCCCCAATTTTCCCGATGGGGGGGACTAATTTGGAAAGGAGAACTTCTCCTGTGGGGGCCGGACCGGGAAACCCCAGGTAGCCCCGGAAATGGGGCGATGCCCCGCTCCGCGCATCGTTGACCACTCGGGGGCCCAAAAAGTCCCAATTTTTTCCCCGAGCGCCCTTTAAAAAATCGGTTGGGCCTCCCCCCACAATCCCGGGGCCCTTTTGCCGGGAAAAGCCCTCGCCCCGCGTCGGGGTTTCGGGGAAAAAAAGGGGACCGTGTCTTCGAAGTGAGGGAAGGGACAAAGGGGGAGGAAAAAATCGTCACTTTTTTCCTCCAATCGTTTGGGTTTCCCTTTTTCGAGGCGGGCCTTGCCAATGCCTGCCCACATGATTTCTTCTCCTCCACATCAATCCTTGAAGGTGAAGAAGGCCTTCCCCCCCGTTTTTCCTGGAAACGTACCACAGGGGGCCCGTCGCGGGGGGCTTTTTTGTCCCCCTTTCAAGGGTTTTTGGTCGGGGGAGTTTTGGGAGGATCTGGGAGGAAGAGAAAAGGGAGGCCCAAAGGGGGAGCTTTCACAGAGTGGGTTTCCCTCTTTGCCATTGCTTGCAGTACACCAGGGGCAACAAAGAGGGCCACTGGCCACCCCGGGCCCTTCTTTTCGCCCGGTCGGCGGGGAAAAGCTGGGATTTCAGCATCTGAAGCTTGAGGCGGGTAGAGGGCCCTTTGGGCCATCCACGGGGCTTGATGGAGAGCTCCAGGACGGGGGAAAAGGGGTTTTTGGCTGGACCTTCCCCGGGCAGGGAAACGGTGGAGGCGGGAAAAAAGAGAAGATTCTTTAATAGTCCTCCCTGGGTGGTTTTTTCGACTCAGAGGCCTCCTTCAGGAAGGGCCCAAATTTGCGCGCCCTTTCATTTGGCTGGCATTTGGTCTTTGGGTGGGGGAAGAATTTCTACGAGGCCCTCCGATTTTTTCCACCGGTTTTCCCCCTCTGCGAGGAATCCACAAAAGGACCATCGATCAGGGAGTCGTTTAAAAAGGTTTCCCAATGTCGGGGACCGAGGAAGGCCGGGGCTGGTTTGGGAAGACATCCTTGAGGATAAAAGGTGGCCCATGATGGCGGCGGGCCCAACCCAAAAGGAAAGGGTTTCGTCCCGAGTTTTTCCCAAAACCCGAATGAAAAGCCCCTTGCACCAGGCCAGTGTTGGGAACCCGGGGTTTGTCAAAACAGAAGGCGATGATCGTGCCCCTGGCCCGTTGGGCCCCCCTCCTTAAAGCCCACTGCAGCCACTTTTTCTCCCAAGCCCGAACCCAAAAGCTTGCCGGGCCCCCCAAGAAGGAACTGGGTGTCATTTTCCCCTTGGGGAGGACGGCGATGGGGTTCCTCCGTATCGCCAGAGAGGGACGGGAGGGGGTTTTTCCGTCCCAATGCGGGACCAACCTCTCAGGTATCTCCGGGTTTTCCGGCAGTTCCACGACCCCTTTCCCGGCGGTCCTCTCTCCCCCGAAAAATTCGTGCCCGATGGACCGTGCCCCTTCGAGACCCCCATCCCAAAAATTTGTCCATTCCAAGAACTTGGGGAGGGTAGCTGGGAACCCTTTGGCCCGTTGTTTTCCGCACCGACAACTTCTCTCTTTCCCCAAATTTAAAATGAGGTTTAAAGGACCCCCTTTTTTTTCACGGAGATCGATGGCGCTTTTTGAGTTTTTTTTTTGGCTTCGGGACCCAACAAACCCGGGTTTGGTGACGTCGTAGCCCACAGGATGTGCTGCGCAAAACTGCTTTGGCGGGGGGGTTTTTCCGCCCTTTCAGTCCCCCTGGCCACTGCGCTGTTTTTCACGTTCCCGGAGCCGTTTTGAGCAATTTCCCCGCGCTCACCTGCTTCCCCAAACCTTTCCCTTCGCTGTCACGAGGTAAATTTCCCAAGCAGGGAGATTCCCCCTGTCTTCTCTCTGACTCCGTGGGAACCCCTTTATTTTTCGTCCTTCACTTTGGCCCGGGTTGGGAAAGAGGGAGGAGTGGCGGGGGCCCCGAAGTTTTCTTTGAGGCCCCCTTCCTTTTTGAAATTCCTCTTTTCCAGCGGGTTTGGGGCCTGTCTTTGTTCTTGTGTTTCCTTTTGGGGTCATTGTAGGGCCCCCTTTTACCAGCTTTGACAGCTTCGTCCCGGGTGTATTACGGGAGTTTTTCAAAATTTCCCGGGGCCCGGGGGGAACCAGAAGGGGAGAAACCTCCTCCCCCAAACCCCCTTCCTGTTTCCCCGCTACCCCGGTTTCCCATCCCCCGGTGGTGGGTGGTAAAAGCGGAGGGGGCCTGCTCCTCCGATGGACCCCGGGGCTCCGGTTATTTCATCGTTTGGGAGCCTTTTTGCCCAAATAGCCAAAGATTACTGGGCGGCTTTTTTTGGGCCATGTTGAAAAACCTGGGGAAAAAAAAATTTGGAAAATTTAGAAAAACCCGGGAAATTTGAGTCACGTCACCTAAAGGTTTACTTTTTTCGGAAACCCCAAAAATTTTTAACCAAATTGGCCCCAAAATTTTCAAGGGCAAAAAACTTTTTTTAAACTATGAGAAAAAACCGGAATAAACAAAAAACCCCCGAGGGCGTTTGCAACATTTAAAACATTTTTTTGCCATTTTGGGAGAAACACCCCTGCTTTTTTGGGTTTTTTCAAAAAAACCCCTTCCCCTTACCCACTCTGGAAATTTTTTTAAATTTTTTCCCCCACCCCAGCCCTTTTTGGAACCTTTGGGATTTTTGTTAAAATCTTTGTTTTTTCTGTTTTTTTTTCCCTGACTGATTTGGGGCGGGTTGGTAATTTTTTTGGGGGGTTTTATTTTTTTTTTTTTTTTTAATTTAAAATTTTTTTTTAAACCTAAAAAAAAAGGGGGGGGGCCTGGGTGGGATGGGACCCGGGCGGGGTGGGGTGGGGGGCTTTTTTTAAAAAATTTTAAATCGGTCCGATTCCCCTTTGGTAGTCCCCAAGGGGGGGGGGGGGAAAATTTTTTAAATAGACTAATGTGGTTATTTTTTTTGGTGTTTTGCTTTCCAATGGGGTCGATAGTTCGGGGTCCCTATTGGGGATGGGTTTTGGGGGGGTTTTGGGGTTTTGGGGTTCCTTTTTGGGGGGTTTTGGGGGGGCCATTTTTCTCCTCCCCAGGAAAAAAAGGGGGGCTTTCCCCCCGGGGGGTTGGGGGTTTTTCTTTTTGGTTTTAAAATTACTCAGTAAGGGGTTTTTTTAAAAGGCCCAAAAAAAAAAAATAATTAATTTTAAAACTTGAAAAAAAATTTAAAATTAGGATTTCCCATTGCATCATAAAATTCAAAATTTTAAAAAAATTTAAGAAAAATTTTTTTCCTTTTAAAAAAAATTACCATTTTTTTTCATCCAAAAGGGAAGCAAAGTTGTTTTTGGGGGGGGTTTTTGGGCTTTTTCTCGTAATTTTTGGTTTTTGGTTAAAAAAAAAAAAATTTTTTAAAAACCCTACTTTTGTTTTCCCCCCCCTTTATTCCCCCAAAACGGTTCCCGGGGAACCTGTTTTAAAACGTGCCTCCCCCCTGTTTTAGAATTTTAAAAGCGTTTAACCTGCCTCCCACTGCCTTACCCGGGCCACCATTCCCCCTTTTCCCTTTAAAAACCCCCTTGTTTAACCTGCCTCCCTCCTTTTTAAACCCTGCCTCCCACTGCCCTTACCCGGGCCTCCCACTGCCTTAACCTGCCCATCCACATGTTTTTAACCCTCCTTTCCCCGTCTGTTCCCTTTGGCCCCCCCTCCTTAATCCTCCTAAACTTTCCCCTGTTAACCCGGGTTTCCCCATCCACGTTTTAAAAACCTGCCCCGCCCCATGTTACCCGGGCCCCCCCTCACCTCCCCCACCCCCAACCCCGGACTCCCACTTGTTTAACCTTTTTTCCCACTCCTTTTAAAAAACCCTTCCTTTCCCACGGGTTAAACCGGGCCCCCACCGGTTAAACCTCCCCTCCACTCCCTTACCCTGGCCCCACTCCCTTTAAAAGGGGGCCTCCCTTTTAACCCCCGGCCCTCCCGCCTTTTAAACCCTGCCCCCCCGTTCCTGGTTTTAACCGGGCCCCCCCCTCCTTACCCTGGCACCCACTGTTTTTCCTCCCTTTTAAAAACCCCCACTTGTTAACCTCCCCTCCCGTCCTGTGTTCCCTCCCCCCCCCTTTTGGTTTACCCGGCACCCACCCCCTTTACCCCCTTTACCTTTTTTTTAAAATGTCCCTATTTTCCCCGCCTCCCACGAATCCCCCAATTTTTAAAATTCTAACCCCTGTTTTAAACCGCTGCCTTTTTCCCCTGCAATCCACTGCCCCCCTCCCCACTCCCTTTTCCCTGCCTACCACTGTTTTAATATGCCCCCCCGTCCTGGGGTTCCCCGGGCCCCCCCACTGCCTTCCCCTGGCTCCCACTCCCTTTTACCTGTTTACCCACTGTTTTAACATGCCCCCCCACTCCCTTTAACCTACCTACCACTGGTTAACCGGGCCCCCCCGTCCGGGTTTTCCCCTTTGCCTCCCCGGGCCTTACCCGGCTCCCACTCCCCTTCCCCGGGCCCCCAAACGGGCCTTTAAACCCTTTCCCTCCCTTTTCCTGTGTTCCCCTCCCATCCCCCCTTTAAACCCTTTCATCCCACTGTTTTTAACCCCATTTTTCCCACTCCCCTTCCCCTCCCACCCACTACCTTAAAAATCCCCCCCACTGTGTTAACCTCCCTCCCGCCCGGTTTTTACCCTGCCCCCACTCCCTTTAAACCTGCCTCCCATGTGTTAACCTGCCTCCCGTCCTGGTTACCCTGCCTCCACTCCATTCCCCTGGCTCCCACTCCCTTTAAACCCAAATACAGCCCAGGGAGAAGACAGTGGTAGTACTGGGGGACTGTGTGATAATAAATTAAACCCTGGTGCGGAAGGGGAAAATTTCCCTGAAAACTTATGGCCCCATTTTTAAAAAGAGTTGGGGGCAACTGCCGTTTGGTGGATTCCCCCGGGTTTTTGATTGGACAGTATTGGAAGGGAGGAAAATTTGGGTCAACTACTCCATGCTCTGGCAGGGAAAATTTTTGGATAAATTTCCTTTTTATTGTTTTTGGGGGACAGGCTATAGCAAAACCCAAATTTTTTGGGGGGGTGAGTCCTTGACTTGGGGGGGGTAAGTCCCCCTTAGCCCCCCCCCGGGGGGCGGCCAAAAAGGGGGTGGGGGGTGATATTATATATATATATATATAATATTTTATATATTTTAAAATATATATATATATATATAATATATAGCCATGTATAAATGAGTTTAAAACGAAAAATGAATGAAAAACAAACAAAAAAAAGCCGGGGCTTAAGGCCCCCCCTCCAAACTAACCCCTCACCCACCGTCGGCGCTTTTCCCCTCGGGTCTTGGACGGGAAGCGCCGTTGCCAGGGTTTGGGCCACACGAACGGTTTTTGGGTTTGGCGGTCAGCGCCTTTGGGTTTCCAAAATGAGAGTCATGTTTTCTGCTTCGTGTACTCTCACTCGAGATTATGAAATAACCCCCAGGAGGTTTTTGAAAAACTGACCCAACTATCCCCTTCATGGGCACATTTCTGCATATCATAAGCAAGAAAAAAAACGAAAACCTTTTTTTGTATTTTTAAAAAATATAGCAAAAAGAAAAGAGTTTTAACATTTTTTTCACTTTTTTTCTTTAACCCCCCCTGCAATTTCCCGACCATTTTTTTCCCATTTTTAAAAATTTTATCACATTTCTCGTTTAAAACGCTGACTTTCCCTTGGGTTTGATGGGATACGGTACTGCAAAAGCAAAAATACTAGATAATTGGGAAAAATGGCCCATAACTTAAAACAAAGTTTTTTGGGGGCTGACCCGTTGGTGCGGGCAAAGCCCGCCCAATATTTTAAACCTGCTGAATGTTTGGGGGGCAGCGCCGACCCTTAAATTTTGCTCCCTCGGCAAAAGTGTCCCCCAAAATGCCACTTTTTAGTGACGAACACTGTTCGACGGCAACGCCCACGGTGGTGAGTGAAGTGTGGACGGGGATTAATTTTGGAAAAAAGCGGAAAGATTTTCTGGATTCGTCCCGGCAGCCAGAAAGATTATCGGATTCGTCGGCGGCCAGACGATTTTCGGGGTTTGTCAAACGCTCGCGGGGTTTTGGGGTTTGCCAAGCAACCACACAATTACTCAAGGACAGCCCACCGCCCCGGGACTCGGGCGAGAGGGCATTACTGGATTTTGTCCCGGCGGGCCAGACGGGTTACTGGGGCTCGTCCCAAGGGGGCCCCGACGATTACTGGGAACCCTCAAGGGCCGACGATTACTGGGGGCTCGTCAAACGGGGCCCGACGATTACTGGGGACTCCTCAAGGGGGCCCCGGCCCAATTTCTGGGGCTTTGCCCAAACGGCCAGACGATTATGGGACTCGTCAAAAACGGCCAACGATTACTGGGGCTGTCAAACGGCAGACGATTACCCGGGGCTCGTCAAGCCGGGCCGACGATTACTGGGGGTCGTCAAGCGGCCAGACGATTACTGGGGGCTCGTCAAGCGGCCAGAAAATTACTGGGCCCCGTTTAAGCGGCCAGACTATTACGGGACTCGTCAAGCGGGCCCCGGGCATTACTGGGAAATGTCAAAACGGGCCCGACGATTAATGGGCCTCGTCAACGGGCCCGCCCATTACTGGGGCTCGTCAAACAGCCAGACGATTTCTGGGGCCCCGTCAAGGGGGCCCCCAAAGTTACTGGGACTCGTCAAGCGGCCAGACGATTACTGGGACTCGTCAAGGGGGGAGACGATTACTGGGGTCGTCAAGCGGCCAGACATTACTGGGACTCGTCAAAACCCAACGATTCTGGGACTCGTCAAGCAGGCCCGACGAATTTTGGGAATGTCAAGAGCGGCCGACAATTACTGGGATGTCAAGCGGGCCCGACGTTAATTGGGGCTTTGTCAAGCAGCCCAGAAGATTACTGGGCCGTCAATCGGGGCCCGACGGAAATTTCGGGACTCGTCAAGCGGGCCCGACGAAATTTCTGGGGGCTCGGGCAAAACGGCCCCAAAGATTTTCTGGGACTCGTAAACGGGAAAAGATTTTCGGGACCCCGTCAAACGGCCGACGTTACTGGGGGTCGTCAGGGCCAGCATTATGGGAAATGGGCAAGCGGGCCGGGCGATTAATGGGAAATCGTTTAAAAAACGGCCAAAGATTTTGGGACTCGTCAAGCGGGGCCCAAAGATTACTGGGAATCGTCAAAGCGGCCAGAGATTTTCTGGGATCGTCAAGCGGCCCGACGATTTCTGGGAAATCGTCAAGCGGCCCGAAAGATTACTGGGACTTCCCTTTAAGCGGCCAGACGATTACGGGATCGTCAAGCGGCCAGACGATTACTGGGGCTCGTCAAGCGGGGCCCGACGATTTTCGGGATGTGAGGCTGGGGCCCGACGAAATTTTCATTTTGGGATAAGATTTCCTTCCTCGTACAAATTTTTGGCCACAATTATTATTTTCCCCCCCTTTGGGCCCGTGCGACTAGTATATATAATCCAAAAATTTATCGGGATTAGTAAACAAATATCAGTATTATAAAGGTTAAAAATAAGGTAAAAAATCAATTTCGAAAGAAAACCCAAAAGACTTGGGGAAGCAATTTAAAATTTGCCTACGGTCGCCCGCCAAAAGGAATCATCTGTTTAGTTTACATATATTACTTTCTCAATTTGGCTCATTTCAAAAATAATTTTGGTTTTTTGCCAAGTGTTTTTTGAAGATTGGTTTAAAAATAAGTGATCTTTACGCAGCATAGGGATTATTTAAAATTCATTCTTTCCCGAGTAATCGTCTGTCTACCCTAGATAACATGAAGTGGGTTTGCGCGGGAATTTGAGTACCCGGTTGGGGACTCGAGTACCGCTAGCCCTGGCGGAAACCCCCTGGGAATCGAGATAGTAATCGAAAACTCGACCAGCCCCAGTGGTGGGTTCTGGAGGTTTTTACTTGAGGGTTCTGATGGTTGGTCCTTTTGCCCGTTTGGGGGCCAGGGCAGGATTCTTATAGTGCGCCTGTGATTAGAGGCTCTGCCACCCCCCGGGTTTAAAGATGCCCCTTTGCAATCGAAGGTAGATTTTATGGGGGAGGGCTGTGGTTTTCATGGGCCCGCCTGTCTGCCTCAATATGGAGAGTCCCTCGCTAAAGGAAAAAGGTAAAAGGGCTTAAACAAAAAAGGGAAAATTGTTAACTTTAAAGGGGGTTTTTAAAAACATAGCTTCCACGCACGCCGCACCCGCACGCACCCACACACGCACGCACCCACACCAAAACACACAACCAACCGTGTCATTGATGCACAGTATGCAATTTTGAGAAATAAGAGCAATGGCGGAATACTTTTGAAATGAAGGTTAAATAACAGACTGGCAGTATTTTTTTAGGGAAAAGGAGATCATGTGTGACCAACTTAATAGTTTTACTCAAGAGTAATTGATATAATTCAAGAAAGAGAGGTGGGCAACTGTATATCTAGATCTTAAAAAGGCATTGATAAAGTTCCCCATGAGAGGCTACTTTGGAAAATTTGGGGAAAAACGTATAGGAGGAATCCAGGGGTTGATCAAAACCTGGATTGGGCAAGTTATCTGGAGCAGGTGAAAGTGAAAGGAAAATAGGCCCCAAAAAAATCAAAAAAAGGGGAGCATTTTAAATAAAAATGGGAAAAAACCGGGGGGTGGGGTTAAAAGGGGGGTAACCCCACCCAATAAAAGAAAATTGGGGATAAAAAAGTCTTTTTTTAAACGTCGGAAAAAAAAAATTTTAAAAAAAAAAAAAAAAAAAAAAAAAAAAAAAAAAAAAAAAAAAAAAAAAAAAAAAAAAAAAAAAAAAAAAAAAAAAAAAAAAAAAAAAAAAAAAAAAAAAAAAAAAAAAAAAAAAAAAAAAAAAAAAAAAAAAAAAAAAAAAAAAAAAAAAAAAAAAAAAAAAAAAAAAAAAAAAAAAAAAAAAAAAAAAAAAAAAAAAAAAAAAAAAAAAAAAAAAAAAAAAAAAAAAAAAAAAAAAAAAAAAAAAAAAAAAAAAAAAAAAAAAACCCCCCCCCCCCCCCCCCCCCCCCCCCCCCCCCCCCCCCCCCCCCCCCCCCCCCCCCCCCCCCCCCCCCCCCCCCCCCCCCCCCCCCCCCCCCCCCCCCCCCCCCCCCCCCCCCCCCCCCCCCCCCCCCCCCCCCCCCCCCCCCCCCCCCCCCCCCCCCCCCCCCCCCCCCCCCCCCCCCCCCCCCCCTGGTGGCCCCTGGTGAAAGTGGACCCAATTCCCCCCAGGCCAAAGTTCCCCCCAAAAAAAAAAAAAAAAAAGGAGGTTTTGGGGGCTTTAAAAAAAGGACGTGTGGAAATGGGCCCTTCCTTCAAAGGAATTTGGTCATTAGGGATTGGGAAAAGGGCCCTTGCTATTTCCCCACGGTTGGCCCGCTGGGAAGGGTTGGAAAGTTCCAATTACAAAAAGAAGCCGAAACCTTCCCTGCGCCTCCCCGCTTTTACACATTTGGAGAGCAACCCTCGGATTCCAAGTGGGAAATATTGGATAAAAACTCCAAACTTTGGGTTTTTAAAAAAAAATAAAACTTAAAATTTAAACCGGATGTGGTGACCTTAATGGGCCCCAGTAATTTTAATTCTTGAAAGAATTTAAAGAAGAAAAAATTTTAAAAAAAAAGAGATTTGTTTACCCATAAAGGGATGAAAGAGTAAGATAATAATCATTTAAATGGCAAATTAGGGGGAAAAAAAGGGGAAAGTTTCGGAGGGGGGGAGAAGGGGCCAGATAAGTTTAAGGGGTTAATGAAGTTAAAAAGAAAAATTGAGAGGATAAAGGAAAGAAAACCCGTCTTGCCTCCATAACCCAGGATTGGGGTTTTTTTTTTGGGAGGGGGTTTTTAAAAACATTGGTGTAATCATTTGTGGAAAGGGGAATGGACCAAATTCCCCGGCAAAAATTTTTTCCCCCAGAAAAATTTAAATTGAAAGGACCAAAAATTTTAGAAATTTAAAACCCCCTTGGAAAATTTTATAGGGACGGAATTAAAAATGGACCAATTTTACTATTTCAGGGTTTTATTTTGTGTTTGGGGATTTCGGGGTGTTTTGGGTTGGGTGAGGGGGTGGGTGGGGTGGGGGGTAGGGTATTGCCTTAATTTAATTAAAAAGTTTTTAACTACCTTCCTAATGTAACGGGAAAAGTTTGGCAAAAACACCAATTCCTAATTTAACAAAAAACAAAAAAAGGGTGACTACCTAACCTTAAAGAAGGTAGGGCTTATGTGGATCCCCCTTTTTTCACAAGTGGGGGGGGAGAAAGAATTTAAAACCCCCCGGGGGAACTTAATTTTTTGGTTTAATGAACCCTTTGAAAAATTTTAAAAAAAAAAATTTGACTTTTTTTTTGTTTTTGTTTAAAGGAAAAATTTGGGTTTGGTTTTTTGGAGGTTTTTTTTTGGGGGGGTTTCCTTGGGGCCCCTTCCAAGGGCCCCCCCCGGTCTACTTTTTTTTTTTTTTTTCTTTTTTTTTTCTTCTTAAGGGGGGGAAAAAGCCGGGGTGTAAAATAAAAGGGGGCGAAAAAAAAACAGTAGGTAACAAATTTTACCTTTTAAGATTTAAGTTCACGATTCAGCATATGGGGTGAGACAAGGGGGGTGGGTCAATTAAAAGGGGGGTAATGGTAAAAAACAAATTCGATTAAATGAATTTTTAATTGATTTGCTTTGATAAAATACCTTGGGAAATTGAATTGTCGTGGGAATAGTCTACCCCGTCATTTATCTTGTTTAAGGGAAAGACAAATTTATTTTTCACAGCACGAAACCGTAAGATTGGGATATGGTTTTTGTCCTTATTGTTCCAAAGGGGCCGGCCAACTTTGAATATAAAACAGGCAATAGGAGGAATAATTGTTTGTTTAATGCCTGATTTACTTATTTTTTAAATATGCTTTTTTTGTTTTTGGTGTGACAATTCTGCGTGCTTTAGGTTTTAAAGCGTGGGATTGTTAGGGTGTGACTCAAAGCTTGCCATACTGGCCAAAATCTCCTTGTCCTCCAGCTCCCTTCACGCTTCTTTCCCCGAAACCAAAACCCAAGGGAAGGGGGTTTGATGAAGGCATTTATAAACGTAAATGACGATTATTGTTATGGGGATATATTCCAAAAGGGGGTAATAATGGGAGTTTAGGGCTGCTGGGTTCTATCCTGAAAATTACCTTTCCAGTGAAACCCTTCGAAAAATGCTGAGTTGACGGAAAGCGGCGCAACCTTAAGGGCCCCCAGTTTAGAGAGTTTTCGGCTCATATGTAAAATTTGATTTTTAATTTTGGGGGGAAGTTTAAGAATAAAGTTTAAAAAATTTTTTTTTTTTATTTAAAAAAATTTAACAATTTTTAATAAAAAGGCCTTTGCTAATAGGGGAAAACCCACGGGACCAATGACGGGACCCTCCTTGAAGAATTAATCTTTAAGGCTTGAAAATTGACGGGGGAGCCAGAAGTTACCAGGAAAGGAGAAGAGAAAATAATGATTAATTTTTAAGGAAGATGACAAAAGGGAATGAAATTAGGACTCTTGTGCAGCGACCCGGAGGGAGGGGGAGGCATCTTAGTCAGTTCAGAGGGTGGGTATAAAAAGGCATTAAAAGTGAAGAAAGCAATTAAGGGAAAAATTTAAAATTGAGACAATGACATTCCTGTTTGGCTTTGGCTACCACCAAAAAAGGGTTTGGCGATGGTCAAAGGGAAGGGAAAAGCGCTTCCCAAAATATTAACTGGGGAAATTAAATGGACCCAATTCTAGAAAGCCGAAAAGGGGGGTTTGCGGTTAGGACAAGCCGAAAAATTGAAGGAGAAGTTGGGGGATAAACAGGGATGAAATAAACATTGAAAAAATTTTTTGGGGTTTTTCGTTTTTTGGTGGTTTTTGTTTAAGTTTTTTTTAAAAATTTTTTTGGCCTTTTAATAGTAGTACAAAAAATAAAATTCAAAAGAGTGGGGAGTAAGCTTATTTCGATTACAGCCTTTTTTAGTTTGGTCCCCACAATTTTTATAAAATTTTCCCCCCCGTAAGGGGGGAAAACTTTTGGGGGGGGGAAAAATATTACCCCTAAAAAACAAATTTCCCCCGGGAGTTTCGAATGGGGTTTTAATCTAAAAAAGTAAAATGATGGAAATGGGCGTAGCAAAAGATAAAAATAAGATAAGATTTTTCATCCTATCTAGACACTTTGAAGTCCCTACAAGGTTATTGACTATACAAAGCCCGCCCCGTCACATGAAAATAGGGGGACTCGACCGCTTTACCAATGCCCAGGGGGCTGCACATTGGGAAATCACGTCTCTACCAACCTTGCCCCCCTGACGGCAGTACAAAAAGAACGAGAGGAAAGTATTTTATGGGAAATAATGGAATCAAAACAAAGGTCGAAAAAAATTGGATATGGATTACGGGAAAAATTTTTACCCGAGAAGCAAAAAAAGATCCCGAGATCTATCAGTTGCTGAGGGAAAAAGAATGGGATTCAAATATCTGGGTGAAAGGGGTGATTAAGAAATTTATAAAAATCTTTGATTCGACCAAAGGGTTTGGGAATATGGGCAGTGATTTGGGCACCCCAAAAAAAAGGTATAAGGAAGATTGAGAAATCAAAAAAGGGAGCCACAAAAAGGCTCCAAGCCTGAGAATTTACCATATGAGGAAAAAAATTTTAAAACTGAAAAACCCAAATCTTGAAAAGAAAGAAAAGGGGGGATTTTTAGCAGTGTTAGACAAAACAAGGGGCTGGAAAAAATTTATAGGGAAAATCTGTTTGTGTGGGACATAGAATGCAAAAGGTCTGAGAAGAAATTGAAAAAGGACAACATGCAGAGGGACATAAAAAAAAAGCTTCCCCTAAGAAGCATAGAGCCTGGAACAACCTTGAGCCAAAATGTTAATGCAAGAAATTTCAGGATTCGAAGCAAAATGTAATAGTAATTTGGAGACGGGACGTAAGCATATCTTTTCCTTTTTGTTACAACTAGGAAATACAACCCCCAACCCCACACACACCACACACCCACCCACACACCACACAAACCCCAACAAGCGAAAAGATGGGCGGTAAGATCCACACCCCCAAAAAAGCTAAACCCTTCTCCTTCCTGCTGCAGGTGGAAAAATGCGAGGGGTTTGGGGCGGGCGATGTTTGGGGGGTGGCCCCGACGGCGGCCGGCCCATCCCTCGCCATGCCGTCACGCCCGTCCCAAAAAAAAAAGCTGTGCCCCTCTCGTCACGAGATCCTCCTGGGTATAGCTGAGGTTTTTGGCACGCAGGAACGATATACTAAAATTGCTTCCCTTAACATTACGGCACTCCCCTGCTTACATACAAACAAGTACAGTAAAACCCCCCTTTTCGGACCTCTCTATAATAATTTCACCTTTAAAAAACCTTTTCTCCCAGCCCTATATGCCAGGATTACCAATAATTTTTGGGAAAGGCGGGGTTGGGTGGTGTTGGCCGGCCGATATTCAAACCCGGGCAGGTTGGTGGCATTAACAAAGACAGCGGGCGTGCCACTGCACGCCCTCGCTTGGGGTTTGTCCCCCCGTTTTTTAAACATCCTTAAACCCCGTGCCCCCAAAACTCCTCCCTGTGTCCCCAGATGATTGTTTTTTTTTACTTTAAAAGTTTTTGTAGGGCGCAGTAACGTTTACAAATTTTCTGAGAAAAAATTTCTTTATAACAGGAAAAAAGGGGGAAAAGGGGAATTTTCCCTATAAAGGGAACAAAGTTTGTTAATGCGAAAGTTTGATTCCCCTTTTGGGACATAACTCCCCTTCCCCCCAAATGGGCCGTGGGCCTGAGTTTTTGTTGGAGGGGGAAAAAAGATTTTTTGAGGTTTCCACAGTGATTTTTGAAGCTTCTATAGTTTTTTTTTTTCTTCAAAGAAAACAATATTGAAATTCTTGAACCATGTGACTTTGGGTGTCTGGGAGGGAAGAAAATAAAACATATATGCTTAAAATAGAACTATTTTTTTCTCCAAAAATCAATTTGTCATACTTCCGTTGGGGAAACTCTCACTTAGTCAATAGCTTTATCGTGGTATAATTTAAGAAATGCTTTAAATGAACGCTTGTTCCCCCTATTCTTTATTTGTTGGCAGATGATGTACGAAATTTTTTCGAGGTCCGCAAGGTAAATGGGGTATCGTTCGGGAAAGGGATTTGATGTAGCATACACGGTGAAATGGGGGCGTGTAAACGCAGCAGCAAGTTTTCAAGGGTTTACGGGACGTTCTGCGCCAGGGCACTGTGTAGTTACCTGGTAAACACAAGCGACTACCTTCGTCAGTCATCGTCACTCCTGTTTACATTATACAAACATCGTACTTTGGCAGTCGGGCCGTGTTTATGTTTTAAGGGGGGCGTTCAGTGAAACTTGAAATATGGCTCCGATCCCCTGAGATTTTTACACGATAAACTACATTATAATGCAGTATTCCTGGCCAAGTTTGAAGACGACAGGATTCTTACTTTGTTTACATGAATATTTTTTTATTAAATTTGGGCGTTTTTTTGGCAAACTTTAATTTCTATCTTCTTCCTCATAAATGATCATATATCATTTACTTTATACCACACGATAACACAATCACTCCTCTACATTTTCATGTATGATTTTTAGCTGTCGCAGTGAAATTGGATTTTTAGCAATTTTTTTTCATGTCGTACTGAATTTTACCATAGATTTTTTCGTTATTAATGTTGCGTGCATTTTGGAGCAATGAACATACTCCCAAAACTGCCTATTGCATGCTTCTGTCACATGCTGCAATCAGATTGGGATAAGTCAAACCGTTTCAGAGAAATAGAAAGTATTCAACCCTAATGAGGGAAAAGTTATGAGCAGTTAAAGTGTATTTGTCATACTGATCTACATTCACTGCACTAAACAGCATTCCAGGCATCTATAAACTTGTAATTACACTAAAAACAAACAATTTAGAGCTTTTGGCACCTGGTCCCTTTTTTTATATATATATATAAAAGGATATTACGCGCCGAAGGTGTTTAGCATTTTTTAAGTTTTTTTGGATCTCGTAAATGTATTTGCTATTATTTGCAAATTTTTACCCATAAAAAATAAATAAAAAAAAGGGTAAATTACATCTGTATTCCTCTTTCCAATGATATATTGTTTATTAAATTCGGTACAATAGTGGCGAAGTTATGAAGAAAACTGGAAAAAGGCAAGTTTTTCAGTAGATAGGTCTTCTCCCTCTACTCCTCACTACTGAGGCCTTGAGACGACCCTCAGACCCTCTTTGTCTCACAAAAAGGGACTGAGAGGTGCCAGTTTGTCTATGCCACTGAATATCATGAAAAAAAATGTACATATATTTTTCGGGGGGAGGGGGTTAGAAAATCAGCCATAACTCTTTCAATTTTTCTTCCTCTTTATAATATTTTGTCACAAGCTTGCCCAAGTGTTCATGATATAAGATATTAATTATGTCGATATGAAGGCATGATATTAAGGCATGATATTATTTTTTGGAATATTGATTTTTTTCGGAAATATTCACTGAACGCCCCCCTTAAAATGTTGGATGGCGAAATTATCTATGGCGTTAATCATATTTTTATTGAATAAGAAATCATACTACCCTTATGCACACAATCTATAATCTTCAGCATCAATGGAGAAATAGTTCACCCAAACATTTTGACGTAACAGTTCCTTAAAGCTGTGGGACCATACATGAGTACATCATGCTTTCAAATACTATTTCTTCTCAAACCAATGTTCATGTATGGACATGAGTATATCCAAACCAGTGGTTTTTATTAGTGAAACCTGATATTCAACATAAGAACACTTAAGATTGCAATGTTTTGGTTAAAATACATCAAACGTTGGTCACTAGCACCCAGTTGTCCACAAATTACTTAGGTATCTAATCAGATTTATGGACACTTGGAACGGGATCTTAATACTCAGTGCAGAGGCCCATGGGTTCGTTAGAGTGAGAGTTTACTATACTTATTATACTGTACTTATGAAAATATGTATATGAAAAATTTGGATCCCTCGGATATAACAAACTTTGGGATACGTCGCCCCGTTCCCCCGATTAGTTTGTTAAAGTGAGGGTTTACCTTGGGGTGTGGCTGCCTGTATACACATTGTCTTTGTTTCTTACAATGCTGTGTACAGTATTCCGTATTGACATGAGTAATGTTAGACTTACATATACACCGAGTGGTCGACTTACGACCGTGATTGGGACCGACCGACCGGTCATAAGTAGAACTGGATGTAAGTCGGTCTATGTTTAAAAAATATATATCTATATACAGTCGACCCTCGATTTAACGGACCTCAGTTTAACGGACTTCGAATATAACGGACTCTATCTGCGTGACAAATGTGCGGGCAAGAATGACATGCCAGACCGCTTATTGCCGCTCCAATTGCCAACTTATCAACGCTCAATTGCCAACAACCAATCATTTTCTCATTATATTTTGGAATGCTTGAGTTTTAAGGAGTTTTGATGTATCAGATGTTAAGATATATAAGGAAGGAGCCTGTGTTGCTAGTGATTTAGTGGTAGCGTGTGTATTGTTTAAAATAGTGATTATTAGTGTTATGGGGTGGTCGCTGCAAGACTGTCTCCCTGTCACCTCAACACCTCAAATCACCCTTATTTAAGGTGTCACACGGTGCTACACTGACCTAAATAGTGACACGTGTATAGAACAGCTCATCACAACCATATATATATATATACAGGGAGGTCCCGAAGATACGAGCAGTTAGGTTCCACCTGGCATACTCGTAAAGCGAAATCTCGTATAACTAAACACATAACTAATGGTAAAATATAGGTTTGGTTCCAGGACCATCAATTAAAAAAAAAAAAAAAAAAGACATGTTTTTCAAGCTAAACTAAACTCTAGCAAACACAACAAACACACAGCGTCTATATTACCCACACTGTACTACCTATACTGTAGAAAAAGCATTCTGAAGAGAAAATAGCACACAAAATAACATAACTGCACATTAATTAAACATAAAACATGCATAACAAGCAAAAAGACATTGTAATGTAGAGGACGCTGCGTGATACAAGAGAAGGTAGTGTAGGTGTCCCAAGGTTGGGGCCGCACACCTGCTAATTACCCCTAAAGGTCAGGCCGCACCATATGCTTAATTACCCTCCAGGTCACGCCTTGCTAGGGGTGGCCTGACTGCAGTCCCAAGGTTGGGGCCGCACACCCGCTAATTACCCTAAAGGTCAGGCCGTGCCATATGCTTAATTATCCTTCAGGTCATGCCTTGCTAGGGGTGACCTGACTGCGGTCCCAAGGTTGGGGCCGCACACCTGCTAATTACTCCTAAATGTCAGGCCGCGCCATATGCTTAATTACCCTTTAGGTCAGGGCTTGCTAGGGGTGACCTCACTGGGGTCAAGCAAATCCCCCTTTTCCAGCCCAGGAGTGGTAGGGCGCGCATTTTGAACTTGATAATTTTACTCACCCCAGTGTGAATGTCGTAGCATTGGATTTTCGATCTCGTATATTGAAAATAGACCCTAATTTACACCTCTCGTATCATCGGATTCTCGTATACCGAATGCTCGTATAACGGGACCTCCCTGTATATAATAATGAGCAATAGTCATGACAATAAGTTATACCATTGACAGCCGCAGCCTGTGTCTGACCTTGTTCTTCTTCTTCTTCTTGTGACCTCTTCTGCTTAGATCGCTTTATAGGTCTGTCAGCTAGTCGAGTTTTGCCCAAGTCCT
>JACEEZ010021852.1:60000-72525 GCA_016584305.1 Chionoecetes opilio | reverse complement strand
CTTTTAAAAACAAAACTGAACTTTTAAGACTTTACGACAACGAACTTTTTTAAAACTTTCGACAAGAACTTTTTAAGACTTTTCGACAATGAACTTTTAAGACTTACGACAATGAAAATTTTAAACCTTTTCGAAACTGAACTTTTAAGACTTTGACAATGAACTTTTAAGACTTTACGGCAACTGAACTTTAAGACTTTTTCGACAACTGAACTTTAAGACTTTTCGGACAACTGAACTTTTAAGACTTTACGACAATGAACTTTTAAATAGATTTTTGAAAAAAACGAACTTTTTTAAAACTTTCGACAACTGAACTTTTTTAAAATTTAGACAACTGAACCTTTTTAAGACTTTAGACAAGAACCTTTTTAAAACTTTTTCGACAATGAAACTTTTAAATTTTAGACAACTGAACTTTTAAGACTTTTTTGACAACGAACCTTTTTAAGGCTTTACGAAATGAACTTTTAAAAATTTTTCGGCAACTGAACTTTTAAGACTTACGACAAAGAACTTTAAGACTTTACGACAACTGAACTTTAAGACCCTTTACGACAACTGAAAATTTTAAGACTTTTCGACAAAATGAACTTTTTAAAGACTTTACGACAACTGAAAATTTTAAGGGCTTTACGACAACTGAACTTTTAAGGGCTTACGACAACTGAAACTTTTTTAAGACTTTCGAAACGCTTTTAAGACCTTACGACAACTGAACTTTTAAGACTTTACGACAACTGAACTTTTAAGACTTTACGACAACTGAACTTTTAAGACTTTACGACAACTGAACTTTTAAGACTTTACGACAACTGAACTTTTAAGACTTTACGACAACTGAACTTTTAAGACTTTACGACAACTGAACTTTTAAGACTTTTAGACAATGAACTTTTAAGACTTACGACAACTGAACTTTAAGACCTTTACGACAACTGAACTTTTAAGACTACGGACAACTGAACTTTTAAGATGTTTACGAAACTGAACTTTTTTAAGACTTTACAACAACTGAACTTTTTTAAGACTTTACGACAATTTAACTTTTCAAGACTTTAGACCAACTGAACTTTTAAGACTTTTCCACAACTGAACTTTTAAGACTTTACGACAATTGAACTTTTAAGACTTTACGACAACTGAACTTTAAGATTTTACGACAACTGAACTTTTAAGACTTTACGACAACTGAACTTTTAAGACTTTACGACAACTGAACTTTTAAGATTTTACGACAACTGAAAATTTTTTAAAACCTTACGTCAACTGAACTTTTAAGATTTACGGGCAACGAACTTTTAAGACTTTAGAAAAACTGAACTTTTAAACTTTTCGACCCAAAAAAGAACTTTAAGACTTTACGACAAAGGAATTTAAGGACTTTACGACAACTGAACTTTTTTAAAACTTACGACAACTGAACCTTTTAAGACTTCGACAATTTAACTTTTAAGCTTTACGGACAACTAACTTTAAGACTTTTCAAACCTGAACTTTTAAGACTTTACGACAACCCGAAACTTTTAAGACTTTTGACACCTGAACTTTTAAGTACGGGGATTGTTCGACAAGAACTTTTAACTTGAACCTAATTTCCCCAGCACGTCAAAAATAAGATAAAAACAACTTTTTGAAAACATAAAAATTTAGAAGATGAACTTTTGTTAGATATGTACTTTCTTTACGAAAACATTTAGTTTACGAAACTCAACTTTAAGTCTTAAGGTGTGTACTTTTGTCAAATGGTTGACTTTTGGAATTTAAGGCCTTACGTAAACTTCAATATCCCAATGTTTAATGAGGTGACTTTTGTTACTGTGTTGTAAATTTATTAGGGCTTACGTAAAAACTCACTATTATTTCAATGTTAATGAGGTGCTACTTTTTGTTACTGTGTTGTTACTTTATTAGGGCTTTACGTAACACTTCACTATACTCTTCAATGTGTTAATGAGGTGCTACTTTTTGTTACTATGTTGTTACTTTATTAGGGCCTTACGTAACACTTAATACTCTTCACTGTCTTAATGAGGTGCTACTTTTTGTTACTATGTTGCTACTTTATTAGGGCCTTACGTAACACTTCACTATATAGATACTCTTCAATGAGGTGCTACTTTTTGTTACTATGTTGCTACTTTATTAGGGCCTAGTTTAAAAAACTTAATACTCTCATGTTTCTTCCTAATGCCAAGTCCCCCTTTTTTTTATTTTTCTTCCCTTTTTTTCGTTTTATTTTGTGTTTTTTTTCCGCACGGTCTTGGGGAGAGGCTTCTGTCCCTTGATTAGGTAAGGAGTTCAAAGCCACTTATGTTATGTGAGGCTCAAGTTTTGGGGTTACATTGGGGTTTTGAGGCTCAAGTTTTGGGGTTACATTGGGGTTTTGAGGCTCAAGTTTTGGGGTTACATTGGGGTTTTGAGGCTCAAGTTTTGGGGTTACATTGGGGTTTTGAGGCTCAAGTTTTGGGGTTACATTGGGGTTTTGAGGCTCAAGTTTTGGGGTTACATTGGGGTTTTGGGGCTCAAGTTTTGGGGTTACATTGGGGTTTTGGGGCTCAAGTTTTGGGGTTACATTGGGGTTTTGGGGCTCAAGTTTTGGGGTTACATTGGGGTTTTGGGGGTTTCAATTTTTGGGGTTTAAACTTTGGGGGTTTTTGGGTAAGTTTGGGGTTAATTGGGGTTTTGGGGCTCAAGTTTTGGGGTTAAATTAGGGGTTTTGGGGCCCCAAGTTTTGGGGAAAATTTGGGTTTTGGGGGGCTAATTTTGGGGGGTTTACATGGGGTTTTGGGGCTAATTTTTGGGGGGTTTACATTGGGGTTTTTGGGGCTCAATTTTTGGGGTTACTTGGGGTTTTTGAGGCTAAAAGTTTTGGGGTTAAACTTTGGGGGTTTTTTTGGGGTTCCAATTTGGGGGGGTTTACAGGGGGGTTTTTGGGGTTTAAATTTTTGGGGGTTCCATTGGATTTTGGGGCTCAATTTTTGGGGTTTTAAAAATTGGGGGGTTTTGGGGTTTAAAGGGTTTTGGGGGTTACTTTGGTGATTTTGGGGGGCCTAAGTTTTGGGGGTTACTTTGGGGGTTTTTGGGGCCCCAAATTTTTGGGGGTTACTTTGCAAAAGTTTGGGGTTAATTTTGGGGTTTACCCGGGGGTTTTGGGAACCCCAAGTTTTCCCCGGGTTTTTTTTTGGGGAAAAAAAATGTTTTTGGGTTTAACCCTTAAAAAATAAAAAAATCTTTAAACCCCCAGGCCCGGGAACTTTATTTTTTGGGTTTAAAAAAATTTTCCCTGTCCCCTTTTTGTTGAAAATAAAATAAGAAAAATATTTTTAACCCCCTTTGGGCCCAGAAATTTTTTAATTTTTTTTTTGAATTTTTGGTCCCAAAGACCTTTTTTTTTAAGGGTGAATTTAAAGGAAAATTTATTTTAAGGGGATCTAAACCTTTTAAAAATCCTTGGCCATATATTTTTATTTAAAATTTTCTTTTTTTTTAATTTTAGGGGCTCCACAACAGAAAATTTTTTTATACCCAAGGGGTGAAGGGGTTAATGTGTCAAATTATTTAGTGGACGAGGATACTAAAAGGTAAAAATCTAAAAAAAACAGGGGTTTTTTCCCATTTAAAAATTTTGGTTTCTTAGGGTTAACCCAAAATTACTTTTGGGAAAATTTACGTTTTTTTTGGGGTTTTAAAGGGGTTACGATGGTTTGAAAGGCGGCCTTTTTACCAGGAAACAGTAGGGGGGGAAGGGGGCAGGTTCCCATCGAGGGAAGGGGCATCTTTCCCTTTTCCAACTGCATTTTATCACCCCGTACATGTCTTTTACTATAAAAATTATTTACAAACTCCCTTACAAAAAATTTACTACTACAACTACAACAAAATTAAAAAAATAAAAAAATTTTTAATGCGAGTTAGGGGCCCAAATGAAAAATTTACCCTCGTTTGAACCTGCCCCGCTCCCCCCCCTACCCCCTTTTTTTCGTCTCTCCTCCTTATGGGGAAAACACGGGGATTTTTTTGGTTTTTATTTAATATTTTGTTCCCTATTCATTTCTCACATTTTTTGGGCTTCTTTTTAAAAAATGCGTTAACCTTTTGAATTTTTTAGGGGAGTTTTAAAAAAATTTGGGTTTTGCGACCCCTTTTAAAATTTCGTTGTCTGTTGTCTGTCTGTCTGTCTTTGTCTTTGTCTGTTTCTCTCTCTCTCTTTTGTCTGTCGTCTTCGGGTTTTCTGTCTGTCTGTTGTTTCTGTCGTTTCTGTCTGTCTTTCTTTCTTTTTTCTTTCCTCTCTCTCTCTTCTTCTCTTTCTCTCTCTCTCTCTCCTCTTTTCTCTCCTCATTTTTTTCCCGAAAATCCCCAAATCCTCCCCAGGGGAGAAAGGGGAAAAGGGGAGAGAGAAAGAGGGAGAAGAGATGAGAGAAAGAAAAAGAGGGGAGGGGAGAGAGACGATGGAAGGGGAGAGAGAGAGAGAGAGAGAGGAGCAGTTCCCCGCACGGAAGGGCGTAAACGTTCCCCAGGGAAACACGTTCCTTAGGGGGGATATCACGAGAAAAAAGGGGAATTTCGGTTTCCCCAAAGTAGGGGCGGGGGGGGATAGGGGGGGAAAGAGGGAAAGGGAAGGGGGAGAAAGGGGAGGGAGGGGGGGAAAGAGGGAGGAAAAAGGGGTGTAGGGGGAAAAAGGGAAAGGGGGGAGGGGAAAGGGGGGAGGGAAAAAAAGGTTTTAGGGGGGGGGGAGGGGGGGAAGGGGAAAAAAAGGGGGGGGAAAGGAGTTTTAGCTTTATGGAGGGGAAAAAAGGGGGTAGGGAGGGGGGGAAAGAGGTTTTAGGGAGGGAAAGGGAAGGAAAGGGGAAAGGGAAAAAATGGGTTTTTAGGGGGGGAGGGAGGGGAGAAAGGGGGTTTTAGGGGAAAAAGGGAAAAAAGGGAGGGGGAAAGGGGTGTAGGGAGGGAGGGAAAAGGAGAGAGGGAGGGAAAGAAAGGTGAGGTGTATTTTAAAGGAAAGGAAGGAAGGGGAAAAGGAAAGGAATAATGGTAAGATTTTATTCTATATGTATGAGAATGATGAAGTTTGTCTCATGGTGTGTGTGTGTGGTGTGTGTGTGTGTGTGTGTGTGTGTGTGGTGTGTGTGTGTGTGTTTTGGTGTGTGTGTGTTGTGTGTTGTGTGTTGTGTGTGTGGTGGTGTGTGGTGTGGGTGTGTTGTGTTTTGTGTGTTTGGGGAAAGTTTTTGTGTGGGAATGTTTAGATGTACTTTCTACTGCTACTACTTACTACTACTTACTTACTACTACTACTATACTATACTACTACTACTAACTACTACTACTACTACTACTATACTATACTACTACTACTACTATACTATACTATGATCACTTCCACCCTACTATTATATGTATAATATGTAGACTCAATTGAACTACTATTTTCTTACATTATATTTTATATTCTCTACAAATGATATTCGCAACGAAGAAGTACTAGTACTAATACTACTACTACTATATATACTAATAGTATATAGTATACTAGTAGTACTATACTAGTACTAGTACTAGTAGTAGTACTAAAATACTATACTACTAGTAGTACTACTACTATTACTAGTACTACTACTATACTACTATACTATGAGTGAGATATATAGTGTTTACTATTATTATGAAGTAGTTAGGGGTTAGTTTAGATCTGTCGTTGTATGTATGTAGTTAGTAGTGTGTCTGTCGTTTGTCGTTGTAGTTTGTAGTTTGAAATAGTAGTCAGTAGTTAAAAGTAGTATACAGAGTATATTGTATAAGGGAGAATATTTAAGTTGGAGTAGCAAGTGTAGATAGAGTGAGTAATAGCAGAGGTATGCTTAGAGTATAGTATATATATAATATAAAATATAAGTATATTAGTAGTAGTATAGTAATATTTTTTTTTTTATTTTAGTAGCTAGTGGAGTAGGTTAGAGTAGCTAGTATAGTTGTAGTAGTTAATGAATAATCTTTCTTAATTTATGTGTGTTTTTTAGATTGAGAGTAGAGTAATAGTAGTAGTAGTAGTAGTAGTAGTAGTTAGTTAGTCTATAGTCTATTAGGTTTCTTAATTTTTGTAGCTTCATGAAAAGGAAGAGAAGGAAAAGGAGGAGGAAGGGGAAGAGGGAAGGAAGGGAAGGAAGAGGTGAAAGTAGAGGAAGAGGGGAAGAAGTTGAAGGGGAAAGTGTGTGTTGTGTGTTGTGTGTGTTGTGTTGTGTGTGTGTGTGTGTGTGTGTGTGTGTGTGTTGTGTTGTGTGTGTGTGTGTGTGTGGTGTGTGTGTGTTGTGTGTGTGTGTGTGTTAAAAGGAGGTGTTTAAATGATACAGAAATGACATAGTGATAGTGATTGTAAGTAATAGTAGTAATGATGGTAACAGGGAGGGTAATTAGGAGGAGGAAGAGGAGGAGGAGGAGGAGGAGGAGGAGGAGGAGGAGGAGGAAAACGAGGAGGAGGAGGAGGAGGAGGGGAGGAGGAGGAGGAGGAGGAGGAGGAGGAGGAGGAGGAGGGGTGACAGTACCGCGATACACTCCAGACAGAAAAAAAGGAAACAAACAAAAGTGATTATCCGGGGTTTGGATGTAGCCGGGTTTGTTTCCCTCTCTCTCTCTTCTCTCTCTCTCTCTCTCTCTCTCTCTTTTCTTCTCTCTCTCTCTTCTCCCCCTCTCCCTCTCTCTCTCTCTCTCTCTCAAACACTCGTTTTCTTCTCCCGTTCTTGTTTCCTCTCCCTTTTCTCTTCCCCTCTCTCCTCCCCTCTCACCTACCCTCTCTCCTCCCCTCTCAACCCCTCTCTCCTCCCCTCTTCCTTTCTCACCTCCCCTCTCTTCCTTTCTCACCTCCCCTCTCACCACCCTCTCCCCTCCCCTCTCAACCCCTCCACCTCCCCTTTCACCCCCTCACCTCCCCTCCAACCCCTCTCACCTCCCCTTTCCCCTTCCCCTCACCTCCCCCTAACCCCTCTCACCTCCCCTTTCACCTCCCCTCACCTCCCTCTCAACCCCTCTCACCTACCCTCTCACCTCCCCTCTCTTCCCCTCTCAACCCCTCTCACCTCTCCTTTCACCTCCCCTCTCTTCCCCTCTCACCTCCCCTCTCACCTGCCCTCGACAGGTGTACCCAGAAAGGCGACACCACTCTTGAAACGTGATCACAAGTCGCTATACAAACACAACTTTGCAAATTTTTTCATCATTAATATTTTTCACCCTTATTTTATTTTTCCACGTTTTTTTGTTTTGTTTTTTAATATCCATGTTTTTGATATTGCGTGTTCTATTTGGTTCAGTTACTTATGTTTGTTATTGTGGTTATTTCATGTTTTGTTACGTGATATTATGATTAATTTAGTGTAATGACTGGATTTTGCGCTATATAAGGGATGGATTTTGCGCTATATAAGGGATGGATTTTGAGCTATATAAGGGATGGATTTTGCGCTATATAAGGGATGGATTTTGCGCTATATAAGGGATGGATTTTGCGCTATATAAGGGAAGAAAGTGACGTATTTCATCGTTGTAATTTTTTCCTTAATTAACTAATATTAATCTTACGTTATACAGCTTCATATACCTAATTCATTGCTCATTATTCATCACTTTATTCATTCACTCATTCATCCATTCACTAATTTATACATTAACTTCTTTTGTTTTTTTCATGACTAGCAAGTATCATATCAGTCATCCAATAAATACTTTCCTAATTTTTCATTTCTTTCCTTTTTAACCCGTGTTCGTGTTTTGGGTTGGCGTATAATAAGTGGCCCACAAGAGTTTAATTATCGTGACTGTCTCAAGTTATAGACACGAAATAGGGGGTGTATGTGTGTACGTATGTTGTTGTTGTTGTTGTTGTTGTTGTTGTTGTTGTTGTTGTTGTTGTTGTTGTTGTTGTTGTTGTTGTTGTTGTTGTTGTGGTGGTGGTGGTGGTGGTGGTGGTGGTGGTGGTGGTGGTGGTTGTGGTGGTGGCGGTGGTGGTGTTGTTGTTGTTGTTGTGGTGGGGGTGGCGGTTGGTGGTGGGGGGTGGTGGTGGTGGTGGTGGGGGTGGTGGTGGTTGTAATGGTGTTGTTGTTGTTGTTGTTGTTGTTGTGGTGGTGGTGTTGGTGTTGTGTTGTTGTTGTTGTTGTTGTTGTTGTTGTTGTTGTTGTAGGTGGAAAGGAGTGCAGTGCGTGTGTGTGTGTGTGTGTTATGTGTTGTAAAAGGGTTGTTAGAAGAGAAGGGGTGGGGGAGGTAAGAGGAGGGGATACAGAGGGAAAGGGGGGGAAGAGGGAATCAACGAATGAGTGTTTTATGGGGAGGGGACACCAGCACACACCACACACACACACACTACACACACACACAAAACACACACACACACACGCACTTACTACACATGAAATACACATGTGACGGTCTCCCATTCTGTGGGTAGGCGTTTCGAGTCCTCACGGCGCTCCCGAGGATTTTTCATTGACATATTCGGGGCGGTTACTGTCCGCCCCTTGAGCAAGCTGGAGGTGTGTGTGGTGGTGTGAGGTCCGCATTGCCCAAGATCGTAATAATGAGTCCAAGCTCGCACTGAGAGGGTGAAAACTGGCGATCGCGAGCCATCTTCGCTTGGAAAAGATTCATGGGCTGATAACACACACCAAACACAACACACACACACCACACACCCCTAAGTAAATGTGAACTGATTGTATATGTATGTGCGTGTGTGTGCGTGTTCCATATTGTGTGGTGCTTGTTCCTTTTTTGCGTGTGTAAGTGGTGTGTGTTTGCGGCGTGTGTATGTTGCTTGTTGTGTGTGTGTGTGCGTGCGTGCTTAAGGCCCTCGGTCCCACAGGCACTTTGTCTGTCTGCATGCGCGAGTAAAATTCCCACAAAAATTTTTACCCCGCTGTTCCACGTGGTGGAACATGGCTTACACGTGGGTACACGTGTACCCCCGGAACAGACGCTGGCGGCTGTTCCGCGTCCTGTCCGCTGGTGAAGCGCGGCTGGAGCGCGTGTAAGCGCGGGAAAAGCTCCACGTGGTCACAGGCATTGGGGTAACCGCGGCTGCATCACGCCTGAACCACGGGTGATCAAGTGTACATCGCGGCTGTCCACGGTGAAGGGCGGGGCCCGGTTCGCGGGCAATTCACGGGTAGTGCGGTGGGTACCAGCCCCACCACGGGTATATAAGGAGCCAGGGCAGGCGGTAGAAAACTCATACTCGCTCCAGACATCCACACACAACTATACACACTCTCAAGACTCCCAGACTTTGACAGATGGCTCCCAAGAAGTTCCCCCCTAGGGAAAACCGCCACCAAGGGTCAAGAGGCCACCATGTGTCCTGCGCAGGTGCCATCCAGCCTACTACTTCAGAGATGCTACTTTCAGATAGAGGCAAGTCCTTCTGCACTTCATCAGAGGATGAAACATCTTTTGAAGGTGATGCCACAGCTGTCCACAGCTGCACGGCCACAGCTGCACTCCAGCGATGAGGAGGAGGAGAGGAGCCTCTGGTGATGCCTGATGCCTCTCATTCCCCCCCACATGAGGAGAGGAGGAGCAGCAGCAGCAACCGGCGGCCCCAAGAAACGGGCAAGGGGAAAAGAAGGCTGATGCTGCTCCGAAGCAAGGCTGGAGTCTCCCCGACACACGGAGCAGTATCCTGGTGGAGTGGCACTTCAGTCAAACCCCTACCTTGGCTCCGCAGTACAAAGACTACCACAGGAAGAAGGCTTCGTGGGAGATAAGGCCAAGGAGCTGGGGATCAGCCTGAAACACCTATCCAGAAACTGTGGAAAAACGTCAAGGACTGGGTATGTTTAAGCTGTCCAAGAGGACCAGTGCCCGGCAACCAAGATGTTGACGGAGAGGGACAAGTGGGTTTTTGAAGAACATCGCCTTCTACAAAAGTAAGTACATCGCATGTATTTCACAACTTGTAAGAATCTCAAATATTTGTACAAAATTGGAAGACTTTTCAGCCAGAGGATATATTAATTCCAAATTTTGCTTAAAGAGGGTTCAGTAATACAATGCTGTTACATAATTCTATTTAAATTTAAGATTATTTACTGTGTACTATCTTTAACGTTTTACTTTTATGTATTAATTTGCGTTTAACATTATTGTTTTAGATTTTATTTAGGAAGTTTTACTTTTTATTCCCAGAAATAGATAAATATGTATTGTCTATGCCATTATATTTAGACACAAATGTTAATCTGTAAATGTTTAATCTGTTTCAGGTTCCATGCCCACTGATTTTCCCGGACACCCTTGTGAACCTGCCCCCGTGACCCATCTCCCTTTACGCCCAGACCTCCCAGGCACAGTACCCACATGACTCCGGGGAAGCCAACATCTGGAGGACATGGAGGTGGCAGCGCGGCGGAGCAGGCCTTCAACCCGCCGTAAGAGGAAGACTCCGCCACTGAGAGCAAGAAGAGGAATGGATGGTGGAACCTCCGATCCACCATGAAGGCCACCAGGCACTGCTGAGAGGCTGCTGGAGGGAAGGGGTCTCGCCCAGTCACGTAGGGAGGCTTTTATAAGGTTTTGTGTCCGACACCCTGCGTTCTTCTTGCCCTGAGGAGGAGTACCAGTGATGCACGACCAAATAGTCCGACATTGTGCATCGGCGACACACGGGTCCTCTACATCGGGGCTGGAACCCCCTCAACAGCACCGACAACCCAGCAGGCCCTCTACCTCCCAACATGCCGCCATAAGCACCACCCCCTACAGCCCGCAGTATTTTTCACCTGCCAGTTGCCCGGTCCCAACTGGCATTATGGTGGTGGCCAGCAATCCCCAGCAGTCTCCCGTCCCTCCAGCACTCACGACACCTGTCCGTCTAGACTCGCGGAATCAGTCAGGAAAGGTTTCTGGGCTCCAGCATTGCGGAGGACTGGCAACGTATCCCATACCCTCCAAGACTAATGATGCCCTGTGGATGACCTGTTATTGAATGTATAATGTAATATGTATTTTTTTTGTATATTTTTTTTTATATGTATATTACTGTATATTTTTTGTTTTTTTATTAGTTTATTAGTTTATTGTTGCAATCCGTATTATTTATTTTATTTTTGCAATAAATAATTGTAATAATATTCCATATGCTTTGTTTCCATTCCCTTACTTTACTGTCTTTCTAGGTTTTCTATAGTAAAATAATACTATCTTATATTAACCCTGGAAGCGGTACCGCTACAAAATTTTAATTTTACCTAAAGGATAATGAAGATTGAATTATATTTTATTGTTTAATGAATGATTTAAAAAATAAAATAAACCTGTTTAAAAGGAAAAAAATAACCCCGGAACGGTACCGCACAAATTTTAATTTTACCTAGAAGGGATAATGAAGATTGAATTATAGTTTTTTATGTTTAATGAATGAATTAAACCATAGAATAAACCTTGTTGTTAGCAAAAAAAATTATTTTGTGCAACACGCGGACACTCTGTCTAGCGGTACCCATCTCCAGGGTTAAATCCTCACAATAATAATGAAATGAATATAACAATAATATTATCCATAATAAAGCCTGAGAGAAAATAGGACGTAAAGTAAACAACAAGTGAGGCGACTATTATATTATTATGCCACAAACACATATTGACAGACTGCTAATTTAATTTTGGGCCCTCGCTGGGGGGGGTAGAGCATGTCATCCTTGCCATGGAACACTTTCCAGCAGTTGAGTTGCAACCATTCCATGAGGGGTTTCCTCTGAGCCTTTCTATCTTGAAGTCTCTGTTTGTTCCTGGTAATCGTCGGGTTTCGTGTCCTCAATAGGTTCATGGCCGGGCACGGCGGCGCCCGGCACCAGACAACCACCACTCCATTTGGTCGCTCCCATCCACCAGTCGGTTCGCCTCACCGGGTAACGTGACCTCATAAGGTTGTGGAGGATTAACATGTCTTTGACCATGACTCACAGTGTCCGCTTCATGCAACAGATGGTCGACAGGAGAACTTGAAAGCGATTCGCTATTAAGCCAAACGCATTCCTCCACCACCCTTCGTGGCTCGCGAGAGTCTATGTTGAAGATCCCTCGTTGCTTCGCTGGTCATCCTCCTTGTTACGGTATTACGGGCTTCATCATGTAGGTCCGGAGTGCGAAAGCATTTATCTCCCACCAGAAAATAAGGGACTCCTCTGTGTCACTGGATAGGATCAGGCTGTGGGATCCAACAATGTCGGTATCTTCTCGAGAGCCTCTCTCAAAACACTGCATTGTAAAGGTGGGCATCAGAACGCAGTTGAACCCTTGCCGCTGACGTCATCCACCCATGAACTTGTAGTAGATGTGACGCGCAGTAAGATGTACGAAGACCTGCCAGGAGGATGATACTGAAGTAAATTCCCTTGTAGTTGTAGTGGTCGAAACCAGTGGTGGCAGGAGCTTTACAGGCAACTTGGCTTGCCGTCCTATTCTCATTGCACCAAATGACATGTGAAAGTGTTCCACCTTCCTCATCCAATTATCGGTGATCTGACGCCAATCCTTCTCGTTTTC
>JACEEZ010021852.1:52500-55000 GCA_016584305.1 Chionoecetes opilio | reverse complement strand
GAACTTCAAATTAAAACAACTGAACTTCAAATTAAAACAACTGAACTTCAAATTAAAACTACTGAACTTCAAATTAAAACTACTGAACTTCAAATTAAAACTACTGAACTTCAAATTAAAACTACTGAACTTCAAATTAAAACAACTGAACTTCAAATTAAAACAACTGAACTTCAAATTAAAACAACTGAACTTCAAATTAAAACAACTGAACTTCAAATTAAAACAACTGAACTTCAAATTAAAACAACTGAACTTCAAATTAAAACAACTGAATTTCAAATTAAAACAACTTAATTTCAAATTAAAACAACTGAATTTCAAATTAAAACAACTGAACTTCAAATTAAAACAACTGAACTTCAAATTAAAACTACTGAACTCCAAATTAAAACAACTGAACTTCAAATTAAAACAACTGAACTTCAAATTAAAACAACTGAACTTCAAATTAAAACAACTGAACTTCAAATTAAAACAACTGAACTTCAAATTAAAACTACTGAACTTCAAATTAAAACAACTGAACTTCAAATTAAAACAACTGAACTTCAAATTAAAACAACTGAACTTCTAATTAAAACAACTGAACTTCAAATTAAAACAACAACTTCAAATTAAAACAACTAAACTTTAAATTAAAACAACTGAGCTTTAAATTTAAATAAGTGAATCTCAAATTAAAACAAGTGAAGTTTAAATTAAAACAACTGCAGTTTAAATTAAAACAACTGAAGTTTAAATTTAAAAAAATGAAGTTTAAATTAAAACAACTGAAGTTTAAATTATAGCAACTGATGTTTGAATTAAAACAACTGAACTTTAAATTAAAACGACTGAACTTTAAATTAAAATAAATGAATTTCAAATTAGAATAAAAATACCATTCATTTCCTTTTGAAATCGAATTGCTTTAATTAGAAGTCCCGTTGTTCTAATTTGAGAGTGAAAAGGTGTAGTATGAATTTTTGTTATGTAATTTTGTGTACAAACAAAAGAAATGACCATTATATAATGCATCATACTTTGCTTTCTCTCATTATTTCATATTAACATACAGGAAATATTCATTCATTATCATATAACTTTTGCTTTCTTTTGTATAACTACAGTATGTGTACTAACATACACGGAATAGCTATGCGTTACTTCATCCTGTGTTGCTTTATCTATGTAGTATGCAGTGTAAAAATCTGACAAAAAAATTGTATATCTTTTCATAAATAATTGTTTCCCTCTCTTCCCTTTGCTGCGGCGCTCGGGTAAAGAACAACAAAATGTGCAGGAAGAAATGTTACTTTTCTGGACTTTTTTCATACTACACCTTTTCACTCTCAAATTAGAACAACGGAACTTCTAATTAAAGCAATTGAATTTCAAAATGAAATAAATGGTATTTTTATTCTAATTTGAAATTCAAATATTTAAATTTGAAGTTCAGTTGTTTTAATTTAAACTTCAGTTGTTTTAATTTAAACTTCAGTTGTTTGGTAATAATGGACGAGGACTTCGCGGTCATTTTCAGACACCGACTATTTTTACCTGGCCAAAAATAGGTGCTTTTTCTAATGGAGATATTTTCCGGAAGCCAATAGGTTAAAAAAAAAAAATTCATCACCGAATTTTATGGTCGCCTTTTCCATTAAAAACACTGTATCTCAATCAGTAAAATCACTAAGACTTGGCCGGGAAAAATTTGTCAGGGTCTCAGATAACAGGGAAGTGATTGAATAGAACATACCAAACCTAACCTTATAGGTTTTCATTACCTAACCTAACCTTAACCACAAAGTATACCTAACCTAACCTTATAGGTTTTAATGAAACCTAACCTAACCTTAACCACAAAATATACCTAACCTAACCTAACCTAACCTTATAGGTTTTAATGAAACCTAACCTAACCTTTAACCTATTGAGGCTGTGGGAAGCATGGGAGAATGTAGCGCCGCTTTGTCTCCCCGCGGCGGGCCGGTCTATGCCTCCGAACACCCACACTCCCACTCACATCCTACACAATCAATCATGTCTCGCCATAACCTGATTCAAATTAAAGACTTACAGTACAAAGATCCGTTGTCTTAATTGAGAGACTTTGATTGGCTCCCGAAACTTCTCTGATTGGCTAACCTATCTTGCGTGACTATTGGCTGAAAAAAACTAATTTCGAGCCTGTCCTTGGCTAACCTGTCCCTGGTCTTGAGTCACTTGTCATACAATTGAACACAAGAGTTTGTCCTACTTTGTCAGTCTTGAATTAGTCGTCGGGGGAGGAGGGTGTGTCGTGTGCGCTATTATATAACTATAAATAAAATTCAATCTGTGTATAATTTTTGAACGCTACGCGGAAGTAGATTAGTACTGCACAGCATACTGAACACAAACAATTACAGAAAACGTGAGTATTAAGGTCGGCAGTGACCGCGAAGTTCTCGTCCATTATAACCAGTTGTTTTAATTTAAACTTCAGTTGTTTTAATTCAAACTTCATTTGTTTTAA
>JACEEZ010021852.1:45000-50000 GCA_016584305.1 Chionoecetes opilio | reverse complement strand
CAGTATGTAGTTGTAGTTAGCAGTATGTAGTTGTAGTTAGCAGTATGTAGTTGTAGTTAGTAGTATGTAGTTGTAGTTAGTAGTATGTAGTTGTAGTTAGCAGTATGTAGTTGTAGTTAGCAGTATGTAGTTGTAGTTAGTCAGTATGTAGTTGTAGTTAGTAGTAGTAGTTGTAGTTAGTAGTAGTAGTTGTAGTTAGTAGTAGTAGTTGTAGTTAGTAGTAGTAGTTGTAGTTAGTAGTAGTAGTTGTAGTTAGTAGTAGTAGTTGTAGTTAGTAGTAGTAGTTGTAGTTAGTAGTAGTAGTAGTAGTAGTAGTAGTAGTAGTTGTAGTTAGTAGTATGTAGTTGTAGTTAGTAGTATGTAGTTGTGTAGTTAGTAGTATGAGTTGTAGTTAGTAGTATGTATTGTAGTTACAGTATGTAGTTGTAGTTAGTAGTATGTATTGTAGTTAGTATATGTAGTTGTAGTTAGTAGTATGTAGTTGTAGTTAGTAGTATGTAGTTGTAGTTAGTAGTATTAGTTGTAGTTAGTAGTATGTAGTTGTAGTTAGTAGTATGTAGTTGTAGTTAGTAGTATGTAGTTGTAGTTATAGTATGTAGTTGTAGTTAGTAGTATGTAGTTGTAGTTAGTAGTATGTAGTTGTAGTTAGTAGATGTAGTTGTAGTTAGTAGTATGTAGTTGTAGTTAGTAGTATGTAGTTGTAGTTAGTAGTATGTAGTTGTAGTTAGTAGTATGTAGTTGTAGTTATAGTATGTAGTTGTAGTTAGTAGTATGTAGTTGTAGTTAGTAGTATGTAGTTGTAGTTAGTAGTATGTAGTTGTAGTTAGCAGTATGTAGTTGTAGTTAGAGTATGTAGTTGTAGTTAGTATAGTTTATTGTATTGTAGTTTAGTAGTATGTAGTTGTAGTTAGAGTATGTATTGTAGTTAGTAGTATGTAGTTGTAGTTAGTAGTATGTAGTTGTAGTTAGTAGTATGTAGTTGTAGTTAGTATAGTAGTTGTAGTTTGTAGTATGAGTTGTAGTTAGTAGTATGTATTGTAGTTAGCAGTATGTAGTTGTAGTAGTAGTATGTAGTTGTAGTTAGTAGTATGTAGTTGTAGTTAGTAGTATGTAGTTGTAGTTAGTAGTATGTAGTTGTAGTTAGTAGTATGTAGTTGTATTAGCAGTATGTATGTAGTTAGTTATAGTATGTAGTTGTAGTTAGTAGGTATGTAGTTTGTAGTTAGTAGTATGTAGTTGTAGTTAGCAGTATGTAGTTGTAGTTAGTAGTATGTAGTTGTAGTTAGCAGTATGTAGTTGTAGTTAGTAGTATGTAGTTGTAGTTAGTAGTATGTAGTTGTAGTTAGTAGTATGTAGTTGTAGTTAGCAGTATGTAGTTGTAGTTAGTAGTATGTAGTTGTAGTTAGAGTATGTAGTTGTAGTTAGTAGTATGTATTGTAGTTAGTAGTATGTAGTTGTAGTTAGATATGTAGTTGTAGTTAGTAGTATGTAGTTGTAGTTAGCAGTATGTAGTTGTAGTTAGTAGTATGTAGTTGTAGTTAGTAGTATGTAGTTGTAGTTAGTCAGTATGTAGTTGTAGTTAGTAGTATGTAGTTGTAGTTAGAGTATGTAGTTGTAGTTAGTAGTATGTAGTTGTAGTTAGCAGTATGTAGTTGTAGTTAGTTAGTATGTAGTTGTAGTTAGTAGTATGTAGTTGTAGTTAGTAGTATGTAGTTGTAGTTAGTAGTATGTAGTTGTAGTTAGTAGTATGTAGTTGTAGTTAGTAGTATGTAGTTGTAGTTAGTAGTATGTAGTTGTAGTTAGTAGTATGTAGTTGTAGTTAGTAGTATGTAGTTGTAGTTAGTAGTATGTAGTTGTATTAGTAGTATGTAGTTGTAGTTAGTAGTATGTAGTTGTAGTTAGTAGTATGTAGTTGTAGTTAGTAGTATGTAGTTGTAGTTAGTAGTATGTAGTTGTGTTAGTAGTATGTATTGTAGTTAGTATATGTAGTTTAGTTATAGTATTAGAATCCTCGTTTATACCTAGCCCGTATCTGTTCTTCCTATGTATTCCTATGTATTCTCCTTCCTCCCTTCCTTCCTTTTTATCCCTTTCTTTTCTTCTCCACCTCCACCTCCTCCTCCACCTCCACCTCCTCCTCCACCTCCACCTCCACCTCCATCTCCTCCACATACTCTTCATTACTCCACCTCCTCCCCCTTCCTCACTCCCTTCCCTCCCTCCCTTTCTTCCTTTCTTCTCCCCTCCACCTCCTCCTCCACCTCCACCTCCATCTCCTCCACAAACTCTTCATTACTCCACCTCCTCCCCCTCCTCACTATCTCTTCCTCCCTCCCTTTCTTTCCCTTCCTTCTCACTCCCCTCCTCCTCCACCTCCTCCTCCACCTCCTCCTCCACCTCCACCTCCTCCTCCACCTCCACCTCCACCTCCATCTCCTCCACATACTCTTCATTACTCCACCTCCTCCCCCTTCCTCACTCCCTTCCCTCCCTCCCTTTCTTTCCTTTCCTTCTCCTCCTCCACCTCCTCCTCCACCTCCACCTCCTCCTCCACCTCCACCTCCAACCTCCATACTCCTCCACATACTCTTCATTACTCCACTCCTCCCCCTTCCTCATCCCTTCCCTCCCTCCCTTTCTTTCCTTTCCTTCTCCTCCTCCACCTCCACTCCACCTCCTCCTCCACCTCCACCTCCACCTCCACCCCACCTCCACCTCCACCCCATCTCATCTCCTCCACATACTCTTCATTACTCCACCTCCTCCCCCTTCCTCACTCCCTTCCCTCCCTCCCTTTCTTTCCTTTCCTTCTCCTCTCCACCTCCACCTCCACCTCCTCCTCCACCTCCACCTCCTCCTCCACCTCCACCTCCACCTCCACCTCCACCTCCTCCTCCTCCACCTCCACCTCCATCTCCTCCACAAACTCTTCATTACTCCATCTCCTCCACAAACTCTTCATTACTCCATCTCCTCCACAAACTCTTCATTACTCCACCTCCTCCACAAACTCTTCATTACTCCACCTCCGCCACAAACTCTTCATTACTCCACCTCCTCCCCCTTCCTCACTCCACCTCCTCCCCCTTCCTCCTCCACCTCCTCCCCCTTCCTCACTCCCTTCCTTCCCTCCCTCTCACCCCTTTCCCTCTCTTAACTCTCTCTCTTCATCATCTCAAAAACAGTAATTGGGCCTCACGGAACACCCTCCTGCCGAAGGTCTGAGCGGTCTCATTACAAGTAGACGGCTGGTAATGGCCCCCTCAGCCACCCCCTTTCCCACCCCCCACCTCACCCCCAACCCCCTTCAACCCCACCCACCCACTACTTTACTTGAGAGCTCTAAAATGGAAATCAATGGAAGGAAGGAGGGAGGAAAGGGTTTAGTAAGGAGAGGTAAGAAAAATGTGGAACCAGGAAAGGAAAACGTGCAGAAAAAAATAATGCAAGGTTCTCCGCTGCTGTTTGTGTGTGTGTGTGTGTGTGTGTGGAGAGAGAGAGAGAGAGAGAGAGAGAGAGAGAGAGAGAGAGAGAGAGAGAGAGAGAGAGAGAGAGAGAGAGAGAGAGAGAGAGAAGAGAGAGAGGAGAGAGAAGAGAGAGAGAGAGAAGAGAGAGAGAGGAGGAGATGTGGTGTGTGTGTGTGTGAATGGTAAAGGAAATGGAAGGTATAGAGTGTGTAATGTGTGTGTCAGTCAATGTAAGACGTAGCTGAAAAGATTGTGATGGAGGAGATGAGGTAATGTAATGTTGTGTTGATGCCTTGAAGTTACTGTGTGTGTGTGTGTGTGTGTGTGTGTGTGTGTTGTGTGTGTGTGTGGTGTGTGTGTGTGTGTGTGTGTGTGTGTGTGTGTGTGTGTGTGTATTCATCTAGTTGTATTAATCTAGTTGTATTTTACAGGGCCTGAGCAACGCTCGTATGGCCCCGTCTCCATATCAACATTTTTTTAATTTTTTTTTTTATTATTGACAGCGAGCTTCGCTCGCTGTCGCTTACCATAAGACCCGTGGAACCAAGTTTTCGCCAAAAAGTGCATAACTACTCCTAAATATTGTCGGATTGAGCTGAAATTTGACATGGAAATAGTGCTGTCAAAATCAATGGGGGTCGTCGGAAGAAACATTTTGCGTAAAACAAGCCCTTAATGAGTAATAAGCGTAAACTACTCCTAATTATTGTTGGATTGAGCTGAAATTAGACATGCGAGTAGTGCTGTCAAAATCAACGGGGGTCTGTAGAACAAACATTTTGCATAGAACAAGCCCTTAATGAGTAATTCACGTAATGAGTTAATTGGCTGGAACGTGGCTCGCTGTCACGTTCCAGCCGCAAGAACTGAGCCAAAAACAAAGGGGCCAGAGGCTGGACGTCTATACTTGATTTAAATTTTTTTTTATCGGGCCTCCAGCAGGGAAGGACCACGGGCTAGCTTGAGCCCGTCAAAGAGATGCGTTTGAAAAAAGAGAGGAGAGTGTTCGTGCTGCTGGCGTGCGGCACGAGGACTGGCTTGTCCATCCTGACTTGGAGTGCGGGGTAGAAAGGGACACTTGGCAGGATACACTCTCCGTATCAACATTTATTTTATCATTCATCCTTAGTGCTTAGTGTTGGCCGAAGCCACCACTCCGGGAGGCAGGTCACAAACCCCCGGCTGACACCCGGTACCCATTCACTGCTGGGTGGACAGGGGCTCGGGTTTTAAGAAGACCGCCCGTCTGTCTTCGCTCCGCCCGGGGATCGAACCCGGGACTTCTCGGTTGTGAGCCGAGCGTGCTAACCCTTACACTACGGAGTCCCCCAGTGTGGACTCCCCCCGGAGTGTGTGTGTGTGTGTGTGTGTGTGACTAGATGGTAGTGATGATTAGATATCCTTGAAGGTGAGGGAGAATATAGGAGAGGAGGATAAGGAGAGGAGGATAATAATGATGATGGTGATTATGTTGTTGTTGTTGTTGTTGTTGTTGTTGTTGTTGTTTTGTTGTTGTTGTTGTTGTTGTTGTTA
>JACEEZ010021852.1:27500-32500 GCA_016584305.1 Chionoecetes opilio | reverse complement strand
ATATGAGAAGGATGCGAAGATAAGATAAAGCTAATGATAACTGTAGTAATAATAATGATAATAACAACAACAACAACAACAACAATAACAAGACATATTTTCCTTGTGACCTGCTGCCGCCTCTTCGCTCCCCCCCCCCCCCGAACCTCCTTTGACCCGTGGAGTGCATGGTGAACCTTTTCTGACCCTTGCCCACCCAGATGACCTCCTTTCACTTATACCTTCCTCTTCGCCTCTTTGTTATTGGTTGTTGTGTTGTGTGTGAGAGAGAGAGAGAGAGAGAGAGAGAGAGAGAGAGAGGTGGGGAAAGTAATTATTCATATGACTATTTTACACTTTTTTTCGTACTTTCATTTTTCTTCTTTCTTTTTCTCAATTATCAAGATCATCATCATCATCATCATCATCATCATCATCATCATCATCATCACTAGTCTCACACCTCACAAAGCCATTTCATCACAACTTATCATCCTAACTTATCATCATCACCACCACCACCACTGCCATTCCCCAGTAGAAGGTGTATAGTGGTACCAGGTGGCAAGCGTGTTACCTCCCCTCCCCCCTCCCCTCCTCCTCCCCCTCCCCCCCCTCCCCCTCCTCCCTATCCCTCCTCTACCCTCGTCCATCTCTCCTTCCATTCCTCCAATCTAACCACTTTCCCTCCCTTTTATCATGGGTCACTGCCTATCCTCATCCTCCTCCCTCCGCCTCCTCCTCCTCCTCCTTCTCCTCCCCCTTCTCCTCCTCTTCCTCCTCCTCTCTCCTCCTCCCTCTCCTCCTCCTCCTCCTCCTCCCTCCTCCTCCTCCTCTCTTCCTCCTCCTCCTCCTCCTCTCTCCTCCTCCTCCTCTCCATATTCACACACAAGAGGAAAATGGAAGCATGAAAAGCATGAGGAAAAGAACGAAATATTATGAAGAGCTTAAGTTAAGAGGAGATAAATAAGAGTAAGAGTTGGAAGAGTATAGTGAAGAGTAGGAGTAAGAGCAGGAGGAGGAGGAGTGGAGAGGAGGAGGAGGAGGAGGAGGAGGACACCAGAGGGAAAGAGGAAGAGAGAGGAGGAGGAGGAGGAGGAAGAAGAAGAGGAGGATAGGAGGAGGAGGAGAGGAGGAGAGGAGATAAGAGGAAGAGAGGAGGAGTGGGGAGGAAGAGAAGAGGAACAAGGAAGTAGTATTTGGAGATAAAAGAAGGAGGGCAAGGAAGGAGGTTATGATAATGTTGTGTAAGTAACGCAATGGAGGATAAAGAGAGTGGAAGTAAAATAATAATAATAATGAAATGAAGATGAAAAATGGAACAGAAATAGTCAGAAAATACGTTGTATTAGGTCTTTTCTTCCTCAATTCGATATATTTGTGCTTGAAACACACACACAAACACACACACACACACAATATACTCACACACAACACACACACAATCACACAACACACACACACACAAACACACACAAACACACACGACACACATCACACACAACACACACACACACAACACATACGCACACAACACACACAACACACACACACCACCACACACCACCACACCACACACACACACACATACGCACACACACACACACACACACACACACACACACACACACACACACACACACACACACACACACACACACACACACACACACACACACACATACACACACACACACACACACACCTGAACGGCTTGGTGGGTTAGAGCGTCCGGCACCATTCTGTTGTCCAGCGTTTCGATCCCCGGCCCCGCTCATTCCCGGGGATTTTTCCACTGAGAAATTCGGGAAGTTACTGTCCCCCTTGAGGAATGGGATGGGGGTGTGTGGTGTGTGAGGTCCCAGCATTACCCAAAGATCGGTAATAATGAGCTCCAAGCTCGCACCGGGAGGGTGAAACTGGCGATCGCGAGTCCGACTCGCGTGGACAAGACCATGGGTGAATGGCACACAGGCCTATCCAGAGACCCAGTTCTTATAGGCTTAAGCCCCTTTCACACATTCTAGAGTAGCGCGCCGAATTGTGGCGACTCGTTACTCGCGAAAACACGTGGGCGCACTCGTAGGTACTCGTGGATAGTCGCCATCAAGTCGTATCAAGTAGTGAGAGTCGTGACAGGGTCGCGAGGTGTCTTGGGTATGCGTGCGAGGAGCTGGACATTTTGGACATGTTCAAAATCTGGCCCCGGAACGTCACGACTTTTGGATGCGTAGCGGATGCGTAGTGGATGCGTAGCCGGGTCTTAACTACTAGTATCAATTCGTAGCGACTCGTCATTTATCGTAGCGACTCATTGTCTATTCGTAGTGACTCAAGTAGTGACGTAGTGACTCATTCGTAGTGACGGTTGCTCCGTAGTGTAGTGGTTAGCACGCTCGGCTCACAACCGCGAAGTCCCGGGTTGGATCCACGGGCGGAGCGGAGAAACATGGGCGGTCTCCTTAAAAACAGCCGAGCCCCTGTCCACCCAGTAGTGAATGGGTACCGGGTGTTAGCCGGGGGTTTGTGACGTACCCACCTCCCGGGGTGAGGTGCAGATAACCCTGTATCTCACACGAGATAAAGATTTCCCTCCCAGATCAGTCAGGTCAAGCCACCAGGTCGTACAAACTCGTAGCAAACTCTTGCAATGTCGTAGCAACTCGTAAACGACTCATAGCAACTCTTAGCGACTCGTAGCAATTCGTCATAAAAAATGAAATTTCTACCAATTCGTAGTGACTCGTACAGATTCGTGGAGACACTCGTAAGTACGCGTATAACTATGCGTACGTACAAACTATTAGCAAAGTCGTACCAACGCGTACTAATTCGTGATTGGGTACACGAGAAACGACCGATAAAACAGTGTCGGGTGTCAGTGTCGCCTTTCCTCCACGAGTAGACGCCGATTTGTGATTCGGCGCTACTCGGCTTGCTACTCTAGAATGTGTGAAAGGAGCTTGACCTTATTCTCCCCTGTCTGCCCGTGGCCACCGAGATGATATTATATGTCTCTCGGTGGTCTCGGTCTGCCGCAATACTTTGTTTGGGGGGGGGGGGGAGTAGAGGGGGTAGATGGAAGGGAGGGAGACGGGGGGGACCAGGGTAATGTAGGGAGAGAGAGAGAGAGAGAGAGAGAGAGAGAGAGAGAGAGAGAGAGAGAGAGAGAGAGAGAGAGAGAGAGAGAGAGAGAGAGACAGAGAGAGAGAGAGAGAGAGAGAGAGAGAAAGAGAGAGAGAGTAATTTCTTGCCTTTTTTTTCATTACATCCAATTTTGTAATAAACGTAATAAAGAATACTTGAATAAGGTAAAGCTTGAGCTGATTCTGAACATTTACTGCCTTAACTTATCTGCCTTTAAAACCATCTGTGTGCCTAATCACTGTTTGAATAAAAAAAAAAAAAAAAAAAAAAAAAAAAAAGGCCAAACTGAAATGAACTAATAACTAGAGATCGAAGGAAATAGAGATAAGTTTTTATTTCTTCTACTATTTCTACTATTTCTACTATTTCTACTATTTCTACTATTTCTACTATTATTTCTACTATTTCTACTATTATTTCTACTATTTCTATATTATTTCTACTATTTACTATTCTTACTATTATTTCTACTATTTCTAATACTATTATTCTACTATTTCTACTATTTCTACTATTATTTCTACATATTTCTACTATTTCTACTATTATTTCTACTATTATTTCTACTATTTCTACTATTATTTCTACTATTTCTACTATTTCTACTATTATTTCTACTATTTCTACTATTTCTACTATTATTTCTACTATTTCTACTATTATTTCTACTATTTCTACTATTATTTCTACTATTTCTACTATTATTTCTACTATTTCTACTATTATTTCTACTATTTCTACTATTATTTCTACTATTTCTACTATTATTTCTACTATTTCTACTATTTCTACTATTATTTCTACTATTTCTACTATTATTTCTACTATTTCTACTATTATTTCTACTATTTCTACTATTATTTCTACTATTTCTACTATTTCTACTATTATTTCTACTATTTCTACTATTATTTCTACTATTTCTACTATTTCTACTATTATTTCTACTATTTCTACTATTATTTCTACTATTTCTACTATTTCTACTATTATTTCTACTATTTCTACTATTTCTACTATTATTTCTACTATTATTTCTACTATTTCTACTATTATTTCTACTATTTCTACTATTTCTACTATTATTTCTACTATTTCTACTATTTCTACTATTATTTCTACTATTTCTACTATTTCTACTATTATTTCTACTATTTCTACTACTATTTCTACTATTTCTACTATTTCTACTATTATTTCTACTATTTCTACTATTATTTCTACTATTTCTACTATTATTTCTACTATTTCTACTATTATTTCTACTATTTCTACTATTATTTCTACTTTCTATTACTATTTCTTCTATAAAGATATTGATTTTTTACATTTTCTACTATTTATCACTATTCTACTATTTTTCTTTTCTTTAATTATTTACATTCTAAAAATATTAATTTTTAAGATTATTTTTATATTTTACTTATACATATTTAAACTAACTATTTAGTATAGAATAATATAATTTTATATACACTATATATATCTACTGAGTTACAATTTTATATTACAATTTACATTTTTAATGATTTCAATTTCTAATAATTTAATATTACTAATAGTTTACAATAATGATTTTTAGTATTTGCTGCATATTTCGGCAATTTTTCTTTTTTTTTTTTTTTACTTGGAAACACTTCTAAAAGGTTTGACTTGAAAAACAAAGGTATGTGATTGCGAACGTTTTTTTTTTTAAATTTTGTGGATACCTAAAATAAGCAAATGTGAAACGTTTTTGGGGATAAGAAAAGGTAAAGGAATGAACGTTTATATTGATACCAATTTGAAGTCAACGTTTTTAAGAGGGAAGGAGAAAGGGATGAACGTTTTGTAGAAATACGAAAATAATGTGAAGTTAACGTTTTTTGAGGAAA
>JACEEZ010021852.1:12500-22500 GCA_016584305.1 Chionoecetes opilio | reverse complement strand
GGTAGGTTTAGTGCTTGATAGATAGGTCAAGTTATGTGTGTTTTGTAATGGTGGGAACACAGTGTGGAGGAGAGAGGAGGAGGAGGAGGAGGAGGAGGAGGAGGAGGAGGAGGAGGAGGAGGAGGAGGAGGAGGAGGAGGAGGAGGAGGAGGAGGAGGAGGAGGAGGAGAGTCGTGTCAGTGGATATACAAGAAGGGAGAGAAGAAGACATCCCCAAAATGTATATCTTCTTATCTTCAGTTTGATATTTTTACTTTTTCACAGTGGCTCCCTTTAACCCCTTCACGCCCAGATCTTTACTTTGGCTATATGAAATCGTCTGTTGTTAGCCATAAATTTCGAAAAGTCATTTAATATACCAAATTATCTAGTGGACAAAGGATACTATAAAGGTCATATCTATAAAACATTGCTTATATTAATTAAAATCGTCTAAATTACAATAGAAAATACGTTCTGGGCCTCAAAGGGTCCAGAAAGGTTTTTTTTCTAATAGTTTTATTTTTTGGGAAGGACAGAAAAATTAGGGTTCCTGGAATAAATAAACAAAAATAACCAAAAATAAACCTCAAATAACCTCAAATAACCTAAATTAACCTAAAACCAAGTAAAATAAACTTAAGATAGCCTAAAATAACCAAAAAACAACAAAAATAACCTAAAATAACCTAAAATAAACCTAAAATAACCAAAAAAACAACAAAAATAACCTAAAATAAACCTAAAATAACCTCAAATAACCTAAATTAACCTAAAACCAAATAAAATAAACCTAAGATAACCTAAAATAACCAAAAAAACAACAAAAATGACCTAAAATAACCTAAAATAAACCTAAAATAACCTAAAATAACCTCAATCTATTATTATTTTTTCGACACAGATTTTTTTTTTTTTTGGGGGGGGATATTTAGGTTTCTGGAATATTTCAAATTAACCCAAACCTTATGATGTCTAGGTAATTTGTACACCCCCTTCAGCATGGGTGTTATAGAGGTGTTTATGTATATGGTAATGGGTCTGAGGTCTAAAATGTATATGGGTCTGGTAAAATGAATCGTTCTTGTACTGACTACTGACTACTGACTGCTGACTGACTGACTACTGACTGACTGACTACTGACTTGCTGGCGTGTTGCTTCCTCATACTTCCTTCCTTAATACATGTCAAGGCAAGTTATGAGTTTTCACACACACACACACACACACACACACACACACACACACACACACACACACACACACACACACACACACACACACACACACACACACACACACACACACACACACACACACACACACACACACACACACACACACACACACACACACACACACACACACACACACATACACACACAGATGAATAATGGAAGTTGAGCTCTCTCTTTCTCTCTCTCTCTCTCTCTCTCTCTCTCTCTCTCTCTCTCTCTCTCTCTCTCTCTCTCTCTCTCTCTCTCTCTCTCTCTCTCTCTCTCTCTCTCTCTCTCCAATGACCTCCTGAGTAAGACGGAAAGAGGAGGAAGAGGAAGAGAAAGAGGAAGTGCATTCAAACGGAAGAGTGACGGAGGGAGGTGTGAGGAGGAGGAGGAGGAGGAGGAGGAGGAGGAGGAGGAGGAGGAGGAGGAGGAGGAGGAGGAGGAGGAGGAGGAGGAGGAGGAATACATAGGAATACATAGGAAGAACAGATACCAGAAGAGCTATTGGTCTGTAACGAGGGTATCTGCTGAACTACATACTACTAACTATCAAACTACATGTAAGATAACAGTTAGAAAAGATTACACTGGGGAACAAATTTTTGTTGAGTTAGGTCTGACACTTGTTATTAAGTAATTTTTGGGTGCTGAATCCAAAACTGATCTCAGTTTTTCTCTATCACGTCAAGTTTTTGAACTGTAGGATTTTCGTTTTCTTAAAAAATATGAAAAATACTGTACATAACAGTAACAGTGCTTATTTTATAAAAAGTTGCAAATGTTAACATACAATGAAAAATGAAAGAAATAGGCATGAATAGAATGTTTATTTAACATTATCATGTTTTTAGAAAGGATAAGGCTATAATTGTGTGCAGGTTAAGGTAAAAATTTACGTTTGTAGCTTTGTCTGGAGTGTTCAACTTGAGGACTATCGCGTTTGATGCTCCAACAATAGTCAGCCATCATATGCACATCCCATCTACCCTGGTAACGTTCTTCCATAACCTTCAAATCTTGGTGAAATCGTTCACCTTGCTCGTCGCTAGCAGCACCAAGATTTTCCGGAAAGTTGGCAAGATGGCTATGCAAAAAATGTACTTTAATACTCATGTTGCAACCAAGCGCTTTGTAGCTCTCCAATAGTTTCTGAACAATTTCTGTGTAATTACTTGCACGTGTATTTTCAAGAAAGTTCTTGACGACGTCTTTGAATGATAGCCAGGCATTCTTTTCAATGTCTGACATAGTACCGTTGAAATGTTCATCTTTGATGAGCTGTCGAATTTGTGAACCATCAAACACACCGGCCTTGATTTTTTCAATTGACAGTCCAGGAAATGCCAAGATGATGTACTTCAAACAGTCGCCATCAGTTGACAATGCTTTTACAAATTGTTTCATGAGACCTAGTTTATGTGCAGAGGTGGGAATATTATTTTCTTCCTGTCAACAAGTGGCTCATGTACAATGTTAGGATCTCCAGGTTTAAGATCAGATCTCGGAGGCCAATTCGTCAGAACCCAATGCTTCTCTCGAGCTCTGCTATCCCACATACAGAGAAAGCAGGGATACTTTGTGTATCCACGTTGTTGACCAAGAAGGAAGGACACTATTTTAAGGTCAACACAGATGATCCAATTGTGTTTGTCATATTGCAATAACTCAATGACTCTCTTTACATCTCCATATTCTTCACGAAGACAGACCGAATGCTCAATAGGGACTGCGCCAAACATATTGCCATTGTGTAGAAGGACACACTTCAAGCTCCGCTTTGAGCTATCAATAAACAATCGCCATTCATTTGGATTGTAGATTGAAAGCCCTAATTCCTTCAGTAAACCAGGAATGTTATGGCAAAACACAAAACCGCTGGCACTTTGAAAGTACTGCAGAAATGTACTTTCTCTGGTTCGAAAGTATGATACCTTCACTCCTTGTTCAAGTATGTTTTTCTCGTTCAGTCTTGATGCTAGTATTTCTGAAGCTTTTTTGGATAGGCCCAAATCACGTGCTAAATCATTCAACTCGTGCTGATCAAATCCCCTACGAACTGAATCCTCGTGAATGTCAAAATCTGCATCATTGCTGTCACTGCGTTCTTCAACATCACTCAGATCTTCTAGAGGAGGTAGTTGTTCGAAAACTGGCACTGGAATTTCAGCTGAATGAGGCTGAATGAGGCTCACAAGTGGAATTTTGCTTATCTGGAGGGTAAGCTGTGGAGAAAAAACTTGACGTGCTAGAAAAAAACTGACTACAGATTTGGAATCAGCATGCCAATTTTAGTCTAAATAAGCTCAAAAATCCAACTCAACAATTATTTTTTTTCAAATTGTTCCCCAGTGTTATCAAGCCCCTAAGAAGAAAGGGACGTGGAAGTCTCATAGTGAAGAATGAGAGGATATGAAGTATGCTAACTACAGCTACCACTAACACTAATCATTCCGGGGGACGTTATAATATCATTCACAGGGCAGTTTCAAAACCCATTTACTTTACAGTGCACGTCTAGTCTGTTTTTAAATGTAGTTATTGTGCTGGCTTCGACAACTTTTGCTGGTAATTTGTTCCACCGACTGATAACTCTGATATTGAAATCATTCTTTCGGAGATGTGTGATGAAGCGTTGACTATTCAGTTTTATACCGTTGTTTCTTGTTGTCACGTGAGGAGAAAGCTCGAACAGGTTCTCTTGATTAATTATATCAAATTCTTTAAGGATCTTAAAAGTTTATATCAGAGGAGGAGGAGGAGGAGGAGGAGGAGGAGGAGGAGGAGGAGGAGGAGGAGGAGGAGGAGGAGGAGGAGGAGGGAGGAGGAGGAGGAGGAGGAGGAGGAGGAGGAGGAGGAGGACTCACTCACTGCCTCTTTTCCTGCCCTCCCACACACTTTCTCCCCTCTCTCCCTCCTAGTTTTGCACTCATTTTTGGACTAAATTTACACTCCCGCCCCTCACTAAATGTCGGTGTGGCTTACCTATTAAAGTAATGAAGCCTCGACTTTATCACAGAGTTTGGCCCAAAAGTGTATTATTTCCCCCGGATACAGTTTCCTGGAGCATTCATTGTGTGCCTGGATTAGACTATTAAATACATGTGAACGTAGATTTGAAAAGAACAAAAAATGTGTGTTTCGCTTCCTGGAATATCTGGATTTTGCGAAACGTTTTGTGTTTTTGGAATATTTCGATTCTAGGGAAGGGGAAAATTAATTAGGTTCTTGGAAGATTTTGATTTCGTGAAAGGTCAAATTTTTTTTTCATGGAACAGTTAGATTTTTTTGAGGGGATAAAATTAGGTTCCTGGAATATCTAGATTTTTTGTGAATGGTTATGTATTTGCGACACTTCGATTTTGGCGAGGAAAAAAATAGAGTTCCTAGAATACTTCGATTTTGTGAAAGGATATTATCTTTTTTCTTTCTTTATTTTTGAACAGTTTGATTTATGGGAAGAAATAAAATTAGGTTCCTGGAATATCTAGATTTTTTTTTGAAAGGTCAAGTATTTGGAACTTCGATTTCTCTTTTTTTTTTTTATTGGAAAAATTTGGGTTTCTGGAATATTTCAATTTTGTGAGAGAATTTTATCTTTTTTTGGGGGGGGGGCATTTTGATTTTTGGGAAGGAAAAGAATTAGGTAGGTTCCTGGAATGTTTTGATTTTGTGAAAGGCTGTATATTTTTTTGGACATACGTTTTTTTTTGTCGGGGAGGAAGGAAATTAGGGTTTCTGGAATATTTCGATTTTGTGAAAAAAAGAAGAATTTTTTTTTTTTGGGGGGGGGGTGAACAGTTTGATTTTGGGGGAGGAAAGAAAAATTTGAGTTTCTGGAATATTTTGTGAAAGGATATTTATTTTTTTGGACATATATATATTTTGTGTGTGTGTGGAGAGGAAAAAAATTAGGGTTTCAGGAATATCTCAACTTAACCCTAAATTTACGATGTTCTATAACCTTGATTTGTGGAGCCGTTGCGTTACGTTCGTGGAAAAAACACTGATTTACGAATGGCTCAGATGCCTTCATAACAACACCTTGCAATACGATACTATAACGCATACCGAAGTAAAGTACATTCGTTGTGCCATTTAGTTTTGTAATATATGCTGAAATAAATCATCCTGTGAGAAAATAAAAGGATACGTTCTATAATACTAAATCTTGACCTTGAGTTTTGTTTTGTTTCGCGGCATTGGATTGACGGGAGTGGTGGCGGGAAGAATTCTATTATTTGTTTGTATATATTGCCTGTATACTTTTTGTTCTATATTTTATGTGTTCTTGTATATTTTCTGAACCCCTCCTTCCACCCCTTTCCCAGCCTTCCTCCCCCTTTCCCCCTTCCTTTCCCTTCCTTCCCCCCTCCCACCCCTTCCCCGCCCTAGTGTTTAGTGGCCATGACCCGCCGAGGATGGCCGCCGAGGGGAAGGCAATGAGAGGGGACGGCGCCTGATGGACTGACGACCTGAAGGAGGGGAAGAAGGTAGAGTGAGGGGAAAGGAGGAAGGGAGAGTGGGAGGAAGGGAGAGTGGGAGGAAGGGAGAGTGGGAGGAAGGAGTGAGGGGAAGAAGAGGGAGTGGGAGGAAGGGAGAGTGGGAGGAAAGGAAGAAGGGAGAGTGAGGGGAAGAAGGGAGAGTGATAGGAAGGGAGGAAGGGAGAGAGTGAGGGGAAGAAGGGAGGATGGAAGGAAGGGAGAGTGGGAGGAAGGGAAGAAGGGAGGATGGAAGGAAGGGAGAGTGAGAGGAAGGGAGGAAGGGAGAGTGAGAGGAAGGGAGGAAGGGAGAGAGTGAGGGGAAGAAGGGAGGATGGAAGGAAGGGAGAGTGGGAGGAAGGGAGGAAGGGAGAGTGAGGGGAAGGGAGGAAGGGAGAGAGTGAGGGGAAGAAGGGAGGATGGAAGGAAGGGAGAGTGAGGGGAAGAAGGGAGAGTGAGGGGAAAGAGGGAAGGGAGAAAAAATGACTAACTGGGACTTCCCTTCTCTTATCTTATTTTTTTTTTTCTTGCAAATTATATAAAGAAATATGTAAATGAGCATAATTAAAACAAAAAATATGCAGAAACACACCAAAATATAGCTGCAGAAAAAAAAATACCAGAAATATATCGAAAAAAAACCAAATATATAAAAATCAAGAAACGTACAGAAAATATAATGAAAATAAATCAATAGATAAAACAGGAAATTTACGGAAACCCAAAAAATATACTAGATTATTTTTTCCACCAGCCCCATTTAACCCAGTCTAGGGATGTTGCTGTCTGCTCTTCCTTTGTATTCCTTTGTATAATCGAGACTGATGTAATTCCACTCACAACACTGTTAACATTTACTGCCTTAACTTACCTACCTCATTATAAGTAGTAATAATGATAACAATAATAAAGATAATGATATTACCTATGATGACAAAACCTCAGTCAACGCTCATTATTCTGAACTCACCCATAATAACGATAGCAGTAATGATAGTCATGATAACGACACTAATAATGATAATAATGATAATGATGATGATAATACTGGCTATAATGACAAAAGCTCAGTCACCATTAATTATTCTCACCTCATCCATAATAATGATAGCAGTAATGATAGTAATGATAACAACACCAATAATGATAATAAAGATAATAGTAATAATGATAATGATGATGATAATACTGGCCATAATGACAAAATCTCAGTCAACGCTCATTATTCTGAACTCAACCGTAATAATGATAGCAGTAATGATAGTAATGATAACAAAGATAACAGTAACAACGGGCATAACTTGTCTGAGGGGGCGCGACGTCCTTCACGCGAGCCTCGTTAGACCGATAAGAAACAGCGTGATTGAACGGAAGGAACACATGACTATCTCTGGGGTGGAGGTTGTGGTGATTAGAGGGGGGAGGGGCGCGTGACAAGGTTGTGGGGGGTTGTGGAGGGGTTGTGGAAGGATGGAGGAGGAGAAGGAGGAGGAGGAGGAGGAGGAGGAGGAGAAGGGGAAAGATGAGGAGGAGGAGGAAGAGGAGCAGGAGTGGTTAATTCCTCTCTTCCTCCTCCTTCTAGTCTGAGGTCAACATGATATCATTACTTGACCTAGCACTTCCTTAATTCCTGGAGGAGGAGAAAGCGTTGTGACCTTGCATGCACGACGGAGGAGGAAGGAGGGAGGTCATAACTCAAAGGGGACATGCAATATTCCACCCTCCTCCTCCTCCTCCTCCTCCTCCTCCTCCTCCTCCTCCTTATTAAAGAAGACGAAACTCCATTACCAGAACCAGTAAACATGTATGCAGGACTCGAAAGGGATAGACTGGTAATAGGAGAGATAACAGTAGACGAAATATCAAAGTATTTGCTGAAACTTGACCCAGCAAAATCCGTGGGGGTGGACGAAATCTCGCCGCGACTACTTCGCGAATGTCACAGTCAACTTTCGCTCCCATTAAAGATTATTTTCAATAAATCGCTATGTGAAAAAAATGTTCCTAGTATGTGGAAATTAGCTAATGTTACACCGATATTCAAGAAAGGGAGTAAGAGCCTCGCAAGTAATTATCGCCCAATTAGTCTAACATCCGTGATTGTTAAACTATTTGAGAAAATATTGCGGGATAAAATAGTGTCTTTCTCGATGAAAAAACTCAATACTAAACTCCCAGCATGGATTTCGAAAATAAGAGATCCTGCTTAACAAACCTACTCGATTTTTTTAATGTCATTTATTCAAACTGGGACGCTAAAATTCCCTCGATGTAATATAACCTTGATTTTCAGAAAGCCTTCGATACAGTTCCACATAAGCGACTGTTGACCAAGCTCAGGGCACATGGCATAGGAGAGGCAATTATGTTCATGGATTGGCGATTGGCTTTCAAATCGTAAACAACGGGTAGTAATAAATGGTGAGGCATCTGATTGGTTAGATGTCACTAGTGGGGTGCCTCAGGGCTCGGTCTTGGGTCCTACTCTTTTTCTGATATAATATCAACGATCTGGACTGCGGACTGTATCTAAAATATCAAAATTTGCAGATGACACCAAATTAGGCGGTAAAGCATATACTAGAGAAAACTGCGAACTCATACAAAGTGATCTCGACAAACTATCAGATTGGAGTGATAAATGGCTATTAAAATTCAATTCCGATAAATGTAAAGTAATGCATATAGGCAACGATAACCTCAAATATAAACTATCAAATGCAAAATAAATCGTATACTGAAGTACAGCAGGAAAAGGATCTAGGTGTCATCATCAGTAATGATCTGAAACCAGTTCGCATTGCCTAGCTGCCAGTAAAAAGGCAAATATGATGTTGGGCTTTATTAAACGTAACTTTGAACAATAAAACTCGAAAGTAATGACACAATTATACACGTCCTTGGTAGGCCGCACTTGGAATATGCCGTTCAATTCTGGTCGCCCTGTTTCGTAAAAGATCAAGCCAAATTAGAATCAGTGCAAGAAGAGCAACCAAACAAATTCCATCTCTGCGAAATTCATCTTATGAAGAGAGACTGCGGAAACTTAATATGTTTTCCTTAAAGGATCGTAGAATCCGTGGGGACTTGATAGAAACCTTTAAGATCCTAAAAGGTTTTGATGTCATTAATCAAGAGGACCTATTTGAGCTTTCAACTCAAGTGACAACAAGAAATAATGGTTTAAAACTAAACGGTCAACGTTGCATCACCGATCTCCGTAAAAATTATTTCAATGTTAGAGTCGTTGATCGATGGAACAAGTTACCAGCAAATGTTGTCGGAGCCAACACAATAACTACATTCAAAAACAGACTTGACGCGCACTGTAAAGTAAATGGGTATTGATAGTGCGAATTCGTATCTAGTCCCCCGTATCGATTAGTTGTAGTGGTAGTGGTAGTTGTAGTTAGTATTTTTCATATCCTATCAGTCTGCACAATGAAACTTCCATGTTCCTATCCCCTTTAGGGACATGGTATCATTTTCCAATTGTTTTCTTACAAGTAGTTGATAGTTAGTAGTATGTAGTTCAGCAGATACCCTCGCTATGGACCAATAGGTCTCCTGGTGTCTGTTACTCCTATGTAATCCTATGTAATCCTATGTAATCCTCCTCCTCCTCCTCCTCCTCCTCCTCCTCCGTCTACACCTCGCTCGTTGGTTTTCCCGTCGCCTATCGTCTCCCTACTGCGTGATCAGGGGCCTCGTTTTGCCTTCAAGCATGGGGGAACAACCAGCAACATTCCATCTAGTGAGCTGGGAGGTCCGGGTGCCGGTGGAGCATTTCTGCTGCCAAAAAGACCGAAAAGGACATTCAGGCTGTCCTTTTTTTTTTTTTTTTATAAATAAATAGCACAAACATATCTTTAAAAAGGGCAGATTGTCCTTAATCAAAAGGACAGACCGAGCAACCCTCCTACACACTCGTCAACAAGAAAAAACATTCAGAAGCATTCGAGAGTTACGCAAAGATAATATTTAGAATTGAAGTTTGATTCTCGATTCTTGATTTTTCTATTTTTTGTTTTTTTCGATATATTTCTGGTATATTTTTTTCTGTAGCTATATTTTAGTGTGTTTCTGTATATTTTTTGTTTCTGTTCTTATATTCATTATAGCAATTATAATTTACATTCTGCACATTTTATATATTTTTAAATTGGTTTAAGAGAAAGTCATAATGATGCAAAATTTAATCGAGAAAAGTGGGCGGGGACAAATGATACCCTTTCCCCCCCACTCCAAAATGTGGGGGGGCATGTCCCCCTGTCCCCACCCAAACGAGGCCCATGTGCGTGATTACCTGTATGAGTGTAT
>JACEEZ010021852.1:0-7500 GCA_016584305.1 Chionoecetes opilio | reverse complement strand
AACTAATTCCAGATTCGGTTCAGCATGCCGAACACTTCGAGAACTAATTTTCAAGCAAATCTGTCACCAAAAAAATATTGGCCAATAATGCACTATTTTTTAAATACGCCATATGATTTTACTTGGAAAATTTGTTCCTAATAGGTTACGTAGATGCTAAATACGAATTCGGAATTAGCTTTCAGTTTCACAATATATTTATGGATTATTTTAAGGAAATAAGTATGTCATTGTTTATTCGCTGATGAAATAGGGCTTCTAATCGTTGTAGCTGAAAACTTAATTCAGATTCGTGTTCAGCCTGCCCGAAACACGTTTTAGGAACTAATTTTCAGGCAAATCGTCACACAAAAAAAATATTGCAATTATGCACTATTTCTTAAATACGCATAGATCTACTATGAAAATGTTCGTAATAGTTTGGTCATGCTGAACACGAATCTGGAATTAGCTTTCAGTTGCAAATTATATTATGGATTTGTAAGGCAATATAAGTATGTCATTGTTAATGCGCTGAAATAGGGGACTTCTAATCGTTGTAGCTGAAAACTAAGTGCCAGATTCGGTTCAGCATTGCCCGAACACTTTCTAGGAGCAAATTTTCAAGCAAATCTGTCACTCAAAAAAATATTGCCAATTATGCACTATTTATTAAATACCAATAGATCTACTTGAAAATTGTTCGTAATAGTTTCACGTGCATTGCTGAACCGAATCTGGAATTAGCTTTCAGTTTCAATTATATTTATGGATTTTTTAAGGAATATAAGGGATGTCATGGTTAAATTCGCTGAAATAGGACTTCTTAATGGTTGTAGCTGAAAACTAATTCCAGCTTCGTGTTCCAGGCATGCCCGAATACTTCTAGGAACTAATTTTCAAGCAAATCTTTCACCCAAAAACCTATCCAATTATGCACTATTTTCTTAAATAACGATAGATCTACTTGAAAATTTGTCGTAATAGTTCACGTGCCTGCTGAGCACGAATCTGGAATTAGCTTCAGTTTCAAATTTTATTTGTGGATATTTTAAGAAATATAAGGATGTCATTGTTAATTCGATTGAAATAGACTTTAATCGTGTAGATGAAAAAAATAATTCCAGATTCTGTTTTCAGCATGCCCGAAACACTTCTAGGAGCTAATTTTCAAGCAAAAATCCTGTCACTCAAAAAATCTTTTCCAATTTTGCCATATTTTCTTAAATAGTATAGATCTACTTGAAACTTTGGTCGAATAGTTCACGTGGGTGCTGAACACGAATCTGGAATGAGCTTCAGTTCAAATATATTTATGGATTTTTTAAGGAATATAAGGCTATGTCATTGTTAATTCGCTGAACTAGGGAACTTCAATCGTTGTAGCTGAAAACTAATTCCAGATCGTGCCAACATCCCGAACACTTCTGTAGGAACAATTTTCAAGCCTATCTGTAACCCACAAATCTTGCAATTATGCCACATTTTCTAAATACGCATAGTCTACTTGAAAATTTGTCCCTAATAGTTACGTGCATGATGAGCACGAATCTGGAAGTAGCTTTTCAGTTCAAATTTTATTTATGGATATTTTAAGGAATATAAGGGTATGTCATTGTTAATTCGCTGAAATAGGGAATTCTAATAGTTGTAGCTTGAAAACTTAATTCCAGATTCGTGTTCAGCATGCCCGAATACTTCTAGGAACTAATTGTCAAGCAAATCTGTCGTACAAAAAATATTGCAAATTATGCACTATTTCTTAAAACGCCATAGATCTACTTGAAAATTTGTCCCTAATAGTTTACGTGGCATTGCTGAGCAGAATCTGGAATTAGCTTCAGTTTCAAAATTATTATGGATATTTAAGGGAATATAAGGTATGTCATTGTTAATTCGCTGAAATAGGGACTTCTAATCGGTTGTAGCTGAAAACTAATCCAGATTCGTGTTCAGCATGCCCGAACAATGTAGGAACTAATTTGCAAGCATATCTTGTGAACAATTTGTTTTGCCATATAGCACTATTTTCTTAAATACGCATAGATCTATTTGAAATTTTGTTCCTAATAGGTTACGGTCATGCTGAAACACGAATCTGAATTATCTTCAGTTTCAATATAATTTATGGGGATATTTAAGGAATATAAGTTATGTCATTGTTAATATGCTGAAATAGGAACTTCTAATCGTGTTGCTTGAAAACTAATTCCAGATCGGTTCAGCATGCCCGAAACACTTCCTAGAACTATTTTCAAGCAAAATCTGTCTCCCAAAAATATTGCCAATATGCAACTATTTTCTTAAATACGGATAGATTTACTTCGAAATTTGTTCCTAATAGTTACGTGCATGCTGAACACGAAATCTGGTATGAGCTTCAGTTTCAAATTATATTATGGATTTTTTTAAGGAAATATAAGGTATCTCATTGTTAATCCGCTTAAATAGGGATTCTAATCGTTGTAGCTGAAAACTAATTCAGATTCGGGTGCAGCCTGCCCCGAACACTTCTAGGAAACTAATTTTCAAGCAAATCTAGTCCCACAAACACAATATTTGCCAATTAATGCACTATTTTTTTAAATACGCATAGATTTACTTGAAAATTTGTTCCTAATAGTGTTTACGTAGATGCAATAACGAATCTGGAATAGCTTTCAGTTTCAAATTTAGATTTATGATATTTTAAGATATAAGGTATGTTCATGTTAATTCGCTGAAATAGGAATTCTAATATCGTTGTAAGGCTGAAAACTAAATTCCAGATTCGGGTTCAGCCTGCCCGAACACTTTTAGGAACTAATTTTCAAAGCAAATCTGTCACCCAATAAAAAATATGCTGATATGAATATTTTCTTAAATACGCAATAGATCTACTGAATTTGTTCCTAATAGTTACGTGCATGCTTGGAACACGAATCTGGAATTAGTTTCATTTTTCAAATTAATTTGGATTTTTTATGGAAGAGAAGGTTATGTCATTGTTAATTCGCTGAAAATAGGACTTTCTGTCGTTGTGCTGAAACTAATTCCAGATTTCGTGTTTTCAGCCTGCCGAACAATTTTTAGGAGCTAATTTTCAAGCAACCATCTGATAACCCAAACAATATGCCAATTATGCACTATTTTCTTAAAATAAGCATAGATCTACTTGAAAATTTGTTCGTAATAGTTTCACGGCATGCTGAACACGAATCTGGAAATTAGCTTTCAGTCAAATAGATTTATGATTTTTAAGGACATACGGTCAGTCATTGTAATTCGCTGAAATAGGGACTTCTAATCGTTTGTAGCCTGAAAATAAATTCCAGATCGTGTTCAACATGGCGCACACTTCTAGGAACTTAATTTCAAGCAAATCTGTAACCACAAAATCATTGCCAATTATGCACTATTTTCTTAAATACGCATAGATCTACTTGAAAATTTGTCCCTAATAGTTTACGTGCATGCTGAGCACGAATCTGGAATTAGCTTTCAGTCAAATTTTATTTATGGATATTTAAGGAATATAAGGTATGTCATTGTTAATTCGCGAAATAGGGAATTCTAACGGTTGTAGCTGAGAAAAACCTAATTCAGATTCCTGTTTTCAGCATGCCCGAACATGCAGGAATAATTTTCAAGATATCGTCGCACAATTTGTTTTGCAAATTCATGCAACTATTTTCTTAAATACGCAAGATCTATTTGAAATTGTCCTAATAGGTTACGGTCATGCTGAACACGAATCTGGAATTATCTTTCAGTTCAAAATTATATTTATGGATATTTTAAGGAAATATAGTATGTCATTGTTAATATGCTAAATAGGAACTTCTAATCGTTGTAGCTGAAAACTAATCCGATTTCGGTTCAGCACTGTGCCGAAACACTTTAGGAACTAATTTTCAAGCAAATCTGTCTCCCAAAAATAGTGCCAATTAGGCACTATTTCTTAAATACGGATAGATTTACTTTGCAAATTTGTATCCTAATAAGGTTACGTGCATGCTGAACACGAATTGGTATTAGCTTTCAGTTTCAAATTTATATTTATGGATTTTTAAGGAATATAAGTATCTCATTGTTAATCGCTGAAATAGGACTTCTATCGTTGTAGCATGACAACTAATTCCAGATTCGGGTTCAGCCTGCCGAACATTCTAGGAACTAATTTTCAAGCAACTGTCGCACAAAAAATATTGCAATAATGCACTATTTTTAAAACGCATAGATTACTGAAAATTTGAGTCCTAAAGGTTCGTAGATGCTAATACGAAATCGCGAATAGCTTTCAGTTTCAAATATATTTATGGGATATTTTAAGGAATAATAAGGTATGTCATTGTTAATTCGTGAAATAGGGGAATTCTAATCGTTGTAGCTGCAAATAATGCAGATTTCGTGTTCAGCCTGCCCGAACACTTTTAAGGAAACTAATTTTCAAGCAAATCTGTCACCAAAAAAATATTGCTGATTATGCACTATTTTCTTACATACGCATAGATCTACTTGAAAATTTGTTCCTTATAGTTTTACGTGAATGATGACACGGAATCTGGGAATAGCTTCAGTTTCAAATTATATTTATGATTTTTATGGAAAATTAAGGTATGTCATGTTAATTCGGAAAATAGGACTTTTTGCTCGTTGTAGTGAAACTAATTCCAGATTCTTGGTTCAGCCTGCCGAAACATCTAGGAGCTACTTTTCAAGCAAATCTGTCACCAAAAATATTGCCAATATGCACGATTTTCTTAAATTACGCATAGATCTATTGAAAATTTGTGCGTAATAGTTCCGTGCAGCTGAAACACGAACTGGGAAATTAGCTTTCAGGTTCAGATTATATTTATGGGATTTTTAAGAATATAAGGTATGTCATTGTTTAATTCGCTGAAATAGGACTTCTAATCGTTGTAGCTGGAATTCTAATTCCAGATTCGTGTTTCAACATGGCCGCACACTTCTAGGAATAATTTTCAAGCAAATCTGTACCCACAAAATATTGCCAATTATGAACTATTTTCTTAAATACGCATAGATCTACTTGAAAATTTGTCCTAATTAGTTTACGTGCATGCGGAACACGAATCTGGAATAGCTTCCAGTTCAAATTAATTTGGCTTTTTAGAAAAATAAGGTATGTCATGTAATTCGCTGAAATAGGGACTTCTAATCATTGTAGCGAAAATAATGTCCAGATTCGTGTTCAGCATGCCCAACACTGCTTTTAGGAACTAATTTTCAAGCATATCGTCGCACAATTTTTTGCCAATTATGCAATATTTTCTTAAATACGCCATCGATCTATTTGAAAAATTTTGTTTAATAGCGTTCGTGCTGCTGAACACGAACTGAATTAGCTTTCAGTTTAAATTATATATATGGATATTTTAAGGAATATAAGGTATGTATTGTAATGCGCTGAAATAGGAACTTTAATCGTTGTAGCTGAAAACTAAGTCCAGATTCGTGTTCAGCATGCCCGAACTTCTAGAACTAATGTTCAAGCACATCTCATCCCCAAAAAATATTGCCGATTATGACTATTTTTTTTAAATACGGATAGATTTACTTGAAAATTTGTCTAATAGGTACGTGATGCGAACACGATCTGGTATTAGCTTCAGTTTCAAATTATATTTAGGGATTTTTTAAGGAAATATAAGGTATGCTTGTTTAATTCGCTGAAAATAGGGACTCTAATCGTTGTAGCTGAAAAATAATTCCCCAGTTTCGTGTTCAGCCTGCCCGAACACTTCTAGGAAATAATTTCATCAAAATCTGTCCACCAAACAATATTGACGATTAGCACTATTTTCTTAAAATACGCATAGATCTATTTGAAAATTTGTTCGTAATAGGTACGTGCATGCTGAACACGAATCTGGAATTAGATTTCCAGTTTCAAAATTATAGTTTATGGATTTTTTAAGAATATAAGGTATGTCATTTTTAAATCGTGAAATAGGACTTTGAATCGTTGTAGCTGAAAACTAATTCCAGATTCGTGTCAGCATGTCCGAAACACTTATAGTGAAACTAATTCAAGCAAATCTGTCGCAAAACAAATATTGACAATTATGCCACTATTTTCTTAAATACGCATAATAATTTCACTGAAAATTTTCAAATAGTTTACGTCATGGAACACAAAATTTGGAATTAGCTTTCAGTTTTCAAATTATATTATTGATTTTTTAAGGAATATAAGATGTCATTGGTAATTCGCTGAATAGGGACTTCTATCGTTGTAGCTGAAAATAATTCCAATTTCGTGTTCAGCATGTCCGAACCTTATAGGAACTAATTTTCAAGCAAATCTGTCGCACAAAAAATATGGCCAATTATGCACTCTTTTCTTAAATCGCATAGATGTTACTTGAAAAAATGTTCATAATAGTTTTACGTGCATGATGAACACAAATCTGGTATTAGCTTTAGTTTCAAATCTATTTATTGCTTTTTTAAGGAATATAAGAGTATGTCATGTAATTCGCTGAAATAGGGGACTTTCTATCGTTGTAGCTGAAACCTAATTTCCAGATTCGGGTTCAGCTTGCCCGAAAACACTTCTAGGAAACTAATTTTCAAATCAAAATCTGTCGCATAAAAAATATTGCCAAAAATGCCACTATTTTTTAAATACGCATAGATTTACTGAAAATTTAGTTCCTAAGAGATTACGTAGATGATAAATATGAATCTGGAATTAGCTTCAGTTTAAAATTATATGTAGGTATTTTAAGGAATAGAGGTATGTATGTAATTCGCTGAAATAGGGAACTTCTAATCGTTGTAGCCGAAAACTTAATTCCAGATCGTGTTCAGCCTGCCCGAAAACTTTAGGAACTAATTTCAAGCAAATCTGTCACCCAAAAAAATATTGCCAATTATGCCACTATTTCTTAAATAACGTATAGATCTACTGAAAATTTGTTCGGTAATAGTTTAGGTGCATGCTGAACACGACTCTGGAATTAGCTTTCAGTTTCAAATTATATTTAAGGATTTTTTAAGGAAATATAAGGTATGTCATTGTTTATTCGCTGAAATAGGATTCTAATCGTTGTAGCGAAAAACCTCATCCAGATTCGTGTCAGCATGGCCGAACACTTCTAGGGAGCTAATTTTCAAGCAAATCTTGGCACCCAAAAAATATTGCCAATGATGACTATTTTCTTAAATACGGCATAGATCTACTTGAAAATTTGTTCGTTAATAGTTCACGTGCATGCTGAACACGAATCTGAATTAGCATTTCAGTTTTCAAATTATATTTAGGATTTTAAGGGAAATATAAGTATGTCATTGTTATATCGCTGAAAATAGGGACTTTAACATTGTAGGCTGAAAACTAATTCCAGATTCGTGTTCAGCATCGCCCGAATACTTCTAGGAACAAATTTGCAAGCAAATCTGCGCCCAAAAAATATTGCCAATTATGCACATTTTCTTAAATACGCATAGATCTACGTGAAAATTTTGTCCCTAATAGTTTACTGCAGCTGAACACGAATTGGAATTAGCTTA
>JACEEZ010021851.1:0-27500 GCA_016584305.1 Chionoecetes opilio | reverse complement strand
ATCTGTATACACACATGTGTATAATGTTTAATTATGATTACAGTACTTTGCCGGCTTACTTAAATTTTTTTTTTTTTTTTTACCTGACCACATCTTGTCTGTATACATACGTGTGTATAATGTTTCATTTAATGGAGAGGGGTGTTTAAATAACGTATTTTGGTGTGTAGAACACAAATTCTAAGAAAAAGTATAATTCTGATAACCCTAACCCACATCAATTTGCAGTTGGTTATTATGAAATGGGTGATCAATTTGTTATTGCAGTTACCCCAGCATATGTCTCTTCAATTTTCCTGTCATGGCTGTTCACATTATTTTCTGTCATACAGTATTGTTCTAACTACTTCATAAAATATATAAAATAATAAGACATCTAAATATTAAAGAAAAATAGGTCTCATTCAACTTAATTAAAATTAGCATACAGTTTGGCATATGCTGTCATAGATAATAATACGCATAGAAGTAAGGAATAATGAAATACGCATGTAAGCAAAGCATCACCTTGTTGCACTGTGCAGACAGCATAAACGTCTTGTAAACACCAACCGCTCCTTGCAGAGGCGGTACACTTTGTGTACTTACCAAATACCTATTGCTAGCCCAAGTTTCCTGTGAAGCAAAATAAATACCTATGGAGGGAATATTTTGGCAGTTTTAAATAATATTTACCTGTGCATTACTATATACATGTCTGTAGTGGCCCAGCTATGGGTGAAATAGTGGGCAGCCTGGGGTTAATCCCTACAGGGGGTTCTGCGTCCCTGGCCATGGTGAGCAGTAAGGCCAATCCCTGACATGGATTGGTTGGGGGGGGGGGGGGTTTGCAACCCCTCCCTGTAAAAACCTAAACGAGCCACAAACATATTAAGAGGTAGAGGCCGGGGGCGCGGTAATCGCGCCCCCGACCCGGTTTTGCCGGGGGGCCCGACCATGCAGACCCCTCCTATGCCGACGCAGGGGAGGGGTCTGCCTATGACGAGTGCGGGGCAAAGCCCTCGGGAATCCCGCACTCTAAATCAAGTGGTAGGACCCCCTAGCCTAACTTTTTCTTATGGGGGTGGCCGGGGCGGTGCAGAGGCGACGCCTGCCCGTCGAATCACTCCTGGGATCAACCTGCGGAGGGTTCTTCGTGTGAGCTCGTCGAACGTTCTGAGCCTCTCAGACGATCATCGACCACCTCTCCTATCGGGCGAGCTCAGTAGGCTGAGGGTGGATATAGTGGAACTCTCTGAGACGAGGAGGCCTGGCAGTGGCGAGACTAGCAGTGGGGGGTTACACCTACTACTGGTCCGGCATGAGCAATGGTCACCGTGAACGGGGAGTAGCTATAGGCATCTCCAGCAAACTGCAGCCGTCAGTTGTTGAGGTTACTCCGGTTGATGAGCGTATAATGCGGGTGAGGATGAAACACACTCTGGGTTTCATGTCTCTTGTTGCAGTGTACGCTCCTACCGAGATGCGTAAAACTGAAGAGAAGATGTTCTACGCCAAACTCGACTCTGTATTAGACCAGTGTCCTCCTCGGGACACACTCATTGTCTTGGGCGACTTCAATGCTACTACTGGCACTATGAGAGATGGCTACGAGTTATGTGTTGGTCCCCATGGCTCCGGTACCAGAAACACCAACAGTTCTCTGCTTCTGAACTTTGCAAGGTCCAGAAGGTTGATAATTGCAGGTTCTTGGTATCAGAGACCAGAGCTGCACCGCTGGACATGGTATAGTAATGCCGGAGGGGTAGCTAAGGCGATCGACCACATCCTCGTTAGTACTCGTTGGAGGATCCTCCAGAACTGCAAGGTTTACCGGAGTGCTGAGTTCTTTGGAACAGATCACAGACTTGTTGTTGCTACACTTAAGCTTCATGTCAAGTCCAGAAGAATCTCAAGAGGTAACCATACTGTGTTTCATCTTGAGAAACTGAAGGACTTGACATGTGCTCATGAGTATGCGGTGGCAGTCTCAAATCGGTTTGATGTGCTCGGTGCTCTCGGGAGCCCTGTAGAACTGTGGGATACCTTCAAACGTGAAACTCTACAGGCTGCCAAGGAGTGTATTGGGGAGCGCCCGAAGTCAAGGCGTGGTTTTGTCTCGACGGAGACGCTGGAGAAAATCGAGGAGAGTCGCGCTGCCAGGCTGGCTGGGAACCAGGACCAGCACAGGGCTCTGTCACGCCGGACTAGAACCCTCCTGGGGAGAGACAAGGAGAGGTATGTCAGGAGTCTCGCTGAGGATGTCGAGGGTCATTTGAACGCTAATGACCTCCGACCCGCCTACCGAGCCCTGAAGAAGCTCCGTTCCAAGTCTCCTTCTCGGGCGAGTGCTATTCGAACAGCAGATGGGCGCCTCGTATCGGACATGGATGGGCAGATGGCTTGTTGGGCTGAGTACTTTGGGCAGTTGTTCACGGTGGACCCTCCAACTGAGCAGCTTCACACCACTGGGTTACAGGCATTGGATGCCGATCCTCCCATTGACGAAACGCACCCTCTCTTGACGAAGTCAGGAGGCTGTAGCAAAGTGAGGGGTGGAAAGGCAGCTGGTGTTTGTAATATCAGTGCGGAGCTCCTCAAAGCTGGGGGTGAGGCCATGATCCGCGGGTTGCATGCTGTCCTGACTGCCGTGTGGCAATCAGGTACCATTCCTCCTGACTGGAAAAGGGGGCTGATTGTCCCTATCTGGAAAGGGAAAGGGGACCGTCAGGACTGCAACAATTACCGCGGTATTATACACTGCTCAGCGTACCAGGCAAGGTGCTTGCCCATCTATTGCTGACACGGATTCGCAGTCATCTGGTGAAGCATCAGAGACCTCAGCAGTCTGGGTTCACGCCTGGTAAGTCAACAACGGACCGTATCCTAGCGCTTCGTGTCCTGGTGGAACGCCGACGTGAGTTTCGACAGGGGATGCTTGCAGCCTATGTTGATCTCAAGAAGGCGTTTGACTCAGTGCATCGTGAGTCCACTCTGGGATCTTCTGCAACTTCGAGGGATTCCTGCAAGGACTATTGGTTTTGATGACTGGTCTGTATTCTGGGACTGAGAGTGCTGTAAAGTGTGGGGCAGGTGTATCCAGCTTCTTTCCTGTGAATACAGGAGTGAGGCAAGGGTGCGTCCTTGCCCCATCACTTTTCAACGCTTGTATGGACTGGGTATTGGACAAGGTTGTAGATCAAAGTGATTGTGGAGCATCCGTCGGCAACACCAAGATCACTGATCTTGTTTTTGCCGATGATGCAGTAATCTTTGCTGAGTCGCTGGAGGTCCTGGTGATGGCTCTCGAGGCGCTGCACGAGGAGGCAAAGCCTTTGGGACTTGAGGTCTCCTGGCTCAAGACCAAGGTCCAGGTGTTTGGAGACTTACTAGATGAAGCAGTACAGTCTGTTCATGCGTGTGGCGAGGACATTGAGATCTTGGAAGGTTTTACATACCTTGGTAGCGCAGTCCATAATGACGGCGGGTCACGTCAAGAAGGCTTACGACGGATTGGCATAGCCCACGGTGTTATGGACTCGCTCAGCGAGAGTATTTGGCGCTGTCGGTACCCAGAGCTGGGCACTAAATACATTGAATGTATTTAAATACTAAATACTAAATACATGGGAGAAATGTATTTAAATACTAAATACTAAATACATTTTATGAATGTATTTAAATACTAAATACTAAATACATCAATTGTATTTAAATACATTTATAAATAACATTTTAAATACACATAAATTTTAACATGTCCAAAAAAAATGAATTTCCTTAGGATTTCCTTAGATTTTACGTTTCCTTAGAAACTAAATTTCCTTGAAATCAGGACATTTCCTTGCAAGTGGCAACCCTGGTTCACTATAACATCAGGATTGCCAGATAGTTGGGCCGGTTTATGGCCAAATTAACTGATCAAAAAGTATTTATATTTATATATTAAATGTATTTAAATACAATGTATTTCGCATCTTCAAGTCGCTTGTGATCCCTGTCTTACTCTATGGTTGTGAGACATGGACACTAAATAGTGACTTGAAGAGACGAATCAATGCCTTTGGTAATAAGTGTCTTCGCAGAACTCATGGGGTTATCGCTGGGATGATTACGTGTCAAATCAGCGATTGCACCGTGAGACTGAATCGAGGCCTATTACCTGCATAGTCCGTCAGCGCCAACTTCGGCTATATGGACATGTGGCACGCTACCCTGAAACCGATCCTTCCCATCGGGTTGTATCTGTAAGAGACATTCCGGCGTGGAGGAGGCCAAGGGGCGCCCCACAAGTCTCGTGACTGGGGCAAGTTGATGTTTCTTGTCGAGAGCTGCTTGGTATGGGAAAGGAGCCTGCATGGGAACTCGCGCGTGGTGACCCCCGGGAGTGGCGTCGTAGGGTGGGCGAGGCGACGCGCCCCCCGGCGTATGCCCCCAATGATTGATTGATTGTAGTGGATAAACTACTTACCTGATGTATAATTGTTTATATTTCAGTGTGAATTGCTTAAGAAAATGGCTCACGTCAGAACAAGGACGAAATCAAGTTCTCATTTGAGTAATCTTGTTGGCACTGGGAGGAGAGCTGTTGGTGTCTGAACTGCCAACTGTGCGGGATATCCCGAGATATGGCATCGACTTGAGGGAGCAAAGTGAAGATGACAGGAGGAACTACCAATTGGACAAGCTGGTGAAGGACATCTACCCTGGTCTGATTTGTCAGTGGAGCAAAGCTAATGCTCTTTTCAAGCCACCTGTCATCAATGAAAGGTGACCATCATATCCAAGCTCAAGGAGGTCCTGGAATCAGGCAGTGAAGGTTTCCCCCTTGGGAAGGACAAACTTGAAGCCAAAGAGAGGTTCATTGTCAAGTTAGACAAATTATTTTGATATTTTGACTTGCAAGTGTCAGATTACCAGTTGTGAGGTGGGAGGCTGTGAGGGCTGTGAGATCCCAAGCCCACATTAATTGTTCCTGCAGCAGAGAGAAAAAGATTCCTTTGAAAGATCTAGCCTACATCATGAGACAGAGAGTGAAGGTTGGAATAAAGGACCCCATCAAATAAGTGGCCCTGATTTGCCAAAGCACAAGAGACAGTTGAGAACATAAAAAGGCAGGTGATGGAAAAGAAGGCAAGAGAATCAAATAAGCAAGGAGGAAACTGTTTCAGCAGCAGAGAAGGCAGTCAGGGAGCATGTGAAGATATTTTTGGCTGATGTGATGGGATCTGAATTGGAGAGAAGTGGTTGCTGAAGATGAGTTTGTTCCAGGTTGAGTTTTTTTCCAGAAATTGACCATAAGCCTGCAGCTTCGACTAAGGTTCAGAAAAACTATGATGAGATTTCAAACAATGCCCTTGCTAGTGTAAGATATGGCATAGGGCTAAGGCCATCTGCAGCAATAGCAACAGCAGCTCTGATTGATGCAGGAATTATCACAGAAGACAACACAAGTAAAGTGATTGATAAGAGCAAGGTCAAGAGAGCACAGGAGAAGTTAATAAGAGAGCTGGGGCAAGAGTTTGAAGAAAAGTGCAGGGAGGACGGGGGCATCTCCTGCATCCTCTTTGATGGGCGGATTGACCTGACCAATGTGATGATGGAAGCTGAGGGAAGTGACCAATCTTTTCCTGCTATGATCAAGGAAGAACACTACAGTGCTGTTAGTGAACCTGGGAGCTACTATCTGTTTCACTTTATCCCAGAGAAAGCAACTAAAGAGGAGTCACATGCGGAGAAGATTGCTAAGATCATGTTTGCTTGGCTGAAAGAGATGGGTTTTGATAAAACCTTGTTGGTCATTGGAGAAGACTCTACAAATGTCAACACTGTTGTGAAAGCTGGAGTAATGCGGAAGCTGGAATAGCACCTGGGGAGAAAGCTGGTCTGGTTGGTGTGCAACTTACACACTGGTGAACTTCTTCTGCACCATTTGATTGTTGGCCTTGATGGCCTTACTCTGTCAGACAAACAATTATCCGGGCCAATAGGATAGCTCCTTGATTCTGCTACAGACTTTGAGATCAATCCAAACTTCACCCGTATCTCCGTTGGCCCTCCACTAATCAAGCTGCCTGACAAGGTCATTCAAGATCTCTCAAATGATCAACATTATGGCTATAAAATTGTCTGTGCAGTCAGGGATGGAGTGCTTTCTGCAGGGCTGGCTCTGTTGGAGATAGGACCAGTAAACCACAGCCACTGGCTCACAACAGCTAATATACTTCTCAGGCTTTGGGTGTCAAAACATGGACTTAAAGGGAAGAACCTGAAGAATCTGCACTGCATTGTGGAATTCATCTTTGGAGTGTATTATCCATGTTGGTTCAACGTAAAAGTCAAACACTCCTGAATTGAAGGGCCTAGGTACATCCTCTTTCAACTGGACTGCCTTAAGTCACAGAGGAAGGAGGTGCTGGACATTGTGATGCCAACTGTGAAAAGATCTGTTTGGTATGCCACAGTGAAGCCATCCTCCAAACAATGCTGTGCTCTGAGGATCAAAAGGAGAGGATTTGGGAGGGGGAGAGAATCCTGGCCATCAGGGAGATGGGACCCAGATGCTCAGCTAGGAGACTCCTCTGTTAGGACCAGAAGGATATCTGACATTAATTGTGATGATTCCAGCATAGGTGACCCATATGGCAGACATCCTGACGCAGACGGCCTTCATATCTCTGCCGAGCACTTCATATTTTATAGTCGAGATCACCGAAGTGCTTGCTACCCAGATGGAGTAAAATAAAATAATGTAAATCCATCTTCAAATTCATGTTTATAAGTTATTTCTAAAATATTATAAATTCATAGAATGTGTGTGTGTGTGGAGTAAAAGTAAAATATTGTAAATCCGTTGTCAAATTCATGTTTATAAGTTATTTCTAAAAAGATTATAATTCATAGTGTGTGTGTGTGTGTGTGTGTGTGTGTGTGTGTGTGTGTGTGTGTGTGTGTGTGTGTGTGTGTGTTTTAAATGGCAGCCGTGACGACGCTGACCCGTTGGCAGTGAACGGTTTAAGTGTTCAACCTTGTAAGTCGTATGTTTATTTAGGGTCGCCGTTCACCTGCGATGGGTCGACATCTTCCGCTGTTAAGTTACATGCCAAGTTAAAAATGCCACACGTACTAAAATTTGTTTCTTTTGTGAAGAAAAATGATGATGTACCATTTATTGTAAAAAAAACGTGTTTTTGACGCAGCATTAATGTCAACACTTATGTATGGTGCTGAATCATGGTTTGGGGCAGATTTAAAACCTATGACTAAACTGTTTAACTGGTGTTTAAAGCAATTGTTGGGTGTGCGAAGGTCAACTTGCAATGATATATGTTACGTGGAATCGGGTTACCCACCCCTAAAAGATATGGTAAGTTCTGTGCAACATAAGTTTTTCCATAAAATGTGGCAAGAGCGATCAACTTATGATGATTACCCACTGACGTTTGCAATGAAGTTATCTATGAATATGGACACTATCACCGGTAGATTAATAAGGGAGTTTGTGGACAGTGAAGTCAAAGATTGTACTGTGGATATGCAATGTGTAAGATCGAGAATTTCAGACAGTAATTCTACGAGAAGAGTGACATATAAAGAGATGAACCCTACTTTGAATGTGCATAATATTTACACTGATAGACACTTAGTTGATGAAAAGCATCGCCTGTCGTTTACACAGTTTAGGACAGGTGGGCATTGGCTAATATGTGAGACTGGAAGGTGGAATAGGAGAGGTCGCGGTCGCTTACCCTTGGATGAGCGACTGTGTGTATGTGGCCAAGTGCAGACTGAAAGACATGTGGTGGAACAGTGTACACTGACCCAACATGTCAGGGACATATACCAGTTCACTCTTATGGAACAGGTGTTTTCAAATAGATTTACCCTAGATGTGACCTGTAAAATAGTACACTGTATCTTGAGTGTGTATTACTGATGGCCAGTGCATATTCTATTCAATATTAATGGACTGCGATTATTGTGTAATAGTAATGATATAATAGTAATGATATTTTAATGCGGATAGCATTATATTGTAGTGTTAGTTACTAATTGCCAGCGTTGAGTTAATTTTACTTTTTGGACTACAGTTATAAAACTGTACATGTATAAGTATGTATATGTGTATTATGTTCTGCTGTGGTCAATAAAACTATCTATCTATCTATCTGTGTGTGTGTGTGTGTGTGTGTGTGTGTGTGTGGATCAATTATGTTGGGTGCTTTGGTTGCCATTTATACCCAGACAGAGAGCTTGCTTGGAACAACCGTAATACTAATTACGATGGGAGTAAGACAGGGATCACCTACTTCAGGTTTGCTGTTTATTTTGTTTGTAGACGAGTTAATAAAAATTATTAAAGGTGGTTGTGAACTAGACGGGTTTCTACAATGGCTTCATATTCTTGTACTTATGGATGACACAGTCTTACTTTCAACAACGAGATGTAACATGCTGAAAAAGATGTCTTTGCTTCAAAATTATTGTACAGAATATGGTATGAAAATCAACCAATCAAAGACCAAATTTTTGTGATAAATGGCGGTGTTGGTGATTCCGGAGGTGTTGGTGGTGAACGGGTTAGTGGTGGAGCACTGCCAGATGTATGTGTACCTTGGCTCGCCGTTCACGAGTGATGGTTCAGTGTCATCCGCCGTCACAGCTCACGCTAAAAACAAGATGTCCCATGTCTTAAAATTTGTCTCCTTTGTAAATAAAAATAATGATGTCCCCTTTATGGTGAAAAAACGAGTCTTTGACGCAGCACTGATGTCTTCATTGATTTATGGATGTGAATCGTGGATAGGAGCAGACCTGAAACCCATGGTGAAGCTTTACAACTGGTGCTTGAAAAAACTACTAGGGGTTAGGAAATCTACGTGTAACGATGTTTGTTATGTGGAATCAGGTTACCCCACTTTACAAGACTTAGTGAAATATAGACAACATAAATTTTTCCGTACTGAGTGGCATGAGAGATCCCAGTATAATGATGACCCACTTGCTTTTGTAATAAATTTAGTTCAAAATTCAGGAACATGTACAAGTAGATTAGTTAGGACCTTTGTAAATGAGGATGTAACACCGTTAAGTGAAGCAATGTTAAATGTAATTGACGGTATAAGACAAAGTGATTCATCTAGAAGATTAACTTACAAATGTATCAACCCGGAAATGGAAGTTCATGAGGTATATAAAGAAAGAAATGTAATAAATGAAATTCATAGGTTATCTTTCACACAGTTCCGTAGCAGTGGCCATTCACTAGCGTGTGAAACGGGTAGATGGAACAGGCGAGGCAGAGGCCGCCTGCCGCTTGAGGAAAGGCTATGTAGGTGTGGTGACATACAGACTGAGCAACACGTTATACAACAATGCCCCATGACACAAAGTATTAGAGATTTATACCAATTCACCACGATGAACGAGTTATTCTCCATTCAGTTTTCACCTGCAACTCTTTGTAAAGTTATTCATGAGGTTCTGAATACCTATAAGTAACTAGATAGCCAAGGCTGGAATTGTTAATATATTGAGCATATGCTGTGGACTACAGTTATAATTAGTTGATAGTTTAATGATTGTTTAAATTAGTATTTAGGAATTATGTTTAATGATTATTATGTTTTAAGTTAGTATTTAGGAATTATGTAATATCAATATTTATACCTGCATACTGTGGTCAATAAAACTATCTATCTATCTATCTATCTATCTGTGTGTGTGTGTGTGTGTGTGTGTGTGTGTGTGTGTGTGTGTGTGTGTGTGTGTGTGTGTGTGTGTGTGTGTGTGTGTGTGCGCTTTGAATGAAGACCGAGTTTTGGGGAGCCCTCTCGCGCCTCCTCGTATTGTCCTGTCAGTCACTTAATTACCATCAGCACATCTCGCCCACTAATATATGTATATGTTTTATTTTTTCATCATGAATGTGCAACTTGCAAAGAAAGGCAGAACATAGTTCCAGAAAGTTACCAACCACAAATTTTCCTCCATTTGCTAAGTTACGGAGCAAAATAGATAGATGTATAAATAGACAAATAAATATACCTAATATATAAATGAGAAAATGATAATCAATAATGATTCACCAAAGGGAAGTGTGATAGCTAAACTCACACTAGTAGTTCCGTTAACATTTCAAAATATTATAAGGATACCAAGAACATTAATGTAGACGCATGGCTGAGTCTGATGGGTTCTTACATAACCAATAAATAAGTATGCTGCACCACAACAACATGTAATAGATGAAATATAGGAGACTCGGTTAGTCATCAAACTAGGACAGCTATTGGAACTAAAAACCTATGATAATTATAGCATAATAGCTTAGAGGTAAGCGAAAGCTTAATTCTTCCTCAGTTAATTAAACTACTGGTATTCTTGATATGAGGAGGGCACTAAAAAGATCTCATATGATTCTTTGCCAGACTAGACTTATGGAACCAGGACAAAGTTACACTGATCCAAGATTTTAATTTAAAATACAATAGACACTATATGAGGCTAGCGCAAGCTCTTAAATACTATGTTCTAAAATTCCATGCATGGCTATTGTAGATAAACCATCCCAGGTGACGTTATCTTAGGATTTATCGGGAAACTAACCATTGGTAAAATAGATTGCGTCTTGTAAATGTGTGAAAGGCTAGAGGTGTAATTAAGAGCTACCGTGGATTTTACCTCACTCTCATTATCTTCTGAAGCAAATAAGGTAAAAAGAATTGGGTGAATAAGTAGTAAAAACCTATTCTTATCGCGTTATTTCGCTGCGAAAATAAATAAGTGATAGGTATTGGGTTTTTAACACCAGCAGCACAATTTAAGTATATAGCAATTACTCTTTGAAGGGAAGTATGAGACGGAGGGAACAAACCTTTCTCACTTTGATGCTTTGTCACATCTATATATATATATATATTTCATAAATCCTTTTTCGTGCGCCCTCGGTCACGCGGTCAACTCGTCGGTGGAAAGACGAGGAACATGTGCTTGCATACAGGGCCTGTCTCTACGGTAAACATGGAAAGTCATGGTTGCTAGGATATTTTTCGATATAATTTTTGTTGGTTTTTTTCAATAGCACATTATAAGCCTACATAAGGCATTGGTGTTAGGTAATGACTTATGTAAGTTAAGGCTGTAAGTAATGTATTATTTACATATTGATGTTAGTAACCTATTTTATGAACAATGAGTATCACTTTAACAAAATGCAGGAAAGTCGCACACAAATAGCAGCAGCAAGACTTTTGTTCTTACCTGCTGCTGTAGATGCGAAGATAATGAGTAGTAACAGCAAGACACTTATCCGCTCCATCCTGTCGCTCTAGTTGCATCCCCGGCACTGTATTACTATTAAGTCTGTTATAGTCTAGTCAAAATGTGGCTGAACCTCAAACAAATTGCTAACAAAGGTTTTTAACTTGGATATTGGGCATGAATAACCTCTCTTTCGGATAAAAAAAAGTTTACCAGAATTAACCTTCCCGAAAGGGGTCAACGGCCGCCATCTGTAAAATCCAAGGGGGAAGATCTCCGACCCGCCGCCACAAACGGTTTTTCCTCCTCTTATCCATAATAATTAAGCTAGGTCAATAATTTTTTTACACCAAATGCATGACTATGTACTGCCATTACCATACAATTTTCATCAAAATTGGTACAGTAGTTTTTGTGCAAAAAAATTAAAACCGATAAATTAGAAATAAAAAAATATTTTTTGCATGAAAACCCACACAGGGCCCACCCCAAGCCAGCTTGACATTTTCTTGGTGTTTTAAATTGTAATGATAGGTAGCTATATGCTTAACAATAAACTAACACCAGAAAATGACTAGCCCCTGCCATTGTTTTCATGCTTTTTTTTATTTCTTATACAAATATGAATATAAAAGGGTACAAAAACAGACTAAGTAGCCTTTTTCAAGGCAAACAATTTTCACATTAATTCCTGACATTTCATAAAAAAATAGGTCCAAAATAAGTACAACTTACAATAATGGAATGGTCAATTGGTCGAATGCTGGGGCAAGGCTCTTGCATAACCACCACAGAACAAGTTCATGAACGGACCAAAGAACATTTCTTGTCAAGAACTAGTCACAGGTAATTTCATCATCATCAAGATCTGGCTGTGGTGAGTTGGTGCAGTGGAGGCCTTTGCAATCACCACACAAGTTTGAACAGTGAATGCCATGTTTCCTGCAACTGCATCTTGCTGTACTACACCCTGAAGTACAGTTACACCTAATTATAGCCAACAAATTTACAGGACCAGCTGGCAAGTCAGTCATGATTGGTTGTAATTTACCATCTGAAAGTTTCCATCCCCACTCGTCAGGTTTTAGCTGGTTTCTACCTTTCCATTCCTGAATTTGGAAGTAAACTCGAAGGCTGTGGAATTTCGTAGCTGCTCTTGTTGGTGGCAATGATTTGGCCTCAACATACTTTGAGCTTTTTACAACCTTTCCTTAAAGCGCCTCAGTCGGAGATGATTGATGTTTTCCCCATCATTACCATTGTACAGGCACACTAAAGCCTTCTCCCCAGCTTCAATAACCTCTTCTGAACTGCTATCCTTGCCAAACACTTCTGCCAGTTTGAGGAAGTTTCTATTGTTCATCACCTTTCGAAGGGACGCTGCCTTCCCAATTCCATGAACACTGGATGTACAATCACAACCCAGTAGTGCATGGATGAAAAGAATGTTGGAACAAACCACATCTCCCAAAGATTTCCTCATCTCTTTGATGTTCCAGACTTTCACACTTTTTGCACTAGCCTTTGGTTGTGGCGTGAAGTAGATATTGTAACCGTCATCTCTATTGGCATGATAACATAGAAGGACCAATAGGTCAGTGTCATCTGCTATCAAAATGGTTTCTCCTGTCTGTGCCAGTTCTAGAGCAGTCTTCACAATCAATACGTCAGCGTCTCCAGATGCATGGACTACTTTACAACCTGTTTCCTCCAAACTCTTTCCCAGCAAGTTGATGAACAATTGTTTGTTTTCTTGATTAGCTAGGAAAACATCCTTTTTTAATTTGAACACCATTTTAGGGGTCAGTAACACCTTAACACCAACAGAGCTCAGCAGGATGCTCGGCGTCGGTGAGTCGCGTCTTTAATGGATGGACCACTTTCATATCCATCAAAGACAATGCATGCTTTTCCATATCTAGTTGTGACATATCTGCGGTATCGGGCACCAGATCTCATCAAATGTGTGACCTTTTTGCCATGGGAGGCGTTGAAGTAGTGCTCCACCATCTAAGAGATACTGTGGATCTGAAGACTGTGGACCTGATTGTACAGGGGAAGTCAGTTCCCATATTGCGTCTGCCAAAGCCGGTTTCTTTGCCTCTCGCGGCAGTCCGAAAGAATTAAAAGTGCAGGTGGGTAACCACAAAGCTCATACTGGAAATGTTCTTGCTGCTGCTGAGTTGAGGGTTCATTGGTAGATAGCACACAGTCTCTGGAATAGGAGTTGTGGATCAGTCTCAACTGCTTCATCTTTGAGCGAAACTTTTGACCCAAGTGTAATTGCCTGATCCTTTCTTTTAAAAGTGTACTCGTGGACATTTTTTCCAACCATTGAAGCTATGATTGTCTCTCCTATGGAGTTTGCTTTGTCCACATTCACCTTTTTGTCTCCAGTTACTCCACTTGAAATGCTGTGAATGGACGGATCTTCCGTGAAAGGGTCATATGTCTGGAGAAACGCAACGAGCTTCCATGTATCCCTCACATCTCGCTCTTTTCTTGCTGAAGTAGCCTCCTGGTGCTGGTCACTAGTGCCATAACGAATGCCTGCTAGTTCTTGCATTGTAAACTTGATTTCAGCACACGATGGCAGTGATAGCGTCCAAACTAATCGTTGAATTTCGTCCATTCCTCTGCCATGAGTAAGACCTCCAGACGTCTTCATGCTTCTCATTAGCACCTGCTCAATAACCAGATCCGTCGACAAGCCAGCCCAGTAGCGATCACTCCGTCTAATCACATGGAATCCTTCAGAAAATTTCTGGTACACTTCAGGATGGCTTGTCGGCAGCCCCTCCATTTGCTGCAAGTACAAGTAGGCCGACTTTGCATATAGGATGTGTCCTGCTGCAGCGAATATTGGCAGCATTTTCCTTACAGCGTCAAGGTGCAATTCCCAGTTCCCGGTGCGCTCTGCCTTGATAAACAATTGCAGGATCTTCACCATATCAAGGTATTGAATCCACAATTTTGCTGTTCGCTGGTCAGCCATCGCATCCTTCACATGGTTGATTCTCTTGTCAATCCTGGTCACAGACTCTGATGACAGAACATTATCCAATGTCTCAGTCCCATCAAGGAGACCTTTCAATAGCCCCTGAGCTTCCTTCAGGTCTTCATTTTGAGGAAATGACTCTTCTGCATCAGTGTTGGGTTGATCATCCTCAGTGACATGTGAAAATGGCAAATCATAGGCTTTCGCTAATAATGAGTGAGTAATGAAGTTGACGCTGTTTAGTCTGAAAGACTATTTCACAGCAGAAATATAAGAAAAAGAGAGTGGACAGAAAGTGGAGAAAATATTAAAGGAAATACAGAGATGAGGATTAAAGGAAATAAAGCTGGGTAGAGTGCTTGCCAAATGATGGCGGCCGTTGACCCTTTTATCGGTTTTAATTTTTTTGCACAAAAACTACTGTACCAATTTTGATGAAAATTGTATGGTAATGGCAGTACATAGTCATGCATTTGGTGTAAAAAAATTATTGACCTAGCTTAATTATTATGGATAAGAGGAGGAAAAAACCGTTTGTGGCGGCGGGTCGGAGATCTTCCCCGTTGGATTTTACAGATGGCGGCCGTTGACCCCTTTCGGCAAGGTTAATTTTGGTAAACTTTTTTTTATCCGAAAGAGAGGTTATTCATGCCCAATATCCAAGTTAAAAACCTTTGTTAGCAATTTGTTTGAGGTTCTGCCAAAAAATCAGCTAGATTGACTGGACTATACAGGACCACGGCTAGACTAATTATGCGCAGGCACACTTGTTCTCGAAGGCTTTCCGAATCATAGTTGCAATCTTATTTAACTTACAGTTTTGTACGTGAGTTCCCTGCATTCGTATTTTGCCTCCTCCTTCCTCGTCAAGACACAAAGTAGGCCGTAAAAAAAAAAAAAAAAAAAGGTTGCCTGTAGCTATTAATGGATCGACATACGTATATTTTTTTGGCAACATCTCTACCCTTGACTCATATGCTATAACATTCATTATATAACAATAGACGATAAGAAAATAGTCACCTACCGTAGATAACACTAAAGTCGCCAGGACAACGTTTTTTTCGATGTACTTACGTCTGGTGGTGTTAATACTTACATTTCTAAATCCATGATTTCAGGAAAGTTAAAAGGGGTTATCTGGAGAGTCTCTGTCATTTTGTGTCTTCATCTGTATCATATGGTTATAAATGAACAAATTACAAAAATATCACCAGAGTGGCGATCTACACTAAGGTCGCCAGCTAGTGTTTAAATGTTCTGAGTGTTCTCTCGCCGTAATCGTCGCCCGAAAAAAAGCGAAATTTGTAGCGAGTAGCGAAATTTGAAACCGTCTATACTTGCAGATACAAAGCAAAGCAAATTTTATGCTTTTTATCTGCAAGTATATACGGTTTCAAATTTCGCTACTTAGTTTTTTTTCGGGCGACGACGACGGCGGGAGGACACTCAGAACATAAACACTAGCTGGCGATCTTAGTGTAGGTCGCCACTCGGTTGCTAATTTTATTAATTTGTTCATTTATAGCCATAATATGACACAGATGAAGACACAAAATGACACAGACTCTCCAGATAGCCTCTTCTAACTTTTCAGAAATCATGGATGTAAACGTGTAAGTATTAACGCCAGCAGACGTCTGTATATCGAAAAAAACGTCGTCCTGGTGACTAAGTGTTATCTACGTGGCTACATATATATTTTTAACCTCTAATGGGCCTGACTGTAAATTATGAGAAACGCAATACTTTACTTTAGGAAGAGGACCGCTTCAATATGGTGACCACGCTGACGTATCGCGGCCCATTACACCAGCGGCCAGTGATGGCGTCTATATATAGTATACTTAGGTGTTCATGGATTGTTAGGATATTTTCGATATAATTTTTGTTGATTTTTTTCAATAGCACATTATAAGCTTACATAAGGCATTGGTGTTAGGTAATGACTTATGTAAGTTAAGGCTGTAAGTAATGTATTATTTACATATTAATGTTAGTAACCTATTTTATGAACAATGAGTATCACTTTAACAAAATGCAGGAAAGTCGCACACAAATAGCAGCAGCAAGACTTTTGTTCTTACCTGCTGCTGTAGATGCGAAGATAATGAGTAGTAACAGCAAGACACTTATCCGCTCCATCCTGTCGCTCTAGTTGCATCCCCGGCACTGTATTACTATTAAGTCTGTTACAGGACCACGGCTAGACTAATTAAGCACAGACACACTTGTTCTCGAAGGCTTCCCGAATCATAGTTGCAATCTTATTTAACTTACAGTTTTGTACGTGAGTTCCCTGCATTCGTATTTTGCCTCCTCCTTCCTCGTCAAGACACAAAGTAGGCCGTAAAAAAAAAAAAAAAAAAAGGTTGCCTGTAGCTATTAATGGATCGACATACGTATATTTTTTGGCAACATCTCTACCCTTGACTCATATGCTATAACATTCATTATATAACAATAGACGATAAGAAAATAGTCACCTACCGTAGATAACCCTAAAGTCGCCAGGACAACGTTTTTTTCGATGTACTTACGTCTGGTGGCGTTAATACTTACATATACGCAGTATAAAATACATTACAGTATAATAACAAAATATGATAATAATAACATAATAATGATAATGATTATAATAAGATACTTATAATGATCATAGTAATACTGGTAATTTAGATGAAAAATAATAATAGTAATAATAATCATAATAATAATTATAATAATAATAATATGTAATAACAATAACAATGATGATAACGATAATGATATTGATTCTAATAATACAAATTATAATAACAATAATAGTAATAATGATTTAAAAAAATAATTTTGCATAAAAGTCTATAGAGTTAGTGAAACTAGCAAGGTGTCACCGCAGTGTATTCCCCACACACTTACTTCTCTGTGCCGACTTTCTTCGCTCACCCTCGAGAGCGAGGTTCATGTTAAAGCGAAGGCCAAGCTTCAAGTCAAATACTTGACAGTTTTTACTTTTTCTCTCTTGGTTCACGCCTCCAAAGGTAATTACCCACGCCCCCAAAAGGGGTCGCGCCCCCCAGGTTAAGAACCACTGGTTTAGGTCATCCCGTGAAGTTTTCCTACCCTAATAGTCTTAGTGTGTTTTAAATTAAATTGGCACTCATTTTTGTCAATGTTTGTGGGTGTTTCTCGTTGCACTAAACCAACATTTTGCACAAATAAAACAATAATTGCCTGTTATGAAGTGCCTTGCGTAGACCCTTTAGTGTCCATGGCTAGAAGATTGGGCTCTGGCAATCCTTGATTTTGAAAGCCACAAATTTCTTTCAATCATCGACTTCTTGCGTTTACCATCCCGCGTTGGTATCTTTGGTTGGCGGTAAAAAGGAAATCTAGGGTATTTGCTACACATTTTCCCACACCCAATGACGCAACATAGATGTAGCATTGCTGTTTTCAGAGAAAAGTCACCAAAGCTTGGCAGAAGTCTCAAAAAATGAGGCAGCAAGTTCCTGTGATGTCTTACCATTTGACAACAAACCACGCGGAACATCTCACTAATCCCACAATGCAGTGCGCACCTTGGCCTCTCGGCGTCCAGCGACTCCAGACTCCAGCCATGACGTCTATCTATCTATAAAACTAATTACGAAACCTATATTCCCCCTCCTACAAAAAAAACATTCATATCCCCGAAAGTATCGATTTGCAACGGGAACTCGGAGAAAGAAAGAGACACCTCTGTAGACAAGATGAAGCTAGATTTGTTTGATAGTGAAGGATAGGTGTACTGCAACTACAGCACTCACGTAACGATGAACTTAGAGGATTGCAGCTCTAGGAATATTTGTGTGAATTGTTGATAGATCTAGAGATAAATCTGAGATACAACATTCTACAGAATATTTTGTGTGATTATTTCGGTTGGTGACTTATGCGTTGTGGCTTCAGGACTGTGACTGTGATAGTTTATTGAATCAATCTCACAGGTTGTTAAATAACATTTACATGAATTCTGTGGGTTTTCACTGGATTCTTATGTTGATGGAGTTACCAGATCCAAATCACACGGTCATAGTGCCGAGTGTCACTTGGTTCTGCGTTCAGGCCACTGTCCTGCAGGCTTTAGATAAATCAGAATTATATGATTCTTTATTAGAAACAGTTAGCTACATTTGTACCTATAGCGCCTGTAGGCAGTGGTGACCCAGGGCTCGGATGGTAGGCTCTGGAGGTTCACTTGAGGGTTCTGATGGTTGGTCCTCGCCCGTTGATTTATGACGCATACATATATGACACCAAATTCACTTAATATATCTAATATTTTCCCTGAAATATTAGAAAGTAAAAGGCTAGCAATATCTGGAACCACTGAGGTAGTTTTTCGTCCACTCAATAGATGGCGCTCCAAACACAAGAATTGGGTGCTATCTGGCATCTTTCTGGCTACACTTATTTGTTATGTTGGATAGGAATATTATCCGTCTTTCTTTAGTATACAGCCTTTAGCACAACCCTAAAAGAGAATGACCCGCCACTCATCCAGTCCCGAGATCAGGTGAGGGTTGGTTGCCAATCCTCACCAAGCGAGATAATTAGTTTTCTCCCATTTTAGATTTTCCCATTAGTTTAGCTAATAACAATAATTTAACAATAACAAAATAACATTAGTAATAACTGATAACATTAATATCAAAGGATGAACAAACAGTAGCTACGAGGTGTAGCTCGTACGAGGTCGAGGTTCAGCTCTGCCAGCCGTAAGACCCTTCCTGTGACAGTAGTGTAAGCAATGACATTCTACAACGTTGTAGAATGTCTTTGGTGTAAAGGGTTCACTTACTGTGAACCCTTTGCCCCCCCCCCCCTGCATATTTTGCATTCTGACCAATATCAAGAGAATATCTGATGTCGTATGGACTATGGAAGGTTATTAGATTTTATTCTAGGAGTGTGTGTTGAGTACTGTAGGGTATCATCCAGTTGCTGATGGAGAACGAAATAAAGCAGTCATGACTAAAAATTAAATACATATATTACCACTTATACAAAATGGAAATAACATAATTGATACTGAAAATAAAGAAAAAGGTAGAAGTTTTAAAGCAGCAGGCAAAGAATTTTTTTTTCCCACTGAGAAAGTGAGAATACCTCACTTAAGCAAAATTCTTCTGTTCTTGTGGTTCTCAGCAAACTTATCAACAAATACTTCTAAATCAAGGCTTTTAACTCGCCTGCTTTCAATTGACAACGCAGCAAGATTACCTAATCTCTCATTGCCCATTGTATTTCTCAGTGTAGTTTTGATTAATTTCAGAGCAGAGAAGCTTCTCTCTGCTGAAGCTGATGACACAGGTAATACTACAGAAATTTTGGCCAGTCTGTAGAACTCAGGAAATGCCTCTTCATATGGACCAAGAATTCTCACTAAATCTAACAGTGATTTGGGCTTTCCATTGTCACTTACATCCTTATAGCGTCATTCTAACATGCGTTTTGCAGAGTGCAGCTCATGGTTAAGATCTTCCTCATTAGCACGAAATGCATGAATAAGTCCAGACATTTTCTCAAAAGATAAGAACTCGGTACTTTGTGGATTAAGCAGAGGTGGGCGCGATACTTTTTTTTGGTAGTGCGATAACGATACTGCGATACTTTTTTCCCGCTAGTTCGATACGCGATACTTCGCTACTTTTTCGGATTTGTTTAAAACGATACGCGATACTGCGATACTCCGCTACCGATACTTTTTTCTTAAAGCGATAGTATCGCAGCGATACTGCGATACCAAAAATTTTGCTTTGCGATACTTTGCTACCTAAGAAAACACTGTATTAGCCAAAAAAAAGATCTATTTTACTTAAACTATAGTTTAGGCACATTAACATTGTACATTACATTGTAATATATTTATTTTTAAACTGACAAATTTTATCTAAAATATAAAGGTCGTCTTTTAAAGTATCACGGGAAATTTAAGCGATACTTGAGTTGCGATACTTATACTCCGCTACTTTGAATTCTTATGCGATACTGCGATAATATTTTGGCGGTGCGATAGTATCGCAGTATCGCAGTATCGCACTAAGTATCGCTCTCGCCCACCTCTGGGGTTCAGTGCCTGTAATTAATGCTTTCATAAGTTCACATGCTTCATTACTGAAGCGCCTTGTCATTTATGTTAACATATGATCTAGAATAAGATAGAAGAAGTTAATTCGTGTTGAATCCTTAACACTGAAATCAGAGTGTGTGCTCCCTGACTTCCAAAAGAATCAGTAACAACAAAATCCTGGTGGGTGGTGACCACTGGGAGTATTTAAATAAAACTATAGATCAAGAAATATTTATAACACATGTGTAAAACCGATATATATTCATCTCTTGACGTATATGGCCACATCAACAAAACTTCACAAAATATGTTATTACCTCATTATAAGGCACGAAACCAACTTTAAATAAATTATAAGAATATGTACATAAGCATTTTATGAACAACAACTCGTATATGAACAATCTCCGAGGTCCACAAAAGAAATTCGGAAATTTAAATTCTGGCGGTATGTAGTACTTTTTTCCTTAACCAAAACGCCTCCATTGTGTATACAGTTTCCGTTTCCTTGGGGATCTACACATTCTACACTCTGAAGTATCAAAACCATGAGCTGCTGAGTTTCTCTCAACTTCATCCCAAAAAGCATCGGCAGTGGTCGCTGCCATACAAGGCCACGAATGATCGGTCATTGACTTTGTGTTGTTATGTCGGTCCAGAGAACGCGTATAAGACACGTACAAGAGGGAGACACGTACCAACACAAGGCATTATAGAAAATTTGTAAGGGTAACTGGTGCGAACCAGTTACCAGCATACCTGAACGAAGCGAGCTTGGACACCTATTTCAGCCGAATTCATTCTTTGGTACTAAATAGATTGGTGAAACTGTCATATATATAGGCTTGTAAAATGTTTACTCCACGAATGGGGGCAAGGAGGCTACAGGCGCAAAGGAAGAAATTTGGCACAGAAGGTTATATTTCGTCTCTTAACTCATTTATGCAGGAACTATTCACTATCTGAGAAACAAATAGGAGTTAATGTATGTCTAATGTATTTTTATTTACAGATTATACGGGTAAAACTGCTTATTGTAGAAAAGGTAAACAGTAGATATTGCCACGAATGGGGGCAAGGTCTAGAGTGCATATTGGCTTGTAAAATGTTTACTCTGCGAATGGGGACAAGGTCTAGAGTGCATATAGGCTTGTAAAATGTTTGCGTTACGTTAAAAAGTAAAGAAAATCAAAGAAGGGGATGGTGAAGGTTAGGTTGGGTTAGGTTAGGTTGTAATAGAAGTATTTTAAGGTGAGGCAAAGACTACTCTATACTGGACTTGCTACTCGTGCCCCGCGCCAACCCGCCCATGACCAGTGGAGGCCAGTTTTGCGATTCCTGACATTTTCGAACCTCGCCCCCATTTCCCTTCCTATGGTTTATCAGTATAAATGGTATACTGTTATCTTCGTAAAAGTTTGTTCTATAATATTATCAAAATAAAAACAGTTAAATACACTAAAGAAATGCCATTATAAGAGAGTGAAGAAATATGCATGAACTTAAACTCTTCGCCATTTAATATTTTGCAAGAAAACATTTTAGATGAAACATATCAATAGAAGCGGATTTTCATTAGCTTTCCATTGATATATTTAGTTTTCTGATAAATGAATTATCCCCATGCATAAATTAGCGTTAACTAAAAAAATGACATCATCAATCGGATCGGCAAGTAAAAAAGTGTTCCATGAATACAGTAGACCAGGGGCGTATTTAGGATCTTGAACCATTGGGGGCTTAGCCCAGCCAAGATATCTTAAATTTTTTACAGGATAATTTTCAATTTATTTATGAGTATAATGAAAATAAGATGTGAGACACTGTGTGCTCTACCAAAAGGCTGCTTAGGATAACTTTCGAAACATGAAATTAAAATAAAATGAAGACAATCTGAGTTGGGGTTCAACTTCGTTATTATTTTTATGGTAAATTTTTACGATGGCACCAAACTTCCCTACACAATTGGGAGCATGGTTTTTGTTTACCTTATTGTATTCTAAGACATTTTCTCTTTGAGCTTTCCGTCGCAAATCAATAGTTTCGGAGATATAGAACATTTTAGGTGGGGGGAGGAATATGCTTCCTTGTTTACAAAATGCCTCCCTCTTCCTCTTCTTGTGACCTGTATCGCTTTTGTTTCGGAGGCGCACCCGTGGCTACCTTACCTAACCTTACCTAACCTAACCTAACCTGAACCTTACTTTACCTTACCTTACCTTACCTTACCTTACCTTCCCTAACCTAACCTAACCTAACCTAACCTAACCTAACCTAACCTTTAACCTCCTAACTAGGTCCAATAATAAAAAAGTTTAATAAAATACCAAACAAACCGATGCAGGTCACAAGAAGAGGAGAGGGAGGCATTTTGTAAACAAGGAGACATATTTCTCCCCCCACTTAAAATGTTCTATATCTCCGAAACTATTGATTTGCGACGGAAAGCTCAGCGATAAAATGTCTCTTAGAATACAATAAGATAAACAAAACCATGCTCCCATTGTGTAGGGAAGTTTGGTGCCATCGTAAAATAATACCATTTTTATTTTCATCAGTAGGAGTAAACCCTAAGAAAATTGAGCTTTGTCGTGATAAAGCAGTCATATAGATTGTATATTCCCATGCTTTGTTTACTGAGATCTGACCAACCTCGGTCTTATAACTACTTTTTATATATTTTTTACATCACAAGGACTGGCCAAGGACACACAAAAATGCACTTGGAAAAAAATGCACATCTGTTAACTGTGTGTCTTGTCCATCTGATATTCTCTTCTTCACCTCTCCAAAAGGTCTTTTGGTTTCTCCTCTGTCATGTCACTCCTCCTCTCCTCGTTCTCTCTCCACCTCTCTCATGTCCTGCTCATAAAAAGGATGTCATCAACATAAGCTAAATAACATCTAACCAAATATCTTGTTTTTTACTATAATTTTATGTTGCCCCAGTCAGAGCTTATCTTATTTTTTGTAGAAAAAAAGAAGAAAAAAAAAAGGTATTTGAGGTCCGGTCTATTCATAAAACATTCGGGGCTACAGCCCCCAATGCCCAGGCTAACTACACTACGCCCATGCTAGTACTACCTGCGTTGCTACTACCGTAGATAACACTATAGTCGCCATCACTTGCCACTACACTAATGTCGCCAGGCACAATATATTACAATTCTAGCATCACTACAGACTTTACATGCCACTGAAGACATGTAGTGTGATGTACATAATATAAACTTCTGTGCATGCTCTTCAGTGGTACATAAGTCTGTAGTGATGCTAAAATTCATAATATATTGTTTCCTGGCGACATTAGTGCAGTGGCAGTGCAGGTGCAGTGGCAAGTGACTGGCGACTATAGTGTTATCTAGGTAGTGTCACCGGCGGGTAGCCTCTTCAGCAACACCCGCCACCCTTGAACGGCCCTCGCGCCACCCCGTCACACGTACACACACTGCAGGACGTCTCTCGCTGCGCCATCTATAATAATTAAGCGAAAGTGTGTGTGTGTGTGTGTGTCGTAGACCTGTTTCGAAAACAATTTTTTCCTATTTTTATACCCTCCTGCACGGTTTCCAATGCTTTTTTGACCTGGAAAAGTCGAAAATTACAACCATTATAAGCCAAATGTCAGGAACCTTGCCTCATGAAGCATGAAGTTTCTATTCTATACACGTTTTCTGAAACGCCAGTTTCGGAGCATTTTGATGTTTGTTTTCGCCTATTTTTTCACCAATAATGGGCATAAGCAGGTAAAGCAAGTAATTAGATGCTGACTGAAACATCAAATGCATAGAAACATTTATGGAATATTACATGTGATATTTACAGACAAATTTTCAAAAAAATTAAACTAAATATAATTTATTTCACTCTAGTCACAAATTCACAATGGTTTTAGCATGACATCTAATGGTCTGTTTATGTTTGTTGCAGATCTGTTGAAACCTGCTAACAATCCAGAGATACTTCACAAGATAACTTCACTATGGCAGTAAGCAAGGAGCTCCGAGGACGCAAAGTTGACATCTCAGAACCTCCACCTGCAGTCCAGAGACAAGCGTCACGCCGACCTGCTACTAGATCTGCTACAAACCTTCCTGATCGCTACCCATCATCCAGCATCAGTGGCTCCCAGTTTTCCCACCAAAAGACAGGCCTTCCAGTACTTCCTCCATCTCCAGTTTTTCCAGAAAATACAGGGAATCCTAAGCATCAAGACCTGAAACAGTGGAGGCTATCATCCCATTCTGGCAGATGGCTAGGATCAAGACCATGACCAAGTACAATGCAGCGCAGCATTTCATGACACTTCACAAAAAGCCCCGAGATCTAGCAAGGAAAAAAGGTAGAACGGTGACCCTGGAGGGAAAAGGAGTGCCTTTGTCCTGGAATTAGATAGCCTGTTCGACATAGGAGCTTCAGATGCCATCCAGGAATAGAGAGAAACCGACTGCTATCAAGGGAGAAGAAGGACAAGGACATCAGGTTCTACCAGGATCAGAAGACAGAGAGAAAGGCCCACATGTCATTGGGCCATCCACATGAGGCATGGGGGCTTACTGGAGTGATCACTGCCCTTGTGTTTGACCACAACGGCCAGCAAGTGGAGTACATCGGGGAGCTGCCAAGCTTCTGGAGCAACAGCTTGACGGGAAGGTGTTTCTACCTGGCCTGCAACACCACATTCTAGAAGTGCTGGTTGGTGCTGTATGGGAGAATCTTTTTTGGCAAGGTCAAGAGCCCAAGAGAATCCTTGGTTCAACACTTCAAGGACGTTTGGAAAATTTTCTTACCACAGACAACCCTACAACCCTGTCCATCAAACACAAATGGTTGAATAAAAAGAAGAAAGAGTGCAAGGAATACTACAGGAAATCCTGAGGTGGGAGAAGCTCCTAGCTGACTACCGTGAGATGGCTGAGCTTACACTGATCGCCCTTGGAGACCGCCCCCCCGCGGAATCCACTGGAGTCGTCCTGGAGCCATTCATCAGGCCAGGTGGATGGCCAAAACATGTATTCTATAAAAATGTTCATTTTCTGAGCAGCTGGAGTACGATGAAGAAACTGTTGTGAAGCTGGAACCCCCTCAACCTCTTCCTGGGACTTTTTCTAAAACACCCATGTGGGATTTTCCATCTACACTTGCTGCAGATGCTCCTGCAAATGATCGGGCAGTTCATGAAGGACATGATAAAGTTCAAGAGAACAATCCAGAGATTGGCTCAGGCAGTGCTACAAAAACTTGAAAACCACAAGTGGTACCTGACACAGGAGGTTTTTGCCGTTCGCCCCTCTTCGGTAGCAGACTCAGTGACAAAAAAGAACAGGACATTGCTGCCAAGCTGCACGCCACTGAGAACCAGATAGCTTCAGACGGGGGAAAACCCCTATTTTCCCCCTCAGGTTACACAGCCAAGACGACTCTGGCTGATCTAGTTGGTCCAGAGAGTCACTTCTGCTTGACCCCTTGGCATTGAGTATGACTGGCTTCTGCAACCTGTGGCGACATGGCCAAGGAGTGATTGACTACAGCAAGGCCCTGGAATATTGTCAGCAATGTAAAGTAGTGAATGACTTTTGCTGAGCGGGAGTCAAGATGATGATTTAATAGGAAAATAGGAAAATATAATAGTATAAAAATAGGAAAAAAATTGTTTTCTGAACAGGTCTAACACCCACCCATTCACTCACCCATTACCCATCACCCTACATCAAGGTTTCCTCAATTCTCGCAACCCACTTTTTTTCACAATTCTCGCTAATTAGGCTACTAAAAAAAATTTTTTTTAAAGTGATCGGGTCCCTCCCATAGATGGGCTTAAAACCTTCCCCCTTTTCAACCTGGTTCCAAAAATGTGCCATATGATGGGATTCGCCCACGGGGGGCGGAACCTATACCAGGTCCCACACACACACACCCACACCACACTCACACACACAACACACACACACACACACAGACACACACTTTCGCTTTATATTTATTATATATATATATACTATATATTTTATTATATATATATATATATTTTTCCCGTATACTCTTCAGGTTACATAACGTCAAAGGGCCAAAATGAGTGTTGGGTGATGGGTGTTGGTGGAGGCGTCCGGAATTACAATTGCAATTGTCCGATTGGATAGATATGGCAACCCTAAAATTGTTTGAACTTCTTTCTTTATTGGGTTTGAACTTCTCCTCACTCCTTCCTCTCCTACACACCTGCCTTCACCTCCTCCTTCCTACTATAAATATTACCACTGCAAGCCAAAACTTTTTTCAACACACTAGGAAATAAAGGACCCGTTTTCTCTACTTGAGGTAAAGATTGATTTGAAAACTTCAAGCCCATATAATTGGGCAGTTTATGTTGATTTTTCTATGTGACAGTATTTTTGATGATACAGCCAAATTTAAGTACAGGGAAAAAGTATAACGCTCTAAAACGACTGGCACCATGTTGTGACGTCACAGCGCGACCCAAAAGAGCAAAACAGCTGTGAAGCGGCCGCTACTATATTACTACCTACTAATACACCAACTTGCATTACCCCTACTAGACCAGTAATCCCTCTTTCAAGTGATGTAGTAGGTATGCACTGTTTTGTGAATATGTAAGTTGTAGTTTTAAAGGAAAAAGTGGCTAGGACAGAGATAAGTGGCCCGTGACCACCAGGCCCGTATCCTCACTTACCAAATTTAAAACTAACTTTGGTATTAACTCCCGACTTTACGCATAAATTCACACTTACTGTTATCCTCACTCACTCTTAACTTAATCTTTTACTGTTAAATTTGGTATCAACTTAATAGTGCTGGCGAGGACTTCTAAATCCTTTTATACCAAAGTTAATAGTAGGGGAAAAAATTCGAAAAGGCCGCCGCTTAGGAAATCCCTCGCCCTCTTCAGAACTTATCGAATGCGAAATAAGTCTTTATATAACCAAATACGAACGCTAAAGTTACAATTAGGTACTATATAAGCGCTGCAGAAGCTGAATATATGGGTACATAGACCTACAAGACCTAGTTTAAGAAGCATTATCTTGCATTATGGGCGTCCATACGCCCACCCCTATTCTTTACTTATTGGGGCAGAAAAAGCGGATAATTTACAGTTTCACCCCCAACGATAATTTCTTTTTTTTTTTTATGTTTTTTTTTATG
>JACEEZ010021849.1:130000-198705 GCA_016584305.1 Chionoecetes opilio | reverse complement strand
CTAAAACCCTAACGCACGCCGGGGCAGTATTAAAAAAGGGTCGCATCGAAAGGTCAAGCGACACACGGCGTTTTGCTGATTTCACATATAGCACTATTACGCCCTTCCTCTATCAGTTGGAAGTGGAGAAGACCCCCTTAACACACTGGCAATAGGGTGAAAGTCGTATTCAGTACAACATTGCTGTATCCGAAAGGGCGTCAGGTGCCTTGGCTCAGGCATTTGTCCACATCGAAAGGGTATCATCTCCCGTTCAGTGAGTGAGGCTGGTTGTGGGAGGGCTAGTGGTGGTGGGGTTTAAGCGGGGTAGGGAGTTCAGCCAATCAGCGCGCGCTAGGCGCGTGACGTTCTGTGCTTGGTGCGTGACGTGGCGCGCTGTGAGTGGCCTGGAGCCGCTCGCCATCTTTGTATCCCTTTAGTTGTGTTTACATAAATTGCTATTGCTATTATTATTATTATTACTGTATTATTATTATGCTGTTTTGCTCACCGTCATTAATTTTCTACTATTAGTACCAATATTAATATTGGTATTAATGTTATAATATGTGACAGGAGAAGCATTCAGAGTTCAGCAAAAGTGAACATTATGCAACTGTAATAAACATAATATCGAGTATATTATTATACTAGCCGCAAAGCCGCCCTCCGGGCGGACTTTTTGGCTAGCTCCTGCGGAGGGCTATTGGTGGGCCTTCGGCCCACCACCTGTGTTTGGTGGGCCTTCGGCCCACCAAACGTGGACTCTCCAGATAGCCCCTTCTAACTTTCCTGAAATCATGGATGTAGAAATGTATGTATTCCCCCCACCCATTCACTCACCCATTACCCATCACCCCCCACCCATTCACTCACCCATTACCCATCACCCCCCACCCATTCCCCATCATCCCCCACCCATTCACTCACCCATTACCCATCACCCCCCACCCATTCACTCACCCATTACCCATCACCACACACCCATTCACTCACCCATTACCCATCACCCCCCACCCATTCACTCACCCATTACCCATCACCCCCCACCCATTCACTCACCCATTACCCATCACCACACACCCATTCACTCACCCATTACCCATCACCCCCCACCTATTCCCTCACCCATCACCCATCACCCCCCACCCATTCAGTCACCCATCACCCCACACCCATTACCCATCACCCCACCCATTCACTCACCCATTACCCATCACCCTACATCAAGGTTTCCTCAATTCTCGCAACCCACTTTTTTTCACAATTCTCGCTAATAGGCTGCTAAAAAAAAAAAAAAAAAAAGTGATCGGATCATCTCATAAGTGGGCTTATGATCTTCCCCTGGTCAACCTGATTCCAAAAATGTGCCATATGAGGTGTTTGCGCCACGGGGGGCGGAACCTATACCACACACATACAGACAGACAGACACACTTTCGCTTATATTATTATAGATATTATTTTTCGACATTTCCAATATTTTTCATGAAATTCATAATCGTCAAGTGACGAGCTACATTTTAATACCAAAATGAGCACTGTACGTCAATTAGAAACGAAGTTACAGTTGCCACCACTTTGTTGAACTTTGACCGCTCCTCCTGTAAAATTCTATTTATGGCGCTTAACCCCCTTTCAATGCGGAGGCCCTCATATATATATATATATATATATATATATATATATATATATATATATATATATATATATATATATATATATATATATTTTTTTTTTTTTTTTTCTTTTTTTTCTTTTTCCTTTTTTTACGTTGGAGCCTATATAGCGCTTGTAGACCATATTATCTTCCTTCCTTCAGTTTTATCTTCTTTCCTTGAGGGCTCAGGTGGTTGGCCTTGCATATTCTGGAGGCTTAGGATGGTTGGCCTTTGCCCGTGATGGCGCAAGCTGGATTTTTACAGTGACACCTGTGATGATTTGATTTGAGGCTCATACGCTCATACTGCCCCCAGGTGCCCTCCGCCGCACTTGTAGTCGCAGTCGAAGGTGAGGTTGATGGGTATCTTCATGCGAGTATCTTAAATTCGGCCACTTGATGATGGAAGAAATAGTTCTCTTGGCGGGACTTGAACTCGGGACCTTATGCTCACCACAAGGTTCTATTCTTCCGGCCACTACGTTATAGATAGTCGAAAGAGTTGCCCCGACGAGATTCAAACTCGGGGCATCGAGCTCACCATTCCAAGATATGCTAACCACTCAACCACCGCCTCCCCCCCTAAAAAATGTGGTCAATTTATAGTTTCACCCAACCAACGATTTTCTGATGCGCCTTATGTTTTTCTGGTGTGTTTTTTATGTGTTTTGAATGAATCTGCTAACCATTTCTGTCGCAATTTTTTTTCTTTTTTTTTTGCGAAAATTACAAAAATAAAAAAATGAACCTAAACCTAACCTAACCTTTACCTATACCTAACCTAACCCATACCTAACCTAACCTAACCTAACCTTTACCTAACTAGAAAAGGTTTTTAGGTAGATAAAGGTTTTTTTTTTTTTTTTTTTTTTTAGTTAGTTAAAGGTTAGGCTAAGTATAGGTTAGGTTAGGTTAGGTATGGGTTAGGTTAGGTATAGGTATAGGTAAAGGTTAGGTTAGGTTTAGGTTCTTTTTTTTTCTTTCTTTTTGTCATTTTTGCCCAAAAAAAACAAAAAAAACATTGCGACAGAAACGGTTAGCAGATTCATTCAAAACACATAAAAACACACCAGAAAAACATAAGGCGCATCAGAAAATCGTTGGTTGGGTGAAACTATATATTAACCCAAAATATATATATATATATATATATATATATACATATATATATATATATATAATATATATATATATATATATATATATATATATATATATATTATATATATATATATATATATATATATATATATATATGTGTGTGTGTGTCATGTCCACCTGTACGTGTAATCCTGCGAACGCACCTGCCTCGCACTTAATTATGGTCCTTTAATTAAGTCAAGCTATAGCAGACAAATTTTTATAATACATAGATATTAAACGAGCAAAATTAATTCAACCGACCAAATTCTTGCACCTATGATAATAAGAAATATGGATAGTACATTATTACAACAGAATAAAACGCGTACTACAAAAATTCGCGCCAAACCTTCACACAGGGTTGTGAACTGTACGATAATTATCGTATTTGTATGATAATTTGACTATCCGTACGATGTACGATGCATGGTTGAGAATCGTACACAAAAATACGATAATTGACTCACAAATATAATTATAATACAATTAATATATTATATACATTATAAAGTCATACAAAAATTGTCATCGCAAAAAAAAAAAAAAATCTGTTGCTGTCAACTTCCGCGAGAGAGAGAGAGAGAGAGAGAGAGAGAGAGAGAGTTTTAAGTTTGACTTTTGGTCCTTTGCATGATATGGACTTGGACCGTTGCCTGCCGCATTAAAACGCAGATTGTGAGAGGGTATTTAGCAAGGTTAACCTTACCAAGACAAAGGTAAGAAACTGACTTCTGACGGGAACCCTACTTGGTTCTCTTCCAGCAGCGCAGTGTGTAAGGGAAAAGGCAGATTGTGTTACTTTCATCCCTACACATGGTATGATATGTCGATGACAACTGACACACTATCATTATAAGCGCCAGCTGACACAGGGGTTAAAAGAATAGAGTAGAAACAGGAATTCCTCTTTTCTTTTGAGGATGATAGCTACGTAGAGTTCTACCGTAGATAACAGTCAAGTCGCCACCTGCAGTCATGTCGCCAGGCGCCATATATTACGAATTATAGCATTACTACTGCTGTGTCTGTGCCACTGAAGATAATACACAGTAGTTTATATCATGACTGTATTATCTACTCTGTTTCAGCGTTGTTTTATGCTTTGTAGCTGCAAGTATAGACGGTTTCAAATTTCACTACGCGTTTTTTTTCGGGCGACGACGACAGCGGTACGACACTCAGTAAATAAACACTAGATGGCAACTTCACTGTTGGTAGCCACTTTTTAGATATTTTTGTAATTTGTTCATTTATAGCCATAATATAACACAGATGAAGACAAAATGACACAGACTCTCCAGATAGTCCCTTCTAACTTTCCTGAAATCATGGATGTAGAAATGTAAGTATTAACGCCACCACACGTCTGTAAACAGAAAAAAAAGTTGTCCTGGCAACTTCACTGTTATCTACGGTAGAGTTCAGCTTCTTTTGAGTATATCAAATACTTTATATGTGTTACTAAATTTTTTTTTTATTATTTAATTTCATTTATTTTGGAAAAAATAAACTAATATGGAATTTTGTCATGATAGGATATATTATATATTTTTTTTCAATGATGTATATAGTTATCTACTGACTATATTATTTTAGCTAAGGCTGTACGATAATCTATCTGCAAATACGATAATTTTGGTGGCTCGGTACGATAATGTGGGCTACAAAAGTTCACAACCCTGCCTTCACATGCCTTCCCCAGTTAAAGGTAAACATTGCTAAATAAAAGTGTTTCCTGCACTTACCCAAGTTTATGCCGTACTTTCTATTGACAGTCTCACGAAATTCGTCCATCTTAGTATTTCTCCTATTATCTGGCCTCCACAGACATTTATTATCGTTACTTGGCTCCATCTTCTCACCACTCAGCCTCAAGACAGTGTCAGGCTCTACACACCTACTCAACCCAGTAGAAATGGCAAGACTGCCAGCTGATCCCCAGCGCGCCAACCACAGGCCACGGCTTGAAGGTGAGGCTCTGACGTCACCACTTGTCCGCGTCATCCCTCACCAGAGGAAGCTACTGTTGAATTTTCAACTTTCCTGTTGAGATGCTTCTCGATAGTTTGAAGAAAATTGAATGGGTTTATGTAGGGTACGCAAGGTATCTACGATAACACAGGCAATATAAGAAGTATGTAGCTTTATTGTGAAGCATGCCACATATGTTTGCTACACCTTGCCCGAGCGTCCGGACAGCATGAATACATCTTGAAGTTCCTGCAAAAGCCAAGGAGATCAGGATACTACACGGCTAACGGTGTGTCCCACTGGACACGGTGATATTTCGAGGCCAGTGCTGTGGCATTGAATTAGCAGCAGTCAACTTTCTCTCTCTCTCTCTCTCTCTCTCTCTCTCTCTCTCTCTCTCTCTCTCTCTCTCTCTCTCTCTCTCTCTCTCTCTCTCTCTCTCTCTCTCTCTCTCTCTCTCTATCTATCTATCTATCTATCTATCTATCTATCTAGCTCGACGGGCAAGAAATAGCAAGACGCCCGGTGCAAGAATGGTGTAATACTGAATGAATAATATCGTGTAGCGCAGTGAGAGAGAGAGAGAGAGAGAGAGAGAGAGAGAGAGAGAGAGAGAGAGAGAGAGAGAGAGAGAGAGAGAGAGAGAGAGAGAGAGAGAGAGAGAGAGAGAACTTTACTACTGACAATACGGTGGCAAATAAATGAAAATGTGTCACATAATTTTCTAAAAAAAAACACACACACACCCGTCTGTGTGGCTCGGTGGTCTGGAGCGCCATGCCTGATCTGCTGGCACTGAATCCACGCACGCTCCCGGAGATTTTTTCACTGACGAGTCCGGGCGGTTACATTGCCCCTTGAGCAAGGGGTGGGGTGTGTGCGATGTGCGAGGTCTCAACATAACCCAAAGATTTGTAATTACGAGCTCCATGCTCTTTCCGGGAGGGTAAGGATGGCGATCGCGAGTCCAGCCGAGGCCTACGATATACAAGGCCTGGTCAGTGGGGGGGTGAGAGAGTGATGACGAGACAACAGTAGGGCTTTATTTCTATCCTTTACTGGTTATATCATCTCTCCTCCTCCTCCTCCTCCTCCTCATTCTTCTTCCTCCTCCTCCTCAATCTTCTCCTCTCTCTTCATTCCCTCATTCTTCCTTCTTACCATAATTATCTCTCATTACTCATTATTCTCATCATAATATCGTATTACATCTTTTCCTATCTTCCCTCTCTTCCCTCCATCCTTCCTTCTCTGCCATTCCCTCCTTCCTTCTTCCCTTCCTTCTCTCCCATTCTTCTCTCCTTCCTTCCTTCCCTCCTCCCATCCCTCCCTCCCTATATATATATATATATATATATAATATATATATATATATATATATATATATATATATATATATTTATATATATATATATATATATATATATTTTATATACATTTATATATATAAATATTTATATATATAACTATATATAAATATAATAATTATATACATTTATATATATATATATATATATATATATATATATATATATATAATATATATATATATATATATATATATATATATATAATATATATATATATATATATATATATATATATATATATATATATAAATATATATAAATATATATATATACATTTATAGGCCTCTTCCATTTGTACCCTAGTTCAAGCTAGTTGCATGAACTAGTTCTTTCAGTTCAGGGTTGGGTTCTGGGTTCAGGGTTGGGTTCGCATGTCACAAATGGAACGCAAAAACCCCGTTTTTTTGTTTACAAACAAACCAAGATGGCAAGGCAAGAGGAAGGAGAGCTTATTCCTGCCGTGTCTGGGGCTATTCTCGCAATGATGGACGATTCTAGTGATGAAGAGGAAGATATTATGTACCAGGGGCCAGATGCTGAGAGTGAGCTAGGGCGCCCTATCCACTAGGGCGCCTGTGGTAAGGCGAAACGCCCTCCCACCGCAATGCTCAGTCGAGATTGCTGCCTTAGTGGCATCGCTAAAGGCGCTGAAAACTAAGGCATGGTCAGACCCTGACTTAGTGAGCTGCTGTGGGCCTTTGACAGACATTCATCTTCTGTTTATAAAGCAAATACAGCCTTGTTTCAGTTCCTACAACGTAACAATTGGTGTTTACATATTAATAATGTTGCAAGGTGTGTATGAATTGATCGTGCAAGACTAATGCGGTATTATAGGGTGTTATATGCTGGTGATAAGAAATGTTGTGTTGTGTGTTGGTTAGGGGCGGGCGGCGGGCGGCGGGCGGCAGGTGCTCCGCCCGCACTAAAATATTGTACTATTATACGGTATTATCATACTACCAGATGATATTTAGGACAGCTGAACCTACCATCATCTTCACGAGACATTAGTGCATATCATGAATGTATAAAAATTGCAGTAAACTATACCTATAATAAGATAACGAGAGCAAAATGAAATCGTGTATAAACTTTTTTTTCACCTTTTTTTATTCATCTTCTCCTTATTCCTGGAATGTTGCTTGAATTAAATTTTCACTCACTGTCCCGGAATCGGCATACCCTAACGATTATCATGGTGTATGGCACGTCCCAATGCAAAAATATATAAGTGGTCAAAACCTGCGTTGAACGTCAAACCTGTGATGAAACAGCTTTTGGCGGGGGAGAGCGGTGTGTCCTTGCCATAAGTGCTTGGTTAGGGAGGGAGGGACAACATTCCTTGCTTCAGCAGAGACGTGTTCAAGCCTTGTGATTGGTCGAAGCTGCCTAAGCAGCGCTCAGATAGGCAACGGATTGGCTAGTAGATTCTCGGACCACGCCCACGCATAGGCTTTGGAGGTGTAAGGCAGTGCAAAGCGCCTGAACTTTCGACTGTACATGGGCTTTAGTCGGTGCCTTAGCCGGGCCGTTACAAAAGCGCCTGAAGACGGGTAAGGCGCTCTTTTCGCCTTACCTCTATGGCACTTCTCAGCATCTCCCCCCTGTACCATCCACTGCTGGCATCTTTGGCAGATATGATGAGGTACTGTGTGAGGTATGAGGTAAAATGGTACCAAATTAAGTATGGCGATAGTTTACATCATATCACCCAGTCTGGGACTGTGAATGGTTGGCTTTGATAAGCGGCAGCATTCTTCTTCTTCTTCTTCTTCTTGTGACCGACATATAAAGCGGCGGCCTTCTTCTTCTTCTTCTTCTTGTGACCGTTGTTGTTATCGCTTCATAGGTCCTCTTCCACTTCGTCTCCTTCGTTAACAAAAACGTGTTAACTCTTCCCGTTTATAAATAAAGACGGGATTGTTATCGTAGGACACCTGAACGTGCCTTGTTGATCAACAAGTAAATATTCCCGTTTTCTTCCGCCTTTGTTAGTAAACAGACGTTTCCTCGTAAACAGACATTTGCCCACACGACACCGCATTTAATCTTTAACGATCAATTCATACACACCTTGCAATACTATTATTACGTAAACACCAATTGTTACGTTGTAGGAACTGAAACAAGGCTGTATTTGCTTTATAAACAGAAGATGAATGTCTGTCAAAGGCCCACAGCAGCTCACTAAGTCAGGGTCTAACCATGCCTTAGTTTTCAGCGCCTTAATTTAGCGGTGCCACTAAGGCAGCATTCTCGACTGAGCATAGCGGTGGGAGGGCGTTTCGCCTTACCACAGGCGCCATAGTGGATAGAGCGCCCTAGCTCGCTCTCAGCATCTGGCCCCAGAGTCCCGCTTATAGGCGGGACAGTCCCGCTTTTTCAGCGTCTGTCCCGCTTTTTAAAATATTAGCAAAGACACTCTACAACAAGATACCTACCTCACTCTGGATCCCTCTATATAATGCAATTTCTGTTATCCGCCGACGGTAGCGCCGCCGTGCGGCAGGGATTAACCAGTCTGCTGGCCCATTCATTCCCTTGCTGCATATGAATATCATATATACTATGGTTTATCAGTATAAATGATATAGGCCTACTGTAATCTTCGTAAATGTTTGTTCTATAATAATATTAAATAAAAAAACAGAAAAACACACTAAAGAAATGTCATTATGAGACTGAAGAAATATGCATGAACTTAATATTCACTTCAACTCCTCGCCATATAAAACTTTGCGAGAAAACTTTTAACATGAAACATATCAATACAAGCTCAATTTTATTAGCTTTCCATTGATATATTTAGTTTTCTGATAAATGAATTAGCACCATGCATAACTTAGCGTTAACTAAATAAATAACATCATCAATCGGGTAATTTTCCCGATTGATGATGTTATTTATTTATGTTACGCCCCCGTAACTTACCAAGAGCAGTTTACACTGTACTGGGTCCGGCGTGAGTCTAGTGGGTCCGCGGACGACTTACTTAGGCAACTGTCAAAGACACTGGCGAAGGAAAGATGCGTCTCCTGGACCATTTATTACATCATGGTAGTTGAAAGGCACACAGTTATACAGGGGGGGAGTTTATACACTTCTCGTCACGCACAAGCAAACGCTCCAAGCATGCATGAGCACAGGCGGAGGGGCGAGAGGCGGGAGAGCTTAGATCTGTGCGTTACCAAGCTTCTCAGGCGACTGACTCCCCGTGTCTCTCCATCGAGTCGGCGCGTCCCTGCCAGACCTGCCCACCCTCTCTCACTGCTGGTGTCCAAGGTCGCTCTTACCCGGCACCCTCGAATTTCAGCTCAATCCGACAATAATTAGGAGTAGTTTACGCTTATTACTCATTAAGGGCTTGTTTTACGCAAAAAGTTTCTTCCAACGACCCCCATTGATTGTGATAGCACTACTGGCATGTCAAATTTCAGCTGAATCCGACAATATATAGGAGTAGCTATAAACTTTTTGGCGGAAACTTGGTTCCACGGGTCTTATGGTAAGCGACAGCGAGCGAAGCTCGCTGTCAATAACTACTCCTAAATATCAAGTATAGACGTCCAGCCTCTGGCCCCTTTGTTTTTGGCTCAGTTCTTGCGGCTGGAACGTGACAGCGAGCCACGTTCCAGTCAATTAACTCATTACATGAATTACTCATTAAGGGCTTGTTCTATGCAAAATATTTGTTTTACAGACCCCCGTTGATTTTGACAGCACTACTTCGATGTCGAATATCAGCTCAATTCGACAATAATTAGGAGTAGTTTACGCTAATTACTCATTAAGGGCTTGTTTTACGCAAAACAATTCTTCCGACGACCCCCATTGATTTTGACAGCACTACATGCATGTCAAATTTCAGCTCAATCTGACAATAATTAGGAGTAGTTATACACTTTTTGACGTAAACTTGGTTCCACGGGTCTTATGGTAAGCGACAGCGAGCGAAGCTCGCTGTCAATCAAGTATAGACGTCCAGCCTCTGGCCCCTTTGCTTTTGGCTTAGTTCTTGCGGCTGGAACGTGACAGCGAGCCACGTTCCAGCCAATTAACTCATTGCGTGAATCAAGTATAGACGTCCAGCCTCTGGCCCCTTTGCTTTTGGCTCAGTTCTTGCGGCTGGAACGTGACAGCGAGCCACGTTCCAGCCAATTAACTCATTACGTGAATTACTCATTAAGGGCTTGTTCTATGCAAAATGTTTGTTGTACAGACCCCCGTTGATTTTGACAGCACTACTTGGATGTCGAATGTCAACTCAACTCGACAATAATTAGGAGTAGTTTACGCTAATTACTCAATAAGGGCTTGTTTTACGCAAAAAATTTCTTCCGACGACCCCCATTGATTTTGACAGCACTACTTGCATGTCAAATTTCTGCTCAATCTGACAATAATTAGGAGTAGTTATACATTTTTAGGCGGAAACTTGGTTCCACGGGTCTTATGGTAAGCGACAGCGAGCGAAGCTCGCTGTCGACTGATCGACTGTCGATTGTCGACTGAGCTGTCGACTCATACCCCATGATTCTGCGTAGACACTTATTACCAAAGGCATTGATTCGTCTCTTCAAGTCACTATTTAGTGTCCATGTCTCACAACCATAGAGTAAGACAGGGATCACAAGCGACTTGAAGATCCGGATCTTTTTCCTTCTGCACAGGTACCGACAACGCCAAATACTCCCGCTGAGCGAGTCCATAACACCGTGGGCTATGCCAATCCGCCGTAAAACTTCTTGACGTGACCCGCCGTCATTATGGACTGCGCTACCAAGGTATGTAAAACTTTCCAAGATCTCAATGTCCTCGCCACACGCATGAACAGACTGTACTGCTTCATCTAGTAAGTCTCCAAACACCTGGACCTTGGTCTTGAGCCAGGAGACCTCAAGTCCCAAAGGCTTTGCCTCCTCGTGCAGCGCCTCGAGAGCCATCACCAGGACCTCGAGCGACTCAGCAAAGATTACTGCATCATCGGCAAAAACAAGATCAGTGATCTTGGTGTTGCCGATGGATGCTCCACAATCACTTTGATCTACAACCTTGTCCAATACCCAGTCCATACAAGCGTTGAAAAGTGATGGGGCAAGGACGCACCCATGCCTCACTCCTGTATTCACAGGAAAGAAGCTGGATACACCTGCCCCACACTTCACAGCACTCTCGGTCCCAGAATACAGACCAGTTATCAAACCAATAGTCCTTGCAGGAATCCCTCGAAGTCGCAGAAGATCCCAAAGTGACTCACGATGCACTGAGTCAAACGCCTTCTTGAGATCAACATAGACTGCAAGCATCCCCTGTCGAAACTCACGTCGGCGTTCCACCAGGACACGAAGCGCTAGGATACGGTCCGTTGTTGACTTACCAGGCGTGAACCCAGACTGCTGAGGTCTCTGATGCTTCACCAGATGACTGCGAATCCGTGTCAGCAATAGATGGGCAAGCACCTTGCATGGTACGCTGAGCAGTGTAATACCACGGTAATTGTTGCAATCCTGACGGTCCCCTTTCCCTTTTCAGATAGGGACGACCAGCCCCCTTTTCCAGTCAGGAGGAATGGTACCTGATTGCCACACGGCAGTCAGGACAGCATGCAACCCGCGGATCATGGCCTCACCCCCAGCTTTGAGGAGCTCCGCACTGATATTACAAACACCAGCTGCCTTTCCACCCCTCAACTTTGCTACACCCTCTCTGACTTCGTCAAGAGAGGGTGCGGTTTCGTCAATGGGAGGATCGGCATCCACTGCCTGTAACCCAGTGGTGTGAAGCTGCTCAGTTGGAGGGTCCACCGTGAACAACTGCCCAAAGTACTCAGCCCAACGAGCCATCTGCCCATCCATGTCCGACACGAGGCGCCCATCTGCTGTTCGAATAGCACTCGCCCGAGAAGGAGACTTGGAACGGAGCTTCTTCAGGGCTCGGTAGGCGGGTCGGAGGTCATTAGCGTTCAAATGACCCTCGACATCCTCAGCGAGACTCCTGACATACCTCTCATTGTCTCTCCTCAGGAGGGTTCTAGTCCGGCGTGACAGAGCCCTGTGCTGGTCCCGGTTCCCAGCCAGCCTGGCAGCGCGACGCTCCTCGATTTTCTCCAGCGTCTCCGTCGAGACAAAACCACGCCTTGACCTCGGGCGCTCCCCAATACACTCCTTGGCAGCCTGTAGAGTTTCACGTTTGAAGGTATCCCACAGTTCTACAGGGTCCCCGAGAGCACCGAGCACATCAAACCGATTTGAGACTGCCACCGCATACTCATGAGCACATGTCAAGTCCTTCAGTTTCTCAAGATGAAACACAGTATGGTTACCTCTTGAGATTCTTCTGGACTTGACATGAAGCTTAAGTGTAGCAACAACAAGTCTGTGATCTGTTCCAAAGAACTCAGCACTCCGGTATACCCTGCAGTTCTGGAGGATCCTCCAACGAGTACTAACGAGGATGTGGTCGATCTCCTTAGCTACCCCTCCGGCATTACTATACCATGTCCAGCGGTGCAGCTCTGGCCTCTGATAAGTGTACGACGTAGGGCCGCTGGGAATCTGCTCAGAGGCTCACCGGCGGGCCGCTCCCAGCGGCCCGCCGTAGGGCATATGACCATTTGCCGCTGTTATATTAACTGATTGAGGAATATTTATGGTTATACTTTCTAAGTATATTGCAGATATATTAATGTTTTAAGGGGTGTTGCACAACCCATTAGCCGATTAATAGACTAATCGGCTGTTCAACACAAAACATTACTATATTTGCAATATACTTAGAAAGTATAACCATAAATATTCCTATGTCGTTATCCAGTAATACGATGAAAAGGAGATCATAATTGCTACGGACATTGTTTATTTCATAAGTACAAAAACATTTTCGTTATTGGGTTTACATGCTGGTGTACGTGGAACACTGAACAACCATATGTACCTCTCTCAGGAACTATATGTAGAAGGATATTGATTGCGGTGAACAACATAATTACATCCACCCGCTTGTGCGTTTTCCAAGTAACTGATTTTCACTCACTGACACAACGCTGCCGAGGAATTCCTAAAAAAACGTGTCGTACTGCAATTATTTATATTATTCAGTCTATTTCGATAGGAGGGAGAAGGAACGAAAACATGTTATAACTAAGTTCTCATTATGTTATCGAGTGGTTAAGGGTGAAATTTTAGGCCTTTTGTGGGTTTTTAACCCTTTGTAATGACTATCGTACGTCTGGCAGTTTAGTGCATTGCTAGCTGCGTAATGATTTCAAATAATATTCTATTCTAAATCATGATATTATTCATATGTTAACTCCATCATCTACATATTCCTTATTAGGTGTAACGTTGAGTATTGATGTGTTGATAATATGTTGGAAGTTATTGAAATAAGGGAAAATATGACCTTGTGTTATCCCGTAATCTTTGCTCAGATAATCAAATGTTATTTTTATATGATACTAGCTACACACATAGACTAACTGATAACCTTTTTCCATGTAAACTCCTTCCTATGTACGTATCTCATCTTTATTTCTATGTATCTCTCGGTGTTCCTGATTAAGCTGGAAATATTTGAAATAAACTGATATATGATCATTTCTATAAACTATTATAAAAACTTTTATAACAATTTTTAATAGCTTGAACAGGCCTAATACTAGTGATGGTACCGATATTGAGATACTATATATATTACTGTGTTAATATATATAATATGAAATGAATATTTCCCACTTACAAATACGTACCAGCGCGCCTCCGGAGGATTGACGTCAAGTTGCCGCTGCTTGTCACTACTGATGTAATACTACAGCAAGATAATCATATAACTGTTGTTTCAAAATGTTTACACATAGAAATATTCAATTCTTGAAATTCTGTGCATTAATTTTCAACATAGTTAATTATCCCGTCTGAAAATACACCAGCGGGCCTTCGGAGGGCTGACGGAGGGAAATTTGCCGCCGGCGGCCGCCGTTCGCCGCTCTACGGCCTACGTCGGCCCGCCGGTGATGGTTAACTGGGTGGATGTTGTTATGTTGTTCGCCGCAATCAATATCCTTCTACATGGCTGTACAGTGTTCCACGTACACCAGCATGTAAACCCAGTAACAAAAATGTTTTTGTACCTATGAAATAAACAATGTCCGTAGCAATTATGATCTCCTTTACATCGTATTACTGGATAACGACATAGGAATATTTATGGTTATACTTTCTAAGTATATTGCAGATATCGTAATGTTTTTATAAGTGTTGAACAGCCCATTAGTCTATTAATCGGCTAATGGGTTGTGCAACACCCCTTAAAACATTACTATATCTGCAATATACTTAGAAAGTATAGCCATAAATATTCCTCAATCAGTTAATATAACAGCGGCAAATGGCCATATGCCCTACGGCGGGCCGCTGGGAGCGGCCCGCCGGTGAACCTCTGAGCAAATTCCCAGCGGCCCTACGTCGTACACTTCCGTCGGGCCGCCGGTATGACATACGGAGGGCCTCCAGAGGCCCTCCGTCTTTGTGTTTGCTGGGAAAGCCTTTGGGACTTGAGGTCTCCTGGCTCAAAACCAAGGTCCAGTGTTTGGAGACTTACTAGATGAAGCAGTACAGTCTGTTCATGCGTGTGGCGAGGACATTGAGATCTTGGAAAATTTTCCATACCTTGGTAGCGCAGTCCATAATGACGGCGGGTCACATCAAGAAGTCTTACGGCGGATTAGCATAGCCCACGGTGTTATGAACTCGCTCAGCGGGAGTATTTGGCGTTGTCGGTACCTGTGCAGAAGGACAAAGGTCCGGATCTTCAAGTCGCTTGTGATCCCTGTCTTACCCTATGGTTGTGAGACATGGACACTAAATAGTGACTTGAAGAGACGAATCAATGTCTTTGGTAATAAGTGTCTTCGCAGAATCATGGGGTATCGCTGGGATGATTTACTTGTCAAATCAGCGATTGCACCGTGAGACTGAATCGAGGTCTGTTACCTGCATAGTCCGTCAGCGCCAACTTCGGCTATATGGGCATGTGGCACGCTACCCTGAAACCGATCCTTCCCATCGGGTTGTATCTGTATGAGACAATCCGGCGTGGAGGAGGCCAAGGGGGCGCCCACAAGGCTCGTGGCTGGGGCAAGTTGATGTTTCTTGTCGAGAGCTGCTTGGTATGGGAAAGGAGCCTGCATGGGAACTCGCGCGTGGTGACCCCCGGGAGTGGCGTCGTAGGGTGGGCGAGGCGACGCGCCCCCCGGCGTATGCCCCCAATGATTGATTGATTGATAGCTCATGCATAGCAATATGTATAACTATAATGTATGTATGTATGGAATAACTGTTGTTATATATATATATTTACCAGTCTACCATGAAAAAGTGTTATTTTCTTTCACATTAATATTATATATTACTTTTAGGTAGGTACTCTACCTTAGTACTACATTCCATTATCTTACCGATAGAGTATGAATGAAGGTAGTTTGGAACGTTTAATATATAATAATTTACAATCTTTTCAAGACAATTCATAATAATCCACCGTTGTGTAATATCTAAAGCTTGTGTAACAGTTTAAAAGTGGGTACGCACGTTACTAGCTGGGGAATTTTAGTCTGTTTGTAACTTTCTGGGACTTTTTCTTTCCTGCTCAGCTCAGTCAGCTGTGAGTGACTGCCCGCACTCAGCACTTAACACCCCTAGCAGGAGGAGACATCATGAGTGCTTTATACCTGGTGTCCAAGCTGTGCCGCTCTATACCTGCACTCCGGAATATTAAGGTACGTTTGGCTGTCATCTACCTTATGCTGGTGAAACTGCAGTTTAGTACAATACTCGTATACTCCCATACTCTCCTGACATAACTGGGGGAGCTGTGCCCCCCCCCCCCCGCTAGTTAACTAACCTACCATAGCCTGGGCATTGATTACGTGACCTATCCTCACTGGGGGGTTTCGCCCCCCCCCCCAGACCCCCTTGTGTTATTTTTCATTACCGACGGGTGTTGGTACCTGAAACTGTCCCCGATAGGAATTCTTGCCGACGTCGGTGTGAGTATTCCACTTTTTCACGTCGGCAAGTGTTCCTATTTTCGGCGACAGTTCCAGTTCTTGATATTGTTTTTACACTACCCGGTAATAATGGACGAGGACTTGGCGGTCGTTTTCAGAGAAATCGACTATTTTTCCTGGCCTACAATAGGTGCTTTTTCTACCTACCTAATGGTGATAGTTTTATTTTGCGCAAACCCATAAAAACAAAAAAACAAAAAACCGAATTTTATGGTACCGTTTCCATTAAAAACACTTATCTCCATCAGAAAAAACACTAAAACTTGTCCGGGAAAAATTAGGGTAAATTTCTAGTGTTTGCCCATACTCTCCCACTTCCCCAAAACAAGTTGGGGGATGTTAGAGGTAGGGGGTTTACGGAAAAGGCAGGCACCGCTCGGGGATCGAACCCGAGACCTTCCACTTGCCGGGCGGACGTGCTACCGTTACACTACGGTTACCTTCGATGACAACCCACACATCCCCCCCCTAAGGCCCTCCAGGGCCAGTACGGGGAATGTGTATCGCTCTGGATCCTACTCACTGCACCATAGAGTAGGGGGTTTCACCAATAAAGGTTGCACCGCTCGGGATTCGAAACCGGGACCTTCCGCATGCCGGGCGGCTGTGCTTCCCGTTACACCACGGGAACCTCCTAGTGACAACCCACACAGGGGACCTGTGGGAATGCGTGATTTTCGGGTGGGGAACAAATTATGCGTCGGAAACACGTAATTTAAGAGTTATGTAGGGGGTTAAAATTCCCTAGATCTAGGGTAATTTCCTTATATCTAGAGAAATTTGCCTAACCAAAATTAACCTAACCTAGCGGGGGGACTTGACCCACCAATAACCTAACCTAACCAAATCTAACCTAACCTAACCAAATATAACCTAACCTAACCAAATCTAACCTAACCTAAACAAATTTAACCTAACCTAAACAAATCTAACTTAACCTCCTAGCGTGTGGTTGGGGGGGTTCTCGACACTTCGGTTATCATTCTGTGAGGATCGTCAGGTTCACACGTCTCTGGACTAAGAAGAAATGCAATGAATTTTCCCTAGATCTAGGGAATTTTTTCAACACCCCTAATAGTCCAAGAATTTTAGATTTATTTTAATGGTGAACTTTAAAATTAATCCTAACAAGCTGAATTTTTCGTCACTGATAGTCAATGATGCATAGAACAACATACTAAAAATCCCCGTAAATCCCTATTGTGCTTCTCGAGATATATACACTTTTACATTGTTGGCAAATTTTTTTTTTTTTTGGCCAAAAAAAAAAGATTTTTTTTTTTTTTTTTTCCAGTATGTGTACAAGTTTATGGCAAAACGAAGTTGTTCTTGTCATTTTTTTTTATTTACACACAAGAAAAAAGTTATAAGCATTTTAATTGTACCAATTCCACACCACCCAGGAGGTTGGTACGTGGCGCATTGCTTTTTTTTGCGTGGAAGCTCCCCAGGAGGCATACATAACCATGGGATACATTATATACACATTATATACACTCCAACGTATCAGTAACCGTCTTCCAACCTATAGTGAGGCGGACAACACTACTTACTACTATACACACTATGTAGTCTCCAAACATGCATAATTCAGTTTTAATGAAAATTCCATTAAGCTATAATTTTATACAGTACACTATTTAGTATATGAGAACATGCAGACTCCAGTTTTAATAAAAAATTAATTAAGGTCTATATAGTACACTATTTAGTCTATGCGAACATGCATAATCCTGTTTTAATGAACAGTTAAGGAATTCCATATAAATAAAAAACACTAATAGCCTAGGAAAGAATTTTCATCATCTTCAATAGTGAAACTTTTGTGACTGTTATGACAGTTGTGTCCATGACAGTGGCTACACATTGGTGAACAATCTAATCCAGCTTTTCGACACCCACATGATTTCAGACACCCTGTTTTGCAGCCACAACCAATTAAATTCAGCACACTGTCAGGAGCAACTGCTTGATCAGTTTCAATAGGAACAAGACTTAGTGTATTACCATTAAATCTGCAGCCCCATTCAAGGGGGGACAGGTCATTTCCTAACCATTGCTGCACTGTGTGGTAAACTCGGTAAGAGTGGTATTTTGCAGCAGCCTTTGTGGGGGGCAATGATTCAAGTTTTAATCCAGAGGAAATAGATTTCTTCTTTATCTTCATGTTGTACATATGGAAGCGATATGTGTTCAGACATTTTGAGTTTCTACTCCCGTAGAGTTTTAGAAGACATCTCTCTCCAGCTTTTTCAATAGTAGAATGAGAACTTCTTGTGTCAATAAATGGATCCAGTAATTCAGAAAAATTAGAAGACAACAGTAGATCAAGTGCCTGCTTTTTTCCTTTTCCAAATATAGCAGAGACTGTCACAACCAGTCATGGCATGTATGGTCATGGCATGTATGGTCTTGCTATGTCCTATGCCTGACTGAATTTCATTAATGCTGTAACATTTATTGGGATATTTTTGACAGAGCATGTATAGTTCCATCGTTTCTGTGGACTGTGCAACAAGCATGACTAACAAGTCTGTGTCAGTACCTACCACTACAACTGGTGCTGTTTCCTTAGAGGCTTCATCCATTGCTGTGGACACTATCAACTGATCTGTATATGCATCATGTTATTTACAAAGAACACCAATCTCTTGGAATTTAGAAATTAACTGCTCAATGAGACGAGATTTATTATTTCTGTTTGCTAAGAAGGCTGGTTTAGTGGTGGTAAGTTTCATGTCACCTTCAAACAAAATATCTGCTGACATGGAGGATGGAGCACGACGTTGCTGCTCAACTACTTTAGTTGAGTTGTTAGCATCTCTGTACCCATCAAACACCACAATGCAACTTGTGCCATAATGTCTTGTTGTATGATATATGATACATATTCATTTAAGATATCATTGTATGTTGCAACAATGGGCCATGTTACCACATGAATTAGGTGACCACCATCTATTATGTACAGACAATTTTCAGGACTGTCTTCCATTACATCAGCATGCTCTTTCAAACGAATGCCTAGGGCAGATTTTTTAATCTTCCGCATCATTCCGTTGGCAAAGATAGAAGGTGGCTGCTTAGCCAATTCAAAACACAGGTATTCCTTCATTTCTGAGCGATTTTCAATTATGCAAGTTATTCTCATAAAAAGCAGTGAAGGGTTCACATCCACATCTTGTCCACGGACTTGGATTTTAGTATTTGTCATTGTGATAACACAATCTTTTCTTTTCAGTTTGATGTCACTGAAGCTCTTAACTGTAACAGCATTAGCTGCAGCAATTCCGATGTTGAAAGCATTATCGCAGTTCACAGACAGATCAGCCACTTGACCAGTTGCAATATTTACTAGCTTATCCGGGATATGAGACATAAAGGGAGAGCAGGCACGTACAAACTCTACTAGAGTGTTCAAATGCTTCTTCGTCTTGTGCCTTACTACTAGGTCTCAGGTCTTTGTGTTGTTCTGAAGAAACCGTGTGTACGCCAGTAAACTTCTCAAGCGTACCACACACAGGAATACACTCAGGTAGAGCATGAACCCACTTGTTCAATGTACTGTCTTTTATTCCACGGCCATGTGTCATCCCTCCAGATGTTTTCAACAGCCTCATCAGATCTTGCTCAACAACTTGATCTGAGAAGTTTCCTCCCCAGAAATAGTCTGAACGGCAAACAGTAAAGAAGCCCCTCTCAGTGAACTTCCTAAAAAGATCTTCTGGCATTATTGCTTCGACATTTTGCATTTGGTGGAGATACAGGCGTGCACATTTTGCATAGGACAGATGACCAGCAGCATGGAACAATGGAATCATTTCAGAAACACAGTGCAGGCTCCCAATTTCCAGTTCGTTCTGCATAGAGAAATAGCTTGATGGTATTAACAAATTTTACATAATTCAACCACAACTTACCAGTTCTGCTGTTATTGGAAAATTTCTCTATAAGATCATCAATTTTACCAGAGAACTGAGCCAAAAGAATATCTCCTTCAACATTACTGTTTGAACATTCTCCTTTCAAGAGGGAGTTATGGAGAGCATGAAGTTTTGATCAATCTATGCCAGCTAGGCATTCAGGAGTTTCCAACATCACTGATATTATGGCAGCAGAAGATAGAATATGTGCTCGCAATGCACGTGCATATGCATGCCCAGTTAACATATGGACTACTGAATTTGGTGCATGCACTGTTTCCCACAAGTTATTCAAGCCACTTCCTGACATGACATGTCCGATGGATCCCATATATGACATTAACATGTGGAAACCACCTAATCTGACAAATAACTTGCTGAGGTTTGATGAAGATTCAACCATCTCTGCAGCTTTTATATATAGTTGTTGGTCAAAAGTAACGGGACAACATCCAAGATTATGTTTTTCAATAAGTGACTGTGCAAAAGAAAGGGCAGAGTAAATGGTGCTGAGATTAGATGGATCGTGTCTCATAAAAGGGAGGATTACTATTCTGCTGTTCTCATGATCATCTCCTCTCATAACTACCTGCATGAATCCACTCCAGGATGGGTTGTCCTCAATGCTGTCACAAAGAGTGAATTTGGTTAACCAAATGTTATCCAGAGACTTTGCCACTTTTAGAATGGTTGTATTGCATTTGCATTGTTCTAGGGGACTAATAAATACAGATTTAAATCCTGATGTTTGGGGTTTCTTGTAATTCTTCAGTGGAATATCCCCATATGATCCACTGAATTCTTGCCCTTTAAGTTTTGTTGAACGCTTCAAAGTTTTTTGTGAAACTGTTCCTTGTGGTGTGACACATGCTATCCCACCCATAGTGTGAAATGTATTGTGTCCAGTTAGTGTTGCCGCATTGAAATCAGCATTGTCAAAGATGAACTGTGTGAAACCAGCCAGGTCATAAGAGGGTTGTGATCCATCTAAAAAGGCATCGTATAATCTTTGTATTTCCATATAACTGCAAGAGAATGACAAACTGTTGAGTATATCAATAACCTCACGGGATGCATACTTCATATGAATATATACACCAATTGAGAGCAGTATTGGAGAAATGTATGATCTTGGACGGCATGCTGATATGACACTATGTGAAATTGCTGTGATTTGCCGATCACTGCTGGACGGTGAAGTAGCTGGTCCTTTGATAATATTTTTCAATAAATGCAGCAATGAGTTTGGAACATCTGCAGCACTGCCATTGAGATCATTAATATTTGGGGATTCTGAACATTTATAAACTGTTGTCCTGATATCATCTCGTATAATTGAAGCAGCCATCTCAATAATGGAGAATTTATTATGTTGTGTTGCTTTGGATCCCCACTTCTGCCGGAGAATCGCGTGACTAGCATCACGAAAACTTAGTATAACTTCTTTCCCTTGACTTCCACTGATAATAAGGTTTTCTCCAAAGTGGTCTTTCAGTTTGGTTTTAAGGTGTTGAAAACCATAACCCTCATCTACACAAAGAAAGCCATTGTATAGAGTTTTAATTTCCTGTGATGAATACTGACATTCTTTGTTATTTTCCAGGAAATTGCACAATTCGTCCAATGGTGTGGCTTTATGCACATGAATAGGCCTGGAATGGGTAGACCTTGTAGCATTAATATCTTTATCAATGTTGGAATCTAGGTCAAACAACTGTGCACACTTTCGATGATATTTTCCTTCTTCTGCAACTAAGTCATGACTTGCCTGTATTCTGGTCTTCACCTCCATTCCCCACTTATCATTTCTTTCTTCTGCTTTCTTTATAACATCAGCCAAATACTGAATGCTTGAAACTTTACTGATTGATTCTCTTTGGCATGCAGGCCTTTTAGTATTCTGCTGTTCATCAATTCGTTTTGAACAGAATAAGCATGCTTCTTTGATGTTGCATGGATGTGTCCCTGATCGTAATTTCTTGGTCTTCGGGGAGGGGCAACTGTCTTCCTTCTCCTCCTCTTCCCTCTTCTTCTTAAAACTCGTTATGCTTGACTTCCGTGTGTAATCTTTCCTGCACTTTTCATGAAGAGAAAATGGTGTATTCTTATTTTCAAATTCTTTGGAAAGCCCATCATCACATTCAAAACTAGTCATTATTAGAGTTGCCAGACCTTTACTTCCAATTGATACCCGAGGTGATGAGGACAGGTCCTCATCACAAAGGATACATACATTGCGCATTTTGCTTCTCACGTTTTTCTTCGCGCGATGACAGACAGTAAACAGTAGCCTTTCGGGTGGCAGGACACAGACTTGCCAGATCTTTCAAACTTGAATAGAATTTATTTTCACGTTGGCAGAGGAATTTTTATATATCCAAGCATCTTCCGCAGGTAATATAATTATTATATAGAGACTTGTTTTACTTTACCTTTAATTTCCCTGAATTCCCCAGAGTGGCGACTCAACTGTTGGGTTAAAATACTAGCTGGCGACTTTACTGTAGTAGGTATAGTGAGGTCGCCACTCGGTTTTATTTTTGTAATTTGTTCATTTATAGCCCTAATATGACACAGATGAAGACACAAAATGACACAGACTTTCCAGATAGCCCCTTCTAACTTTCCTGAAATCATGGATGTACAAATGTAAGTATTAACGCCACCACACATCTGTAAATAACAAAGAAACGTAGAACTGGCGACTTCACTGTTATCTACGGTAGTGCTACTGCTACCAGTGCAATATATGTTTCTCAGTTGATTTTGGGGACAAGTTCTATTTTCAACCACCTAAGGAATTTCTAGTGCTCCATATATTTTCTAGTGATTTAGGTAGATAATAGATTTTACTCTTTATTTCCATCTTAGAAATCTCGTTTTCACAGAATTTTTTTTCTCCAAATTAAGGTATGCAATGATATTAGAAGACAAGTAGGAGATAGAGTCTTTTGGGTTAGGAAATACAAAAAATCTCGTATGTAATTTACGTACACAACATTGTATGAGGTGCACACAAATTACAGAACATGTTACCGTACAGACTAATGATATGTATAGATTTTCTTAACTACTAACAACACATTGATCATGAGATCTAGATAACTATAAATTTAGGGCTCTCATTTTTCAGTTTATATTTAGTTGTATATTTTACCACTTGTGTATTTTCACTAGTTTTGTTGAGCAAATGTCCTTGAAACAGTAAGTACTACTCATTTGTGATCAATGCTCATTGTTGAATGTATGCTATTGCAGGTGACGCACATCCAGCCATATTTGAGACGTACAACAGTCACACTAGCTGGTGAGGGGGTACAGCGCCTTGCCACAGAAGAGGTGCCAGAGTTGGGGAGGAAATGGGTCGGTCGTTGGCTGTTTGGATGTTCCGGCATGGTGTTTGGGGCAGTAGTCATCGGTGAGGCAACAGGCAGTACTGGCACAGTAAATGCTTCAGGGCTTTGTTAGGGTGATTGTTCAAGAAGGCAATCAGTGATTGTTTTATGGTATCTTTACATTTTTAAGTCAGTCAGTAGGATATAAACAGTCATTTTATCAATAAAAATGTATTACATGTTACGTCTTGGTCAGTTATATACAAATTTTCTAGTAGTACATGAATCTTTTGGCATTGGCTAAAATATACCTATGACCTGTGTATTTATCATACTCATCTAAATCCTTTTCATAATACTTTCAGTGTAGCTTCTCAATTGGGTTTATTGTTATATGTCAGTCTAGATTCTAAAATTTGTCTCTGCCTGCATGTGGTCATGAGTACTCTTTGACACAGGTGGACTCACTCGTCTCACTGATTCTGGGCTGTCCATGACTGACTGGCATCTGTTTGGGAAGCGACCACCATTCTCCCAGCTTGAGTGGGAAAAAGAATTTGCTCAATACCAGCAGTATCCAGAGTTCAAAATGTAAGATTTTTGAAGTATATACTTGACATTGAAGCATATGTGAAATCATTGAGTTCAGATTGAGAGTTTGAATGTGATGTTCCATAATCCTTGTGCACTAGTAAGAATATTGTTATTCAGGAGACATCAGCAACCCTGGACCAGTTATTTATGGAACCAATATGTACCACAACTGCAACTGAATTTTATCCACGTCATATAATAATTTTAAGAATATCAATATGCTGTTGAAGGCAATATCACAACTTACAAAACTGCTCACAACAAAGTATAATTTCATACTTTGAGGGTTTTTTTTCTGAGGTGCCCAGCACAATTTGTTGTAATAGCCATTCCTAGGTATTCTTATGTGTGAAAGTTAATGGTAGAATTAAAGACAAAGTTTTGGTTTTTAAAGCATTCTTTACATTCAAAGCATACAGGAACAAAGGTATTATTAGTCTACAGCCTTTCCAAAAGATAGGCGTCATGATAAGGCTCTAGCTTATTTGTCATTATTGTGTTCTCAAGATATGTAAATACAAATTTATAGCCATGTTACTTTGAGAAATAATTCACGTGTTCAAGTGCAAAAGATATCACATAATAATTTTGCCCCACAGGCACATCGCACATGACTATTTATACACGTACAAGCGAGCTCGCATGAGCAAGATTGTAGTCTTCTAGAATTTGTAAGTTTTGGTGAGTGCGCTTTTTTTGGAGATGAGCCCCTGCCCGTCTGAATGTCTGCACGCCACTGGTTTGCAATGTTTGGTGCTTGAATATAAGAACTATATGGGGTATAAGAACATTTTAATTTTCTTGTGAATTCACATCTATATCTTGTTGTTGAGTTTTATGGGTATCGTTAGGAACTACCACGTGTAGGTCTCACGGCCTCTTTTAGCTTCCTTAATTTCTTATGTTCTTATGGGTATCGTGATACATTTTCTGTCAGCTATATAGTTTAGGTACAGTGGTACCTTGACTTACGAGTTTAATTCGTTCATGGATCGAGCTCGTAACTCAATTTGCTCGTATATCAAATCAATTTTCCCCATTGAAATTAATTGAAATATCATTAATCTGTTCCAGCCCCCCAAAAAACACCCCAATTTTTTTACTGGACTGCACTCACCCTCCGCCATTTGCATTCGCCAGTGTTTGTTTATACTCTTGTGTATCAGCTGTTGGAAACAGCTGTGGCTGGAACTGCCGCTAAACGTACTGCACTCACCCTCCGCCATTTGCATTCGCCAGTGTTTGTTTATACTCTGTGTATCAGCTATTGGAAACAGCTGTGGGTGGAACTGCCGCTAAACGTACTGCACTCACCCTCCGCCATTTGCATTCGTCAGTGTTTATATTCTGTGTATCAGCTGTTGGAAACAGCTGTGGGTGGAACTGCCGCTAAACGTACTGCACTCACCCTCCGCCATTTGCATTCCCCTGTGTGAGCACAACACAACAGAGATGCTTCCACGGCGAGGTAACCATGCAGGTGAAGTGAGACGCGGGATGCTGGGCGGATGTTTTGGCGTTCGCTGCGCCAACTAGCGGCTGCGTATCTGAAGCTCGCTCGTAAAAAAAATAAAAAAAAATAAAAAAAAATTAAAAAAACGGATTTTGGCTCGCAACACAAAGCAAAAAATTGACCGAGCGACTGCTCGTAACTCGGAAAACTCGTAAGTTGGGGCACTCGTAAGTCAAGGTACCACTGTATTTTAGTCTCCAAACCTGAACATGGCTGTACAGTAAACCCTCTCTAATTTTAACCCGTATGATTCGAACTTTGGATAATTCGACCTGTTTGAGGCCCAGTTCAAATTTTCAACAACTTTTCATAATTCGAACTAAAGTTCGAATTGTCCACACATTGTTTGAATTGTCGGAATTTTCTGCAGCATCTTCCACCTCCTCTGTGCCATCCACTTTGTCAGCCAGCCTCCACGTTGCCTCCAGCACTGATAACCTTACCTTACTAATCCCCAGTGACGCCACTGTTGCGTTCAGTAGCGGTACACCCTCCCCCCCTCTCACACTCTCCCTACTGAATGATACTGAACGCTTCACAATAAACATTGCAACCAAGATAGCAGCTGCCGAAATTGATCTCTGTCGCTATTCTTATTGTTGCAGAATAACTTGCTGATGACCCTGTATTTGATGCAGTAAAAGTTATAGCAGCAGGAAATAAAATATTAAGGAGGCAAGAAAAGGAGTCTTTCTTTGCCCTTTCTATACATACCCTTATTGTGGCGCGAGCTGGAAACTCGGTAGCGATCCACCTCCCAGGGCTGTAGTGCGGGGGCTTGCGCTAGGCATAATGTATGCTGACGTAACTGTGCGCCTCCGTGTGCACCCGTTTGCGTTGCATTACTTAACGCAGCCCTTGCCTGAAGACGCTATCAGTGACGCCTGAGTGCTCAGTGTACAGTAGTATTGCATTTCAAGACTTCAGTATCAGCCATGTTTTAGTGAGTACAAATACACTCTGTGCTGTTTTAGCATTTTTTAGTGAGTTCTTATTGTGTGGAGAGGCTAGAGGTAACCATCGGATAATTCGAACCAGGTCACCCCCCAATTAGTTCGAATTAGAGAGGGTTTACTGTATATGTCTTGGTTGTGAATTATACCCACTTATGAAGAGGACATAGTAGCCCCAGTATATTAAAGTTTGCTTCCGCCTAATTATTATCTACAGAAAAAACAAGGACATCAGTCTGCAGGAGTTTAAATTCATCTGGTGGATGGAGTATGGTCACCGCCAGTGGGGGCGCACCATTGGCACTTTTTTCCTGCTGCCAGCTGCATACTTCTGGCATAAGGGATGGTTCACCCGGGCTCTCAAGAAAAGGGTTGTAGCTTGTGGGGTCCTGATTGGATTCCAGGTGAGGACATGGCTTTGTTGAAGTCTTTTAATTTCATTTGATCTTAATAAGCCACAGAAAAAAAAATTGCTAATGTTAGGGTTAGCAGAGCATCTCATGTAGCTGCCTGTATGTGCATCAGTAGACTAGTTATACAAACCCTGTTTAGATTGAACACAATATATAGTTATTCTTTAAATGAATTGTGTGACATTCAAATACCATTTTTTTTTCTTCTTAATATCTGAATTACCCTATCATGTAGTCACTTCCCTTGGATATGAAGGTGAAATGGAAATGTATTCTTGCCATGGTCCTGGATACACTTGACGGACATGTATGAGTGGTGAATGTAAGTTCGAACACTGATAGGCTATGGGCATATCCAGATAATCACTTAAAACAGACTGCTTGATAAAAGTTAAATAAGGCATGTATTTTTTTTTCTTTTCTTTTTACATCACAAAGGACTGGCCAAGGGCAAAACAAAAGAGAGGTAACAAAAACACTGCTTAGCTGCCAGTCCCTGTACAGAAGACAGTAAGAGAATAAAGAAAAGGGGGTGGGCCAATTTAGATCGGGGGGTGTCTTGTCATGGGAATGATCAATAGAGACCTTTTATATTAGGCAGAGGGAATGGAACAGTATGTAAGGAGTTCAATAGAGAAGAGGTGTGCCCTGACACAAATAATAGAGTTGCATATGAGCCGTGCACCTTTGGGTTAGTTATGCAACAGGGGTTCCTCAGGCAAAGGTGCAGAGCATTGATCAATGTAGTCCTGCATCTTATTCAGTATAGGAAATTGAATCAAAGCAATGATGATCAAGTAGTATGCTTTCATTACATCACTTCCAGAATGTGAATACAATTTTTTTTACTTACAATCTTTAATCCAACCAGTAGTATTTTATGCATTGTTTACTCCCCTAGGGCTTGTTGGGGTGGTATATGGTGAAGTCAGGGCTAGAAAAGGAGCGTTTCACCGAGCCCTCAGATGTACCAAGGGTTTCCCAATACCGTCTGGCTGCTCATCTTGGTACAGCATTTGTGCTCTACAGTCTTTTCCTGTGGAACGCCCTTGGTGTCACCAGTCCTCCTCAAATGATCAAGCAGGTAAGTACATATGCACATTAGGGTACGCCGTATAACAAAAATTCTTTTTCTCAACTTTGGCATGCCAATTTCCTATGTAAAATGGAATTCTAAGACGATTTTATCTTTTTGCATTTGAGCAATTCTTACTATGCAAAATCGCACTTTTATATTGCACACTTATCGAATAATGCTTAAATGAGTACGCAGTGTCCGGTTGGTCCTGTTTATTGCATCATGCACCAATATGAGTTCCAAATGACTAGCGTGGTAATCTCTTTCTGATAAGTTGGTTCATCAGGCACTACATCACAGTGTCACAGCCTCTACGTTGGCCTAGAACGTGTCCATCATGTCCTTCTTAGACCTGAAGCAGGGCATGGTCTCCCGGTGGTGGGCCCGAGCCCGGATGAACCCGTCTCTGGCCTGCTGCCCCACCACTGCTGCCGCAGCCTCTGTCACCTGCTTCACGACTCTTTCGGTGCTCTGAGTGCGGATAGAGAACTCCGGAACCTCGTATGGCTTGACCAGGATCTCCTGGATCTGATCCTCGGACAGCGAACAGGTGAATGCCGGCTCATGCACCTGGCCAGGCTGCCAGCTGATCAGTGTCTGCAAGCTGGTGGCTGACAAGTTCAGCTTGGGTGTGATGCGAGGTCTTATCTTACAACTGGTGTCCCCATACTCCTCGCCAGCCCTCAGCTTCAAAATCTGGGTCACGGCGAACCTGCGGTCGTCCTCACTCTGACTCGCCATCAGCAAGAGGAGGACACATTCTGAGTGTGCGAACCATGCTCCTGTCCGCACGTAGGTCACAGCTGTTTGGACCTTCTTGGGCTGCGACCTCATCACTGTGAGCTGCGTGAGGATGTGCTTGGGGCCGTCCTCTAGTCTGTGGTGAACCTTGATGTCGTAGTAGAGTTTGAAGTACACCTGCAGGCAGTACTTGACTAGGATTTCCAGGGTGTTCAGTTCTTTGCCAGTCAGTCCATGCTTTCTGGTCCACATGTACACGAGCGACTGGGCTGTGGTGAGCCATCTGGAGTGGGACACCTTGCCACACTTGATCTCCTGCAGCTCGGACGGGAGAACGCCCCGCTTCACAACCTGGACCAGCTGGTAGGAGACCTGCTGGTCAGTGGACATGTTGACCAAGATATACTCCGGTATCTCCGTGAGATCTTCATCGCCTGGCACTCCTCTGAACTCTGCGTTGTACTGCATCTCATTCACGCTGGATAGCAGACTGCACACTGGACCCGTGAAGCCAGTGTCAGATGAGGTAGGCCCGTCGATGCTGGTGATAAGGTGGCGCAGGGGCAACTCGTTTGTGTGCAACACGCATATACTCCAGAAGAGCTTGTGTCCCAGCATCTTCTCCAAATGGGCGTGAGTACCACCCTTCCACCCCGTGTTGGCCCTAGTTGAGTCACCTTGCAGTACGATCAGTGAGTCGGTGGAGTCGTATGTCACCAGCAGATCATAGAGAGCCTGAGCCACCTTGAACGCAGGCTTCTCAGGTGGCACTGGGTCCTCTGGTACAAAGGGCCAAAGGTACCTTCCAGATGGCTCCTCTGTCACTGACACATGCTCCTCCCTGATCAACCTTGGTTGCAGTTTCCCATAGCTGTTGGGCACCATCGACCTGGTCTTGTCCTTCCTCCCAATCCAACTATTTTGGTACCCTGGTGCTTCCCCTGGTCAAGGTCCCTGGCCGATGCCATGGCATCCTGCCTGGCCCTCCTCAGCTTGTTAGGATCGCAGACCAGGTACGACATGTCTGGAGAGAGGTGGCCGTCAGCGATAAGGTCCTGGAGGAATCCAGAAGCCAAGGCAGCAGCAGCAGTGAGCGGAACGTCGAACCGGATGCTTGCCAGCGCCAGGTTCCGGAATGGCATTGTGTTTCTTCTTGCAGCTGGCCTGTCCAAGTACTGCATCACAAGGGGTGCCAGGGACCCCAGCCTCTCCCTGAGCAGTCGGTCTACCAGTATGGCAGCCTCCTGTTGCTCCTGCCTCTTTCCTCCGAGTGGCAGGGTGAACGACTCCTCCGTCCCATCCTCAGAATCCTGGTGATCTTCAGCCTGGCCCAGGAACATCTGCTCCTGCAGCTCAAGACGTCTGACCTTTTCATCTTTCTGCTTCTGCTTCTTCAGCTTAGCCTCCTCTTCCAACTGCTTTCTCTTTGCTGCTTTCACTTGTCTATGCGTCTCATTCTTGTCTACCCCTGTCATCATCATTGCACTCTCCTCCCCAACTTTGATCCTCTGGTAGTACAGCCACTCCAGGTCTAAAGTAAGGACTTTGCTGGCCAGGGGGCAGTCACACTGCACGTGTGCTCTCGCGTGGCACAGCTGGGGGTTGGAGCAGTGGGATTCCTGGTCCTTGCAGAGGAAGATCGTGTAAGGGCAAGCCGTTATGTCAAACAGCCTGTCCATATTCTTCTCCACGAATTCCTTTACTGCTTTAGTTGCTCTGTCTCTCACCACTTCACTAACCTTCTTCCAAAAATTATCTATCCTTCTGGTCACGGACCGGTCAATAACAACCACTGGAGGTGCAAACTGGCGTTTGATTTCTTCCACTGGGCAAGCACCATGGGGGTCAGATCCTTCGCAATGTCTCTCACTGGGTACCCCCGCTTGTCAACACCCTCCCGGATGCCGCTGAGTTCTTGGAGAAGGATTCCCCTCATCATCACGCCGCAATACGTAGGCACCTCACTCTCAGCAAACTCTCGTCCACCACCAACAAAGGCGGCCAACTTGGATCCAGAGCTCTGTCTAGTCGCGGGCTTCGACCCACTTGGTTTACAAGGAGAAGCCATCCTGAAAAAGACGATCAAGAATTGATGATAGGTGCAAATGAAGCCGTTACTTTAGCGGGGCTAAGCTATGTTTTGCATATAAATATAAAAGTCCATTTTTGCATAGCAAGAAGTGCTCAAACCAAAAAGTTGAAGAGGACAAACCACCCTTAAAATTCAATTTTACATAAGAAAACACCCTGCCAAATTCGAAATAATCTATATTTCACTTTTCATTGGACCTACGGCGTACCCTAATTTTTTTGCACATGTAATATGGTGGAACTGTAGGAGAAATGGGTACTTCAATCAAAGCATCGTTTCTTAAATGTACGTTGGGATAAATAGGCAATTTTCAGGAATGATCAAAGCGTAAAGAAAATATGATCAATTTGATCATTCATACCTTTAATTTTTCTATTGTTATTGCTCCTGTGAACATGAAGTTCCCTAGTCTGCCTTCTCCAATGTAATAAAAAAATATATGCAAATTTGATCTTGTGATGTGAAGTGCAACTCTTGAAGAAGATGGGAAGGGCTACCACTAAACTGTTGACATTGAACACAAATATGTCATCATCTTGGGTAACTTGTATTTATAGTGGCTTCTTTATCCCATGCATATTTTTATTAACATACATTTATGGAAGTAAGAGTGTATTCGTGATTTTTTTCACTGGTAATATTGTCCAGAAATTATCCTTCCTTAGATTATATATGAGCCTCAGCCGTATTACAGTACTTCACCTCTCAGAATATACAATTAATGGATTTTTCATGGCAAAGGAGAAACCTTTATTGCATTTGTATCAAAAGTAAGAAATGTTTCGAGTATATGTATAGTTTTTTTGTATATAACATAATGAAATTTAGATCATAGTAATAAAACATTTATGGAAGTAAGAGTGTATTCGTGATTTTTTTCACTGGTAATAATTAGCTTGTAGATTATAAAGATACTATAAACTGTTTTTGCCTAGAAAGAGCATTTTGCACTAGTTCATAGTTGTTGTTTTGGCAATTATTTCCAGGTGACAATACAAGCTATACAGTTTCGCAGGCTGGCACACCTCACCAAGGGCTGGGTATTCATCACTGCTCTCTCAGGTGAGTCCAGGAATGATGTATTATCAGGTAATTGAAATCACACTCAAATATCTTTGATTGATGCTGTCAACTATAGCTATCTGAGAATAGTCTTAGGATTGATATATTTATTTACTATGTTTGCATGCATTATAATTCATATAAATGTTTTTCTTGGGTTTTCTTGTATGTGTAAGAATATTGACTTGATTTCTTTGTAACATCTTGCATTATTTCTCTCGCCCATGCTCCCACACTCTGTTCTTCCACTCTATAGGAAGTTTACCTCTCAAAATTCCCAGCATCTGTTAAATCCTTATATACTTTCTGCCATTTCACTACTGTCCGTGGTAAAATATGAATATGCTGCATTTAACACATAGTCAAACCTCGATATAACGGACTAAAGGGGGGGAGGAGTGGTCCGTTATAGCCGATTGTCCGTTATAGCGAGGGTATTTTCCCAAGGGGTGAAAAATATATGAAAAAACCGGAAAAATTGTGAAATAAATGAGAAATAATTACAAACCCAACCAGACTGTGTAGCTATGTTGGGAGGTAAACAGTGACTGGCACTACATGCTGAATTTGGTCCGCTCCTACACGTGAAATAAATGAGAAATAATCACAAACACAACCTGACCGTGTAGCTAGTCAAGCTCAAGCTCTAGTGAAAGGTAAACAAATTACAACGAGCCAGATTCAGCCGTGGCTTCCAAAGGTATTGCTTATTATCATGACTAATGCTCATTATTATATATATTATATGGTTGTGAATGAGTTCTATACACGTGTCACTATTTAGGTCAGTGTAGCACTGCGTGTCACCTTAGATAAGGGTGATTTAGGATGTTGAGGTGACAGGGAGACGTAGCAGCGGCCACGCCATAACACTAATAGTCACTATTTTAAACAATACACATCTTCTACCACTAAATCACTAGCAACACAGGCTCCTTACTTATAATATTATATCTTAATATGTGATACATCAAAACTCCTTAAAACCCCAGCATTCCAAAATAAAATTAGAAAATACAATAATGTTGAGTTGACAATTCGAGCGGCGATAAGCGGTCTAATATGCAAAAAAAAAAAAAAAAAAAAAAGTCACGCAAATGGAGTCCGTTATATCCGATGTCCGTTACATCAAGGTCCGTTATATCGAGGTTTGACTGTACTGTTATGTTAATAATGTAGATGGTAGGTATATATTAAAGTAATCATCCAGACCCATTTTTTCTTTGCATAGGTATGTTGAATGTTCATTCAAAACACCTAATCCACATAAAATTATTAATTCCTACGCCTTATTTCCGTAAAAACTTGACTTGTGTAAAATGCACGTCGAAAAAATTCTGCCCCGTTCCAGCCGCTGTGCAAATATTACTGATGACGTCACAGTACGGGTTTCACCGAGAGAGAGAGTTCTCCCTGCTGTCTGTGGTGGGGAAAGTTTTGGAGAGGATCGTGGCAGAGGTAATCTGTCGTCTCCTCAGCGACAACTACCTCCTCTCGAACCAACAGTTTGGGTTCAGACCTGGATGGTCCACTCTGACCTGCTGCTGCTCCTCACCAGAAACTGGGAGGACGCCCTTGAAGACGGCCAGGACACTGTTGTGGTGGCCCTGGACATAGCGGGTGCCTTCGACAGGGTGTGACACGGAGGTCTGCTGGAAAAACTCTGTGCCAAAGGCAGGGAAGAACCCTCCAGGTCGTCGTCAATGGGCAGGCCTCTGAATCCCTGCCAGTGGAAGCATCAGTCCTACAGGGCTCTGTGCTGGGGCCAGTCCTGTGGAGCATCTACGTGGACGATCTTCTCCGGCAGCTGCCAGCAGTCTCGGCTTACGCTGATGACTGTACTCTCTCCTGCTCCTACCCACGACAGGACAGTGGGCGTAGTGCTGATGAGATCAATCAGCAGCTAAGTGTTATACAGGAGTGGGGTACATGCTGGCAGGTGACCTTTGCTCCGGAGAAGACACGGCAATGGTGATCTCTTGGTCCCCTGCTGCCGGGCCAGCAGTGGAGGGAAGGCTGTGGTTTGGTGGCGTTCCTCACCCACTCCAGGAAGCCGTCAAGGTTCTGGGAGTGGAGGTGGACAGAGAGCTACAGTTTGACGACCACATCAAACACATTGCCCGAAAGGCCTCCTACAGGGTCTCTGCCCTGCGAAGGGTAGCCAGCTTTCTCAACAGGGAAGGGAAGCTTTTGCTCTACAAAGCCCAGATACGGCCTTACTTAGAGTACGCTGCCCTCTCCTGGATGTTGGTGCAGCCTCGCACACTAAGAGGCTGGACAGCATCCAGCGTCGAGCCCTGCGATTGGTGGATGCTGGAGACCCCCAGCCCATGCCTGGTCGGCGAGTCCCCTCGACTCACTGAAACACCGCAGGGACGTTGCGGCACTTGTAGTCTTCCACAAGGCACAGGTGCAGGGAGTCTCACACCTGGCTGGGTTGCGACAGCCTTCGAGAGTCGCCACGCGGAGCACGAGAACGGTGCTCACCAGTGGTGACGCAGTGGAAGTGCCGCGTTCCCGTGCCAACCAGCACCAACAGACCTTTGTGGACCGCGTCTCCATGATGTGGAACATTTTCACGGCCGCCGTCCCTCACATCCAGGAGATGAACACTCGAATTGTAAAGTTGGCGGCCAATCGATAGAGACTGTCAAAGACCACCCTGCTGACGCTAGTGATTTTGTGACACCTTAGTGACAGCGACAGTGCCTGCATAAACACTTTTAGTGATGCTTATCTGTATATAATGTTGATTTTTTAAGTATTTGTATATATATGCATACAGGTATATTATTACTTGCCCTTGAGCCTAGAACACTAACTTTGATTTTGCGTCACACTAACACCAATCTGCAGTAAATGATACCCCATTTTGGAAAAATAGGAAAAAAATACTTCAACTTAACAACTTTTATTAATTCTACAGAAATAAACAAAAGTACAAAAACTGGCCTTTCATTTGTAATGCAGAAATAGTAAAAAAACGAAAACAGGTATCTTCAGGGGCAACTCATAAAACTGTATAAATTCATGCACATACAGTATGCTTGTTATACGTATATGTGTTATAAAAAAAAATCACTGTATTAATATGGCTAGAGCCAAAGAATTCAATTTTGGTCCACCCACACCCAGGTTGTAGGAGTGTCAGCAGACGGAGTCCCATTCCTTATCTACCACTAGGAACTGTACAGGAGAGAGGCAGAAATAGGTATTTTTTTTAGTGTCAAAAAACGGCAATTTTTATTTCATAGTTTAATATTTTGTTTTTACCGTTCTCTATTAACCCAAAGTGACCAAAAATGAATAGATTGATGTTCTGAAAGTCATATGACAGCGTTTGAGCTACACAAATATTTTTGAATATTTTTTTACCCTTATAAATATATAATTACTTATTGGTGGACTTTCATTAAAGTTTAACATGGATGTAGGTACAATATACATTTTTGTACAGTTATACAGTTTAAATTAACAAAAGCTGATAAAAAGGAAGATCTTACCTTGATTACTGGTTGCACTCCACACACACACGGGTAGATGTGCCGTGGGCACAAAGCGCGCTGACACCTGTTGCACCTGTGGTGTGACTAATTATCCTCTGACCTTGGGCACATTTCACACTGCCTCACTGCTGTCTGCCAGCACTGGGAGATGAGTGTTAGCAGCACTACCAGGTGACGGGATATTGCAGACGGTGCTGATGAGGATTTTGAGGGCTCTGGACAGGGTGGGGATGTTACTCCAATTTGGACACCATGGTGTAACAATCGAGGGTCACTGCTAACTATTGCATGTACTTATGCCTGATTAACCTGGCTGCCCTTATCCTCTCCAGGTTTTCTGAGTGTATTATCCACGAGTTGATGAGAGGCATTCATCATCCCATATAAAACTTATGTTAACCTCACGCTAGATAGTACATGCACATTAACGTGGGGTAAATTCTACCCAAAACGCCTCCTCAAAGTCACACGAAAGAGTGAGCTATGCGAAACTACCTATGCTACATGTGCACACCAAGAACAGAAGTGTTTGGCCATTCCAGCCCGCAACCTGCTCGGCCCACTCAATGAGAGTGAAAACAAAAATGTATGGGGTAAAATATACCCCAGGTCAGTGTTCCAGGGTTAAGATAGGTAGCACACGACAATGCACCGGGCTTATTGTATTTTTATGTTTAAAAAAAAGAAAGAAAGAGAGAGGGAGGGAGTCCTTCAAGCACCTGCCATTATTTGCCCTACTCCATCACCAACACCCACCCACTTTCCCCCAACACTCATGCCCATTTCCCCAGCCACATCCCCACCACTAAAACCCATCCCCGCTTCCCCACCCACATTAACACCGATCCCCGTTTCTCCACCCACATCCCCACCACCACCACCACCACCCATGCCCGTTTCCCCACAACACCCACCACCCTCCCCACCACCAACACCCATCCCTATTCCCCCACCCACATCCCCACCACTAATACCCACCCTTCTCCATCACTAACACCCACCCCGTTTCCCCATCTTCATCCCATTGTGATGGCTCCCTATTCCAATCTGCCCTTGTCCAACGCACAAACCTTTTCTACACATTCTTGTGTTCCTATTGGTCATAAAGTTGTGCAAACTTCTCTGGAAAGGCACAGTTTTCTTGGTGCACCCATAAAGGATGCAATTATATACCATATTGCTAAACAAATCTATCAGAAACACCCAAAATTCTTCAAGTACTATGTTATTTTTTTATTGTCTGTGTTCACATGCTTCTAGCTTGCCGCAGGAGTGGGGGCATTTTGAAAGCTTGTGAAATTTAGAGATTTTGATTGCAGATTATTCAAAAATGGCTGACTGGATGCAAAAAGTGACAATATATTGTTAATATTCTCGATAATGGCTATATTTTAACTACATTAAATCAGAAAGGATGAAATGGTCTGGACGATAACTTTGAGATGTAAGATAAACAGTGTAGGTACAATGTTTGCCTTTGGTTTTGAAGTTGAGCATAAGCAAAGGTGTGTTTCAAGCATTCTTTTTGTTTGTGCATTGTCCATTATTAAATGGAAGGTTTAAGTAAGTACAAATTTGTATATATGGACAAGTCTTAAAGTTCTTGGAGGTTTTTATCTTTTTTGTCAAGTGTGATTCTTTATACAAATATGAATTTACAAATTAAGTCAGATACCCCGAAGATTTTGTCCCTGCAACCTTCAGACATGAGATTAATCAATTTATTTTTGTGTTTTCTTTTGCTAAGGAGCCCTAGTTGCTGGTCTAGATGCTGGATTAGTATACAACTCCTTCCCCAAGTTTGCTGATCGCTGGATTCCGAGTGACCTCCTTGCCTTTTCTCCCACACTGAGAAACTTCACAGAGAATCCTACCACAGTGCAGTTTGATCACAGAATTTTGGTAGGTCTCATGACAACATACTATTATCTAGAAACTTTTTTTTATATTCGAAAGCATTTTGAATATTCACAATTACATGTATGGGTGTGAATTCATCATGCCATTTTCTATATTTCTGGAGATATATTTTCACATCTTTGCATGGAGTATATATCTTTATCCTCCTCCTCCACCAAATCTATTACCTGTAGTGAAACTTTAAAGATTAGAAACAAGTCTGAGCAGAAAAACAAGCTACTTATGGAAATATGCTATTAAGTGATATAATGCTGTTCAGGCTCACATTTCACACAGAATTTGCAATAAAACTAGCCTGTTTGTAAGTAGGGGACTATTAGAGCAGGCAAGGCCATGTTTGACCACATTTCAACATGGTAATTAAGCCCCTAAGTACCTCTAGGCCTGCCTACAAAATTCTAAGTTCCTTAATACGTACTTGATCCTTTCACTAGGGGACAGTTTCTCTTGGCCTGGCCACAGCTCTTCTGATTTGGTCGAGGAGAGGTGTAAGGCTGCCACCCCGTGCCTACATGGCCTCCACAGCCCTTGGAGGAATGGCTTGGATGCAGGTGAGTCACAAATCTATTAGTGATTCTCTCTCTCTCTCTCTCTCTCTCTCTCTCTCTCTCCTCTCTCTCTCTCTCTCTCTCTCTCTCTCTCTCTCTCTCTCTCTCTCCTCTCTCTCTCTCTCTCTCTCTCTCTCTCTCTCTCTCTCTCTCCTCTCTCTCTCCTCTCTCTCTCTCTCTCTCTTCTCTCTCTCTCTCCTCTCTCTCTCTCTCTCTCTCTCTCTCTCTCTCTCTCCTCTCTCTCTCTCTCCTCTCTCTCTCTCTCTCTCTCTCTCTCTCTCTCTCTTTTTATTTTTTTTATTTATACAGAGTTACAAAAAACATCATTACAGAGTAAGTTACTTTTACATTACATACAAAATTGTAACATTTACAGGCTAAAGGAGACATAATTAGTGTTCCCTATCTAAAAGCCTAACTTGTGATAATTGTGATCTCCTTGCCTTCACCTCGGCAGCCACGCGATCACAAGTTCCTTGAACTCTTGAACAGTTGTACCACCAAGGCGTGGCTGCGAGGCAAGGAGAGCATTCCACCAATCGACGTAGATGAACTGACGCTGGTGGTGCCAAGTACGACATCGGGGCTGTAGTAGCTCTGCGGGGGCTAGGGCCACGGCTCTTGTTGTAACCTGGGCCCGCCGTAGGGGCTGCCGGAGTGTGTGCAGGTGAGGCACCCGCTGCTGATGCACCTTGTACATCATGGTGAGGCCCTCTACGTCTCGGCGGTGCTGAAGGCTGTGAAGTCGTGGTTCCTGCCCGGCACTGCTGTCCCTGATGAGCCTCACCGTGTGACCCTGTACCTTGTCAAGGAGAGCCAGGTGCTTGTTGGCCGCGCCGCCCCACCCGAGGCATGCGTACTCCTTAGAAGAGCGAACCTGCGCCTTGTAGAGGACTTCCAGCCCCTTGCTGTAAAGAAGCCATGACATCCTCCTCAGGGATGCCAGCTTCCCCGAAGACTCTCTGGCGAGCCACTCAATGTGGGCTTTGAAGGTCAGCCTGCAGTCGTAGGTGACCCCCAGCACCTCCACCTCGTCCTGGGGCATCAGCGTCTTCCCATCGCAGATAAGGCGCAGGACTGCGCTCGATCTGGAGACATGGAGCAGCTGTGTTTTATGAGGAGCGAATTTTACTTGCCACTTGTTGCCCCAGGCCACTATGCGGCTCAGCGTCATGTTCATCTGGGCAGCAGTGGCAGTCTCCTCCCCTGGGCCGTAGCTCTGCGTCAGGGTGAGATCATCGGCATAGGCCCTCGAGCTGGGGATTAAATTCAGGAGAAAATTAATATAAATATTCCAGAGCAGGGGGCCGAGGCAGCTTCCCTGAGGGACACCTGCTCTGATTGGCTGCAACTCAGACTCCTGCCCATTAACTACCAACTTTAGCTGCCTCGCTCTCAGGTAGTCGCTGAAGAGTTGAAGGAGCGGCCCGTCCACACCTGCAGCCCGTAGCTTTGTGATGAGGGCTGCGTGCCACACCCTGTCGAAAGCCCCCTCAATGTCGAGAGCCACGACAGCAGTGGCCCTCCCTTGGTCCAGGGCTGCACTCCATTCCCTGGATAACAGCAGATGCAGGTATGCAGCTGACCTGCCCGGCCTGAATCCAAACTGATTAGTGTTGAGCAGGTGGTGCCTCTCAAGGTGCTCAGTGACTCGAAGCCACAATAGTTTCCAGAACCTTACTGAGCACTGGCAGCAGGGACACGGGACGGTAGTTTTTGGCCTCAGTCTTTGCATTTTTCTTATGTACCGGGACCACACTACCAACCTTCCATGCTTTTGCCCACCTGCTGGGCTGGTTCATAGGCAGTAGTTGAAAAGTGTGGCAAGTGGACGCGCCAGCTCCTCGGCACACTGGCGGAGGAGACGGGGACTGACGTTATACGGCCCCACTGCTTTCTGCACGTCCAGATTTAACAGCAACGCTTTCACTTCAGCCTCACTCGTCACCACTCTCACTAGTTTATTACTGACTATTTCTGGCAGTGTGGGAGGCGTTCTCCCAGGGTCAGAGATGCACATCTTTTCTGTGAAGTGCATGGCCAGGAGATTCGCCTTATCACGGGCAGTCTGAGCCACGCTGCCGTCCCCGCGGACGAGGGGAGGGACAGTGTTTCCCCGCGACTCACCCTGTTGATCCTTGACAAGGCTCCACCAACACTTAGACCCGACCTGACCACCCTTCAATTGACCCCTTAGATTCACTTTCCACTGCTCAGAGGCCCACTCCTGGGTGGTCCTCATTCGCTTTGCCGCCTCTCTGTGCCTCTGTCTGTTCCGGGCCGTTGGGTGCCTCTTGAAGGCAAGCCAGGTGAGGTCCAAACCAAGGCTGATCATATGCCTTGGTTTTGTGCACGGAGTTCGGCACCCAGCGAACCTGTTGGGCATGGAGCAGCTCGGTGAGCCGCCCCACCTGCTGGTCGATGTCGCCGCGCAGCACGTCCTCCCAGTCCGTCCTACACAGGGTGGACCTCAGAGCTCCCCAGCTGGCAGCCTCCCACTTCCAGAGCGTGCGGGAATGTATCTCCTCACGTGGCCTCTTGAAGTGGATCTTTGTAAGGACAGCCACGTGGTCTGAGGTGCCCACAAAGTCAAGAGGAAAACACTGGACAGTGTGGGGAGGGAGATCCGTCACCACAGGGTCAAGGGACGACCCAGAGCTGTGGGTGGGGAACGACACGTAATTGTGCAGATCGTACACAACTAACAGCGTGTTGAAGGCGTCACGCACTACATTCTGGTTTAGGTCACCAATGATGATTAAATTTTCGCACTGGTTAGCTGTCATCATAGTGTCAATGTTCACTTTCAGGAAGTCCAGTAGCACTGCCCTGCATGGGGGGGCGATAACACCCAACACATAGCAAACCTTTTCCATTACTATATATTATCTTTAGTGCTAGTAACTCAAGGCCCCTGGGCACGGGCACGGGGGGCTGAACCACCTGTACGTTGAGAGTTTCCTTGTAACAGAAGGCCACACCCCCGCCTTGAGTTGAGCGATCCTTCCTTAGCCATACCGAATATCCCTGCACGCGGGCATAAGACTCAGGCACTTTATCGTCCAGGAAGGTTTCGCACACAAACACTATGTCGGCCCGGCTCTTAATAATAACACTGTGAGTGAGCTCACCAACATTGGTGTGGAACCCTCTCAGATTAGCCTAAATAATTCTCACCTCACTGTTGTCGGGTTTGTAGCATCGCCGAGGGGTGCTGCGGCGCGGCTCCATAGTGGAGGGCGTGGGCAGGTAAAGTGAAGGGCCAGGTGGGTTGGGGCACTGGGGGCCCGTGTGGGGCCGTCAGTACAGGCTCGGCTGATCTCTGGAGAGAGGCAGGCAGCTGAAGTTGCCAAGTGACGCTTCTCAGGGCGATTAGAGTCTCCTGGCCACTCTGCCTCACCGCCTGCACCAGTTCCTGCTGTCTCTGATCAGCAATTTTGATTCTGCAGTTCTGGGGAGAGTGAAAACGGCCTTGGCAATAGTCACAAGTCTTCCTTGGGCACTGGTCTCGAGTGTGGCCTGAGTGTTTGCACTGAGGACACCTGGACTGTTGCTGCCTGGGTTGGACTCTGGCTCCTGGCTTAGTCACCGCCATCCTGGCGTGACTGCTGCCTTGGCCTGGTCGCTGCTTCTCCCCCAGATGCGCTGTTTCTTCTTGCTGCTGGTCTCCTCCTTCTCTCTGGCTGTTGGGGCTGTCTGTCTGTTTCCTGCGTGGCCTGCTGAGGGCGGTGTTCCCTTCTAGTCTCACTCTCCGCAGTGGGACTATTAGCAGAGCTTTGACCACGTGACAGCGATTGCTCCCACTCCTCGGTTGCTTCTGGCACCTGAGGTCTCTCTCTCTCTCTCTCTCTCTCTCTCTCTCTCTCTCTCTCTCTCTCTCTCTCTCTCTCTCTCTCTCTCTCTCCTCTCTCTCTCTCTCTCTCTCCTCTCTCTCTCTCTCCTCTCTCTCTCTCTCTCTCTCTCCTCTCTCTCTCTCTCTCTCTCTCTCTCTCTCTCTCTCTCTCTCTCTCTCTCTCTCTCTTCTCTTCTCTCTCCTCTCTCTCTCTCTCTCTCTCTGGGGAGAAGGGTGTTAGAGGTAGTGGTAGTGGTGGTGGTGGTAGTAGTGTTTGGAGAAGAGGGTGTTAGAGGTAGTGATGGTGGTGGTGGTGGTGGTGGTAGTGTTTGGAGAAGAGGGTGTTAGTAGTAGTGGTGGTAGTGTTTGGAGAAGAGGGTGTTAGAGGTAGTGGGGGTGCTCACTGCCACTTTGCGGCAAACACACGGTGGTGAGTCGGCATCCCAGACCGCAATGGATGCCTGAAGAAGATTTGCGCAAGTGATCTTTTGCCGGCACGTGGCGTATCCTCCTGGGCGTTCTGGCTATTATCAACTTTTGACATTCTTCACAGCAGCCTCCGCATGCCCGTTAGCTCTAGCGTAGGTCGGCGACGACATCTTGTGGCAAACCTCCCCTCGATTAAAAAACCTGCGCACAGTCGATGACGCAAACTTCGGTTCCCCGTCAGTCCGCAGTATGGTCGGAACTCCAGTCATGCCAAAGAGGTGGTGTAACTAACAGACTAGGTGATCAGCAGAGGCCGTTCTGGGACACTATCACATAAGGCCAGCTGGAGAGGAGATCCACATATACCAAATATGTTCTGCATGGAAGTAGTCAGCTGTTACGAACTGGAACATTCGAGTGGGCAGCTGGTCGTACATCCACAGCGGTACGTTGGTGTGGCTGGGTAGTACTATACAGCAACGGGAACAGGCAGACACTGTGTTGGCGATGTCGTTATCAATCCCAGGCCAGTATACTGTCTTGACGTGCTCGCCGCTTCGTAAGCTCAATACCTTGATGCCCTTCGTACAAGCGGCTGAGAACTTCCTTACGTAGGCTTGTCGGGATGATGAGTCTCGCCCCGTATACGATCATGTCATCATCCAATGATAGTATATGCTGGACTCCCCAATAAGGCTGGATGATACTGTGTAGTTGATGGCGATGTTCCGGGAATCCATGTAGGATGGCTTGTTTCAGGAGAGCGTCACACCATTTCTTAATTATCAGTGTATTGTCATGATTTTTTTATGCCAAAAGTATGCTAAAGCTAAAATAATCCTAGCTCATTTTCAGATCCATAGCTCGATACATAACTGCAAAAAAATATATAATTTTTAAAGAAATTTAACTCTTAATAACGTTCTTATCCAATGACTTGCACTGATGAAAAAATGACCGAATATGCATTACAATATATCCGAACGATTCATCTTATGAGAATTTTGAATTTAATTCTTCTTAAGTGTTAAGAATTTTTTTTTGGAGGGTGTGTTCTTGTAAATGTATTTGCTATTATTTGCAATTATTTACCCAAATTGAACAAAAACAAAGGATCAGAAAATCACATCTTCATTCCTCTTTCCAATGATATATTGTTTATTAAATTTGGTAAAATAATGGCGAAGTTATTAACCCTCTCACGCACGAAAAGTTTAATAAGTTTTTCCGTCCACTGCAACATCTGTCTTATGCTCCCTAAGAAGCCCCGCGAAATGGCCTGACTGTGCGGCGAATTATTTTTTTATGTTATCAATTTCACCAACGTGTATTCTTTTTTCCTGGCATTATTATATATCATTGGTTTTGCAAGAGATTATTCTGCCTTATGAAAGAAAAAAATAACAAGAAATGTAAATAAATAGCGGAATTTACCGACTCCGAAAAAATATTGAGTAAAGAGAAATAAGAAATACTTACGTTCACCACTTCGTAGCTCGAAACTTCCTGAGTCAAATTTTTATAGTTTATATGCCAATAAAAGCGGATTTTTATGAGGATTCCAACGCTACCATTATAATTTTCATATGGCCAGTATGGCCAGCTCGGGACACGTTTTAAAGGGACGACAATCCGCGCTCATAGGCTGCCTTCTGAGTGGAAACTGAGACACAAACCCTTATCATTTCACATCCACTCACACGAGAGTTGACGATTAGTTTATTGTATAGGTATAGCTTGGATCTTTGACGTAGAAAATGTTGACGCAATTCTGATAAATACTTTATTTTTGGCAAATTTTTAACTTTTTTGACGCAATTCGTGTCAAAAGCTCAGATTGCAGACGGGCCCGTTTTGTGAGAGGGTTAAAGTAATCATCCAGACCATTTCATCATTCCTGATTTTATGTAGTTAGAGTATAGCCATTATCGAGTGTATCAACAATAGGTTGTCACTTTTTGCATCCAGTCAGCCGTTTTTGAATAATCCGCAATAAAAATCTGTACATTCCCCGAGCTTCAAAAACGCTGCTGGCAACTGGCAGACGACGGCACCATGGCTCGGTGATGTCATCCCAGGAGCTTCCTCTCTCCCGCTCTAATACAAATACACTTAAACCTAGGCAATAAACATAGTACTTGAAGAATTTTGGGTGTTTCTGATTGATTTTTTTTGCGATATGGTATACACATGCATCCTTTATGGGTCCAGCAAGAAAGCTGTGTCTTTCCAGAGAGATTTGCAGACGTCCCCACCAATACAGCCACGATAAATGTGTAGAAAATGTTGGTGAGTCGGACAGATTGGAATGGAGGGCCATCGCAAATGGAATGGTGGGGACGGGGGTGGGTGTTGTGGTGGGACGGTGATGTTGGGGAAGGGGATGAGTGTTGGAATGGAGTGGGTGGACGGGTGGTGTTGGGGGAAGGGGATGAGTGTTGGAAGTGGGGATGTGGGTGGGAAGGAGGTGGGTGTTGGGGAAGGGGATGAGTGTTGGAAGTGGGGTAATGGGGTGTTTGGGGGAAGGGATGAGTGTTGGAAATGGGGATGTGGTGGGGGTGTGGGGGAAGGGATGAGTTTTGGAATGGGGATTGTGGGGGTGTTTGGGGTGAAGGGGATGAGTGTTGGAATGAGGTGGGACGGATGTGGGTGTTGGGGGAAGGGATGAGTGTTGGAAGTGGGGATGGTGGGGGGTGTTGGGGAAGGGGATGAGTGTTGGAATGTGTGGTGGTGGGTGGGTTGGGGGAAGGGGATGAGTGTTGGAATGGGGATGTGGGTGGAACAGGTGGTGTTGGTGGGAAGGGATGATTTGATGGGGTGTGGGTGAGAACGGAGTGATGTTTAATGGATGAGTTTTTGGAATGATGTGGTGGTGTTGGGACAGGTGATAGTGTTGAACTCGGCGATTGGTTGTTGGGAAGGATGATGTTGAAGTTGGATTTTTTGGGAATGGTGTGAGTGTTAAGTGGCGATGGCTGTTGGGGTTAGGGGATGTGGGTGTTGGGGCAAGGGGATAGTGTGAAGTGGATTGGGTGTTGGGGAAGGGGATGATGTTGAAGTGGATGTGGTTTGGGGGAAGGATGAGTGTTTGAAGTGGGATGTGCTGTTGGGTTCAGGGGATGTCGGGGTGGGGAAGGGATGAGTTGGAAGTGGGATGTGGGTGTTGGGGGAAGGATGTGTTGGAAGTGGAATGGGGTGTTTGGGGACGGGGTAAGTGGGGATGTGGGTGTGGGGGAAGGGATGATGTTGGAAATGGGGATGTGGGTGGGAACGGAGGTGGATGTTGGGGAAGTGGGGATGTGGGTGTTGGGGGAAGGGGATGAGTTTTGGAAATGGGGATGTGGGTGAGAACGGAGGTGGATGTTGGGTGAAGGGGATGAGTGTTGGAAATGGGGATGTGGGTGGGAACGGAGGTGGATGTTGGGGGAAGGGGATGAGTGTTGGAAATGGGGATGTGGGTGGGTGTTGGGGGAAGGGGATGAGTGTTGGAAGTGGGGATGTGGGTGTTGGGGGAAGGGGGATAAGTGTTGGAAGTGGGAATGTGGGTGTTGGGGGAAGGGGGATAAGTGGGGATGTGGGTGTTGGGGGAAGGGGATGAGTGTTGGAAATGGGGATGTGGGTGGGAACAGGGGTGGATGTTGGTGGTGGGTGGTGGAATTTTTCGTGGGGGGGATAGAAAATATGCCATAACTTTAATTTTTGCTGGTTTCTTTATAATACTTTGTCACAAGCTTGCTTAAGTGTTAAACTACGCATGATAATTTTTCCGAATATTTAATTTTTTTTCAGAAATATTTGTGTGACGCTCCCCTCCCCTTAACCCACACAGTGCCAGCGCTGTATATCTACGGCGGCGGGTAGGTGCAAGCTAATCTCCTACAACATACGTCTTGGAAGATGCATGAGTATTTTTCAGGTATTTTTTAGGGGAAAAAGTGCGTCTTATAAGCCGTAAAATACGGTACCCGTCGAATTTCATCTTCCAGACGGCAAAGTCACGGAGAGAAGCAGATGAAGTCAGGAATGGTGCTGGTGTAGCGGCGGAAGGCAGTCTTGCTGGGGCATCATAGGCAGCAGGGCGGTGATCACTGCTGGCCACGTCACCACCACCGGGCTCAATAAGCGCTCCATCTTAGCCACCATACGCTCGTCACGCTGGGCCGAGAGCGCTGTCTGTTGCACTAGCAGATTAGGCAGCCGCTCCATGTCTCCCATGTTGGTACAGTCGTCTCTACAGCACAGCTATCCCGCGAACACCAGTCAGGGTGAAGGAAGACGATGACAAGATCCTACTCACTGCGCCATGTTTGATTCTTTCTGACTGACTGGGACAGAGGAAATACTTGGGTGTGGCAGCGTCTTTACTTGTGAAGGCAATGTACACGTAAGTGGAGGATAATGATACAGACAGCATACCAGCCGGACTTACTCTGTACGGGTGGGCTCCCGAACCCTGAAGGGTGGGCTCCCGAACCCTGAAGGGTGGGCTCCCGAACCCTGAAGGGTGGGCTCCCGAACCCTGAAGGGTGGGCTCCCGAACCCTGAAGGGTGGGCTCACCTTAAGCTACGCTTGAAACAATCGAGCAAAACATTTCAACTGGTAGTTAACAACACTACAACATCTTTTCATTTCTATTTTAGTCTGATTTTAATCTTTATTGAAGTTTCAGTAGAGTTTGTCCTTATCACCTGCCAACCTGTGTCAGAAAAATACATGAATTTACAAAAAAGTTAAAAAGAGCTTATGTGTAGAATCAAATTGTAAAGAAATTGTATCAAATTTGGGTTATCAGGTAGTTAGTGTGGCAATCACTATACATTCCGATTTCTCTTTTCCACCCTAATGTAAATCTCACAGCATTTAATAATGATAATGTACTTCTTTCTTCTAGGTTGGCCTGGGCATCTCTACTCTGCTGCTTTATGTGCCCACTGCCCTTGCTGCCATGCACCAATCTGGCTCCCTTCTAACACTTTCCTTTGCCATCTGGCTGACCCATGAACTGAAGCATATCAAGAAATTACCAAAGTGAATCTGGGCTTAGAGCACAGAGTATGTAGATGGTGTTGAGGATAGGTAATTGCCATCATTTATCTAAAGGTCTTTTATGGAGACATATGTTTCAGTGCACTGGACTATAAGGCATCACATTGTAAATCTTATTTATTTGCATGGACACATACTTAAGTTATGCCCTATCAGAAATAATTCAGAACCCCATCATAGTGGTTTTTATTGAAGTTTGAAAGACAAGTGAATACTCCTGCACAGTAATCATGTATAGTACTAAAAATACTTGGGTTTGCATTGTGATGCGTTCTTCCCGAGTCAGTACGTACCTGTATTTTTGTATATAAGAGTTCTAAACTACTTTCAAGAACTGGTCTTTGAGCTGTGAGTGCTCAATTGATTTTCTCTACTATACTAAACTAGGCAGAAAAGTAATATTTGTATGAGATTTGTATGACTAAAATATGCAGTGAAAACATTGAGGTTTAAATACGAATATGGTCTGGTCAATTGCCCACAACTTAGATGTCAGAATGTCAGATGTTCAGATTTCCAGCCAGTGGCGGAACTGCGGAGGGGCATGTGCTCCTCTTTGAATAACAAGATAAATTGGTAACATGCTGGGAAATAAAAGTTATATACAGTAAACCCTCGTTTTCCCAGACTATTAGGGGGGGGGGGAAGCACTGGTCCGGGAACCTCAAAAGTCCAGGAATCGCAACAGTCCGAGGCCATTACCCACCCCTGGACGTTTATCCTACTCTGTCCGGCAACCGCCAATATCAACTACCCCGCCGCGGACTTGTACGACACTTTGTCTAGCACTCATACGTAATGTGCCATACAATACATACATATAACAAACAAAACATGGTTTAATATACATGTACAGGTAATAACAACATATGATATATAACAACCTAGCACCACGAGGTAATAAATGTAAACAAATACGACCGCTGAGCATGCTGCCACCTGGCGGGTGGCGCGGACACTGACCGGGGGTGACAGTAGAGGCTCGGACCGACGGACAACTTTGTCGATTTACGGACTGGACCAGGCATTTGTCCGGGACTAGGACATATGCCTGGACCTCAGATTTTGACCGGCAAATCCGATATCTGGGAAATGGAGGTCCGGGAAAACGAGGGTTATGTATAGTGTACATATATATACACACAAACCTCGATTTCCCGGACTAATAGGGGGGAGCACTGGTCCGGGAACCGCAAAAGTCCGGGAATCGCAAGTATAAAAAAAAAAAAAAAAAAAAAAGTCCGATGCCATTACCCACCCCCGGACGTTTATCCTACTCTAGTATTTACTGTCCGGCAACCGACAATATCAACTACCCCGCCGCGGACTTTTACGTCCGCTGAGCATGCAGCCACCTGGCGGGAGGCAGCAGAAAGTGTTCAATAGTCTCAAGAGACGTTCCTGCACCAGGGGCAGTGGGGGTCAGGGGACTAACGGAGGCTGTGCAGGTGAACCGTGAGTGTCGTGTGCCCAAATGTAAACAATACGACCGCTGAGCATGCTGCCACCTGGCGGGAGGTAGCAGAAAGTGTTCAATAGTCTCAGAAATGTTCTTGCACCAGGGGCAGTGGGAGTCAGGTGACTGACGGAGGCTGTGCAGGTGAACCGTGAATGTTGTGTGCCCAAATGTAAACAATACGACTGCTGAGCATGCTGTCACCTGGCAGGAGGCGCGGACACTGACCAGGGGTGACAAGAGACGCTCGGACCGCCGGACGACTTGGTCAATTTACGAACAGGACCAGGCATTTCAATGTAAAAAAAAAAAAAAAAAAAAAAAAAAAAAAAAATTTGTCCGAGACTGATATATCCCCGGACCTCGGATTTTGTCCGGCAAATCCGATATCCGGGAAATCGAGGTCCGGGAAATCGAGGTTTGTGTGTACAGTCAAACCTCGATATAACGGACTAAAGGGAGGGAGAAGTGGTCCGTTAAAGCCGATTGTCCGTTATAGCGAGGGTATTTTCCCAAGGGTGGAAAAATATAGGTAAAACACAGGAAAATTTGTGAAATAAATTAGAAATACAATAAACCCTCTCGTATTCGGACCCTCATTATTCGGACTTCGACATCATTCGGACCTTTTTTTTGGGTGGGGGGGCAATACGGGAGGACGGCAAGAATTTATGTGCAAGCCCTAAATATCATATTGCATTTCATAATTGCATTATTTCATTATTGCATCCCTAAATGTTATATACGTCAAAAAAATTTAATGATGTATTTATCTACAGATTTTTTTTCTTTTTTTTCTCAGATATGTACCCTACAGTATACAGATGTCTACAGAGTTTTTGCCCGAGTTTCTCATATTTATGTAAATTTTGTCTAGCAACACTGCTTTTTAGTCTCGCCCGTTTTCTTATGGTAAACACCTCATTACCTTCGTGTTCGGACAATGGCGCGCTTTTGTGGTCCAGAGTTTGTGGCTTTCGGGGCTGTTCCTGGCCTTTTTTTTCCCTTTTTTTTTTCTTTTTTTTTTTCTTCAAATCCTCGCATTATTCGGATCCTTGCATTACTCGGACCACTCCTTGGCCCGGATACGAGAGGGTTTACTGTAATCACAAACACAAGGAGACCGTGTAGCTATGTTGGGAGGTAAACAGTGACTGGCGCTAAATGCTGGATTTGGTATGCTCCTGCACGCTGTGTAATAAATGAGAATTAATCACAAACACAACCAGACCGTGTAGCTATGTTGGAAGGTAAACAGTGACTGGTGCTACATAGCAAGCTCGCCCACGACTGCACGGGAGTGGTATTAGGAGAGGTAGTAAGTCTCCAGGCTCGCTCATTACTGCTTGGTATGCTATGAAATACCATTATTCTAGGTGAATGTAGACATATAATTGCATTTTAATGGCTATTATTCATACATATGAGTAAATAGATCAAAATACAAGCAAGGCGCTCATCCACGCCTGGCAGCGCGGCCACGGCAGCAGCAGTGTTGTCGTTAAGACATAATTATAAGACACAAGTTACCCATGTACACATGATGACATGATCCTTTCCTATCCTTACTTGCATCAACATTGAATTTCACAGCATATTCTCTGAGTTTGTCCTTAGCCTTGGGAATATCACTCACTGTTTGTTTATTTACACCATACTCGACACACACCCGGGCGACAGAAACACCAGACTCCACCTTAATGAATTCTAATTTCTCTGCAATACTTAGATTCACACGCTTCCTTTTGTCACTTCCCTTCTGTTTCAATGCCATAATGACTTCACTGCACTGAACAATTCTAAATAAGCATATAAAACAACGGAAAACAGGCGAAAACTGCTTAAACTGAGCTTGTAAACAAGTGCTCCGACTGTCATATATGTACCTCGCGCTCCGACTGGCGGACACTTGTGTAAAGGTGCCGTCACATTAGCTCCTTTTCCGTCGATCTCAGACGAGCCAATCATGAACGCATCCATGCACATTTTTAGTTAGTTATGCTTGTCTACGATTGACAATATACATAAGTAAGTGTATAGCAGCGATAGCCTGCCTGGGTGTCGGAGCCATGTTTGTTTACATTCGACGTGCAAATAGTGCAGACGAACAGCTGTGTGTGTGTGACGCTGTGCAGTCTCCCGGGGTAGAAGCTTCAGCTAACACTAGAGGAGAGGAGAGGAGAGGACCTACGAAGCGAAACTTAAGAGAAAGAGGTCACAAGAATAAGTCAAGAAATTGTAATACGTACTAATATTCAATATTTTAACCCACATGCACACCTTCTACAACTAAATCACTAGCAACACAGGCTCCTACCTTACATATCTTAAAATCTGATTCCTTAAAACCCAAGCATTCCAAAATAAAAAAATAAAAAATTGTCGAGTTGACGATTCCAGCGGCGATAAGCGGTCTGATATGCCATTCTTGCCCGCAAATTTGTCTCGTGAATGGAGTCCGTTAAATCCGAAGTCTGTTAAATCGAGGTCCGTTATATCGAGGTTTGACATATATATATATATATATATTATATATATATATATATATATATATATATATATATATATATATAATATATATTATATGTATATATATATATATATTATATATATATAGTATAATATATATATATATATATGTATATATATATATATGTATATATATATATATGTATGATATATATATATGTATTATATATATATATATTATTATATTATATATATATATATATAGTATATATATATATATGTATATATATATATATATTGTATATATATATATATATGTATTATATATATGTATTATATATGTATATATAGTATATATATATAGTATATGTATATATATATATATATGTATAATATATATGTATATATGTATAATATATTGTATAATGTATATAGTATATATATATGTAATATATAGATATATGTATATATATATATATGATATTGTATATGATATATATATATGTATATATATATTATATGTTATATAATATATATTGTATATATATAATATATATTTATTTTTATATATATTGTATATAATATATATGTATATATAATTATATAATATATATAAATATATATTGTATATATATATATATTAGTGTATATATATATAATAGTATATATATATATATGTATATATATATATTGTATATATATATATATAATTGTATATATTATATATATTTATTTATATATATATAGTTTATATATATATTATTATATATATTATATTATATATATATATATATTATTATATATATATATATATATTATATATATATAATTATATATATATATTGTATATATATATATATATATTAGTATATTTATATATATATTATATGTTAGTAATATATGATATATATTTTGTATATTAGTATATAATTTATATATATGTATATATTATGATATTATATATATGTTTATATTATTGTTATATATATATATATTGATATATATATATATTGTAATATTATATGTATATATATATATTATATTATATTATATATATATTTGTATATTATATATATATATATATTTGTATATATATATATATATATTTGTTATATATATATATATTTATTTATATATATATTGATATATATTTGTTGTATATCATATATATATATATTGTGTATATATAGTTATATATAGTATTTTATATATTGTATTTATATATATATTGTGTATATTATATATATATATGTATATATATATATATATATTGATTATATATTATATTATATTATATAATGTATATATATATATATATATATATGAAAACTATGGTGGCACCCCCCATATTCACTTGTACTCCCCCGAGTGCCCTCCCATATTTACTCGTGCTCCCCCTCCCCGTGTTTACACTCCTTGTTCTGCCACTGTTTCCAGCCTTGTCATTTAATTAACAGAAAATAATCGGGCATGTATGGTGAGCACAAGCGAGAACAACAATTATTCCTTCCTGTATTTTTGTGTGTATCTTATTTTCCTATTTGTATATTTACAGAGTTTAGTGAAGCTTGTTATATCCTGTCTTTTGATACCAAATCAATTGCATTTTTTTGTTTCTGTTTTACATGGTTTTCTTTTATAGTGAGTGATGATAAAGAGTTGAGCTTGAAGCATTTTAAAATTATTCAGGATTCCATAGTGTGATGTGTAGTATTTTGATAAGATGAACAATTTTTGATCAAGAGTTTTGAATGTACTAATACATTTTATAGTAACAGTGACCACATATAGCATGATGAAATTTATGGTTTATATAAGCACAATACTTTGGTAGCAATAATTACTTATCTGTGCTAAAGTGTCTTATGGTTAAGCTTGTTACAACCAAATGTGTTAGAAAAAAATGCAATGAATTTAATCTCAGGGTATTAGCATGAAATACATACATACACACTTATGGCTTAGCAAGTTTCTCATTAAAAGGTTCATGGTTAAGCAAACATCAGTTTTATGATTTGATGAAAATAATTCCCTCTAAGCTATGGCATTGTCTATCATGATATTTCTCACATATCTTCCTTGAGACCAACTCTCATGAGATTTACAGGACATGAGCAGATAAATTGTTATGCTTCGTATGGCTTATTACTTCCTATGTGGAACTTTGAGGTGCCATTCATATAACCCAATCTAAAAAACAATCTTCAAACTGCACTGTAATCTACTGTAATCTTTCTTCATAGAGCTATCCGGATGAGTCAGAGGAGTGACAAGAAACCATAAGCTTCTCAGAGGGTGTAGCCTTCACTGGCACCACTGCTGTCTGAAACTCTCCTATATGGACTCTGCTTTATATCAGTAGGCTTCCAGAGTTCCTTTACAGGGAGGTCCCGAAGATACGAGCAGTTAGGTTCCACCGGGCATACTCGTAAAGCAAAATCTTGTATAACGAAACACATAGCTAATGGTAAAATATAGGTTTGGTTCCAGGACCCCATCAATTTATAAAAAAAAAAAAAAAAAAAATTCAAACTAAAATAAACTATAGCAAACACAACAAACACACAGCGTCCATATTACCCACACTACTACCTATTCTGTAGAAAAAGCATTCTGAAAGAGAAAATAGCACACAAAATAACATAACTGCACATTAATTAAACATAAAACATGCATAACACTCACAAGTGGTAATGTTGTGTGGATAGACAGGAAGCTGGCACGTAGCCAGCTGAGAGTCCCTGTTTCCTCTCTCCGAGGCTCGAGAGAAAACAGGGGTGACTGCGTTTGCAGGGATGACTGGGTTAGAGTTCTTCCTCCTCCCCTTGATCACTTGGGGAAGAGGAAAGATCCTCGGTGCTGGCTCTGGATTGGGTCTGGCTGTGCTGGATTGTGCAAGGCACAATACATACAAGCAAAAAAGACGTATGTACTGTTGGGGACGCCGTGTGATACAATAGACTGGAGAGGGTAGGGTAGGTAAGGGACAAGGGAGGGGTGCGCAGACCTCTTCCACTGCCCACAAACTCGTCTCTGTGCATCTGAATCATTGTACATCGTCCAGTGATGTGAACTTTTGTAGGCCACATTGTCGTTCCGAGCCACCAGAATTATCATATTTTCAGATTGAATAGTACAACCTTAGGTAAAATCATAGTCAGTAAATGACTTCATCATTTTACTAAATAACTTGTAATTTACTTTAGTAAATAACTTGGTAATTTTACTCACCCCAGTTTGAATGTCGTAGCATTGGATTTTTGATCTCGTATATTGAAAATAGACCCTAATTTACACATCTCGTATCATCGAATTCTCGTATACCGAATGCTCGTATAACGGGACCTTCCTGCATATCAGTAGAGTTCCAGGTGTTTGTAGCCTTTTATAAATTTATGCTACCTCGAATGACACTAATGTTACATACTCTTGCTCGAACTAACCGGTTCTGGCCACCTCCATGCATTCACACAGACTTATCTATCCATTATGATGTGATGTGTGTAGCGGTACCTCTCAGTGATAGCCACACTGTTAACAGGATATAATATGAATCTGCCTCGATGATTAAAGGGAAATAATCTATCTTTCCATGAATTGATTTATCAGAAGCCTTGGATCTTTCCTTCATATGCAACATTTTCCTTATTGATTCTCTCTGATAAGAAGGCACTAAATATGTATGATCATAATTTTTTTTTAAATACCAACATAAGTTTGTTAAAGCCAAAATTTGTTATATTGAGGTCTGTAAAAGCGAGGGTTTACTGTATGCATACACTCTACTTCATTTCCCGGACCTCCTATTGCCAGACCTCGGATATCCCGGTCATTGTCAGACTCCGGACATATGTCCAGAATAGTCCGGGACTTTAAGGAAAGTACGGCATTCAAATTTCCCGCACGGCGAGGTTCCCGGCCGTTAGTTCGGGGATGCCACAAAAACACTAGGGGTCAGGGCGGGAGGACACAGCCGCTCGGGGTGAGAGGGCAAGAGTCATTGTCCTAGTCATTGTGTCGACGCCATTGTCTACACATCCTCCGCTTACTTACTCCGCTGTATGTTGAAAAAACTTGGCCAGGACTGCCTCCAATCTTGGTGTCAATTCCCTTATATGCGCCTGGAGGAGGCTGGATGACTTCCAGTCATCCTCTCCACAGCTGCACTCACAGGTGCAGGCCGGAAGTGCAGTAGTGGGGTAGCATAGCGACGTAACCCGCTGGTACATTTCCCCATGCTTGTTGCCCCACTAACACCTGCTTCCGGTTTTTATATCCGGTTAGCCATGAAGGCTGGCATAGGGACGTAAGCCACGGTGATCTTTTCCACGAATCAGCTACATTCCCCTCCAGCAAGGACGGCACCACCTGACACCTATTTTTACCCTGCCGTGAGAATATCAGTCTCTTTCCACGAACATAACAATACACTTTTGGGGTTCCCGGACTTGGGGTTCCCGGACCAGGCTAACCCCCAAATAGTCCGGAAAAAGGAGGGTAGAGTGTATATATATGTTGACAACAGCGACCTTCTATACATGCGCGATAGGACACATCGTACTGCTTTCACCATACTGTTATAGTCCACAGGTGGGGAATAGAACAAGATATCCACTTCTTCATTCCCCATTTTTTGTCCATAGGTAAGCAAATCTATTTTTGAGATGGTGATTGCATAGAATAGAGGTATCGTCATCCGAACGAGAGATAATCACTTTGTTGGTTGGCCACGCCCCTTCATACGAGTGTAGTGAGTGCATTGCATGGAGCTGATAATTGTACTTCCATGTATTACCGTATTTTATGGCTTATAAGACTTGCAGTACTTTTTTTCCCTTAAATATACCCTGAAATACTCATGCGTCTTCCAAGACAAATGTTGTAGGAGGTTAGCTTAGGTACCTATTCAATTCAGCCTCTTATATGATGTAACCTCAGTACTTTTCCGTTACAAGTATTTCAAATACCATAAGACATTCAAATCAACTAATCTGTCTTCACGCTGCGATGTTTACTGCGGTACTGGCGGGAGCCATTCCGCATCGGCAGATTGGCGCCAACAGCCATTCTGTGTATAAGGAACTTTGTTACATTAGATGAAAGTTTGTATACTTATGTACATGCAGCCATCACAAATATTACACGCATACAGGAAAATTCAAACTATATGTGGTGAGCTACAGGAGGCAGGCAACGTAGTGAGGCACGGGAGGACGAGAGGTGAGGACACTCGGGATGACAAAGTCAGACTCAGCTGATCGGCACGCCAGGCAGGCACGCAGCTGCACACCGCCACGGTCAGGTTTGTTTTCACTCCCGCCATCCGACCTGCGTGTACACGTTCAGCCAGCCAACATGACGATTTACTTATACTATTGCATACAAGCTAGAAAAAAAAAGTGGCTGATGAGCAGTGATCAATTAAGATAATGAATAGTGAGTGTGTTCTTGTGTGTAAATGACTGTATATCGGACAACAGTTTTGGTGGTCTGTTTTTTTCTTTTTCTTAGAAATTCCTTTCCAAAATCAGGGTGCGTCTTCCAAGATGCAGTGTCTTATAAGCCGTAAAATACGGTATACCTCATGGTGACTTGGGTTGAGAGGAAGAGATCGGAGTGATAGGACGTGTGTGCAGACAGCTCTAGATTCCCACGGCTTTTACGAGGATTTCTTGAGTACCGTATTTTACGGCTTATAAGACGCTGCATCTTGGAAGACGCACCCTGATTTTTTAGATAAATTTCTAAGAATAAAATATAAAAATAAACAGATTTTCTACTGGTAGGCGGTAGTAAAATCTACAGATTTTCTTGGTAGGCGGTGGTCCGTCTTTCTGTTGCTCTGTTCCCATGTTCTTTGGCGTATCGTACAAGTTTTAGCTTGTATGCGATAGTATTAGTAAATCGTTTTGATTAATTCGCCATAGGTGATAATTTCCTGGACTGAAAAGAGCTTGTGATGCGTGTGACAGCCTCGCGGTAAATGATACATCAACACTAGCAGACGATAGATGGCGCTGTCTCTGAGGCGGAACGTAAACATCACACCGACTGAGTACTGAGTACAGGGAGGTCCCGAAGATACGAGCAGTTAGGTTCCACCTGGCATACTCGTAAAGCGAAATCTCGTATAACGAAACACATAACTAATGGTAAAATATAGGTTTGGTTCCAGGACCCCATCAATTTAGAAAAAACAACATGTTTTTCAAGCTAAAATAAACTGTAGCAAACACAACAAACACACAGCGTCTATATTACCCACACTGTACTACCTATTCTGTAGAAAAACCATTCTGAAAGAGAAAATAGCACACAAAATAACAACTGCACATTAATTAAACATAAAACATGCATAACAAGCAAAAAAGACATTTTAATGTAGGGGACGCCGCGTGATACAAGAGAAGGTAGTGTAGCGGTCCCAAGGTTGGGGCCGCACACCTGGTAATTACCCCTAAAGGTCAGGCTGCGCCATATGCTTAATTACCCTTCAGTTCACGGCTTGCTAGGGGTGACCTCACTGGGGTCAACCAAATCCCCCTTTGTCCAGCCCGGGAGTGGCAGGGCGCGCATTTTGAACTTGATAATTTTACTCACCCCAGTTTGAATGTCGTAGCATTGGATTTTCGATCTCGTATATTGAAAATAGACCCTAATTTACACATCTCGTATCATCGGATTCTCGTATACCAAATGCTCGTATAACGGGACCTCCCAGTACTGAAGAAGTACTACAACATTCGTCTTGGAAGATGCATGAGTATTTTTCAGGGTATTTTTTGGGGAAAAAAGTGCGTCTTATGACCAGTAAAATACGGTATCCTGCAAGTAAAGCTCCGTCCACACTAACGGGCAAAGCCCGCCGGGCAGTGCCCGTCACCGGCAAAAGCCCGCGGGCACACCGAAACTTGTCCACACAGCAGAGCCTGCCTGGCCCAGTCAGAGACGAGCAGCTGGGCAGCCAGGCAGTGTAACCGTTCTCTATTCAGAAAGACTGTGCAGTACGACAACAATGCGAAGCAGGAAGGACCGTAAGAAGCTGGCACTGTGTACCATAATCATTGCTATGTGCCTGCAAAAGAAAAAGGACAAAGTGGAGAAAAAGAAGTGGCTCCACTTCTCCACTCCAAAGCTCCACATGTAACCTCGTATGTCTGGCAGCGACGCACTGCCGGGCAGTGCCTGGTGAATTCGCTCACCTACCATCACAGGCATTTTACTCATTTGCCCGCGGGCAAAAGCGGTGAGCCCGTCAACAGGCAAACTGCTCGCTTGTGCCCGTGGGCATTGCCTGTTAGTGTGGACGGAGCTTTAGATTACCCACCAAAATGGTGAAGAGTGCGTTTGGAGTATGTAAGAGGGTTGTACCCTGACGGTGTGTAGGGTGTGAGAGGTGTGGTGTGTGGTTCCATGTAGCTTGTGAGGCTGCTCGTTATAAGCATGGATGTTTTGAAGCACGAAAACCTTGTGCACCTGTGTGATTTCTGCCGGGATTGCACCAAAGAGCTGTGGAAGAGTGAAGAATGTAAGGAAGAGAAATGTGAAATAAGTGAAAAGGGCAGCCAGACAGAGGATAAAACTAAGATCACAAAGGAGGCCGAAGTGCAGACAAGCCAGGACCGTGCCGAAAGCAAGAGCACTAAGGAGGTCGAGATGCAGACTAGCCAGGCCCGTGTCGAAAGCAAGAGCAGAAAGGAGGCCGAAGTGCAGACCAGCCAAGCCCAGGACAAGAACAAGGAAGAGAACCAGCCGGATGTGGTGATTGTGGAGGACAGGAGACAGGCAAGACCAGAAGAGAGGATGACGACGGTGAGGAGGGCCCCAATACGCATTATTGGGGACAGTATGCTGAAGTATGCACCGACACAGGTCAAGCGCTCCTTCCCAGGGAGTGGCTGCACCACTCTGAAAGGAGCCAAGATCCATCAGGTTAAGAAAAAGAGTCCAGGAAGACTGCAAGGATATGGAAGATGGAATGCTGGTTATCCAAGGTGGAGGGAATGACCTGGAGAATATAGGATGTGAAGAGACTGTGAAGGAAGTGGTGAAGGCTGTGAAGGCTGTGGAATGTAAGTACATACAAAGGAATATACAAAGGAAGATCAGATAGCAACAGCCCTACTGGGCTAAACGAGGCTGCCTGTGTGACTACTTTCTACCACTATAGTTTCTATGTGTTAAGAGGTAAAGGAATAGTAAAGTTGAAGGCTCCTCCCCACCCACCTCTAGAAAATGAGAAATAAACACCATACAGTATAGAAAAACTGCCTTGGAATTTTATAGGAAAGATTGACATACACTAAACTAAAGCTAACGCTACAAAAAAAAAAGTACGTAGGGCCGAAGTAATACAGTTGGGCAGTTGATGCTAGGTATTTATCTAGTTTGTTCTTAAACACCTCAACCATGTTACTATTAACTACTTGTGCTGGAAGAGAGTTCCATATATTGAGAACTCTATTCAAGAAAAAGTGCTTCGCTTCATGTGACCGAAATAGCTTACCAATGATCTTGTACCCATTACTACGAGTAGTGCTTGTCCAATATCAATATTCAAATAGTTGTTTATGTTAACATTATCGAAGCCATGGAACATTTTAAACAATTCTATTAAGTCTCCTTGCAACCTACGTTTTGACAAACTGAACAAGTTAAGTTCCTTCAATCGCTCTTCGTATGGCTTGTTTCGCAAGCGCGGAATCATTTTGGTAACTTTTCTTTGTACTCTCTCCAGTTTGATTATATCTTTTCTATAGTAGGGTGACCAGAACTGAACGCAATATTCAAGATGAGGACGTACGATTGCATTGAAAAGTGTAAGAATAACTTTTTCAGACATATTCAAAAGTTCTTCCTATGAAACCAGTTAATTTTTTAGGCCTCTTAACAACTTCTGACAATGTTTACTGGGCTTGAGGTCGTTGCTTATAATAATCTCCAAATCTTTTTCTTCGGTAACGTTGGAAAGCTTATGTCCGTCCATTGAGTAGTTAATTTGATCGTTATTACTTCCTATATGCAAAACCTTACACTTATCGGTACTAAAATTCATCTGCCATTTCTTTGCCCAACTAACTAAGCGATCAAGGTCAGATTGCATTTGCATCTTATCGGCAGTTGTGATTACTTTATTCGTTATTTTAGTATCGTCCGCAAACTTTGATATCTTACAGGTGAGGCCTTTGTCAATATCGTTTACATAGATTAAGAAAAGTACAGGACCTAGTACAGATCCCTGCGGTACACCACTTAAAACATCTTGCCAGCTAGATGCTTTTCCATTTATTAAGACACACTGCTTTCTCTCAGAGAAAGCCAGTCTTCAAGCCAATTTAAGATATTTCCAGTTATGCCGTGTGACTTTAATTTCTTAAATAAACGCTTATGGGGGACTTTGTCAAACGCTTTTTGAAAGTCAAGATAAATCACAAATGCTTTCGTCTCGTCGAACGTGCTGCGTTTAACATCATTAAAAAAGTCTAGCAAATTTGTGAGGCAAGAACGTTTATTACGAAAGCCGTGCTGGGAGTTATTAATCAGATTATTTTCTAAGAATTTCACCACATTGTCTCGTATTACAGTTTCCATTAATTTACAGACTACGGATGTGAGGCTGATCGGTCTGTAGTTGCTCGGTTGTGTCAAATCACCTTTTTTCTATATTGGAGTAACATGAGTGTGGCAGTGGTAAGTGTACTGCGGCCTACCCGTGAAGGCACCCAGTACAAGAGACTGAGAAAAGCAACGAACAAGAGGATTTTCGAAGAAGTACTGAAATTAGAGATGGAGTGGTTGAATGAGAAGAAAGGAAACGTGAGTTTCCTGGACATGACGGACCTGTGAGGGAGGACCATTTCTACACCAGGGATGGAGTCCACCTGAATGCAATCAGGAATGAAAGGATGGGAAGACGACTGCGTAAGTGGGGAGAGCCAGGTCGACGTGCACTGTGGACATGGTTTGACGAGGACAAGGAAGAAAAGACACCACCCAGGCGAGAAAATACATTAAATCTGGTTGTGTGAATGTGAGAGGTTGGGGTATTGGGAAAGATGTATGCAAGGATTTGAATGAATGGAAATTTGATCTAGTTTGTGTGACTGAAACCCACTTAAGAGATAATGTACGAATGGATGGTAGTGAGTTATGTGATGATTGGAAAAGAATGGAAAAAACCAAGAGAAATTAGGAGGAGGGGTAGTCTTTCTTCATAGAAAGGAAGGAAACTTCAAAGTAGATGAGGTAGATCATAGATGTGGGTAACAGTGCCATGAGTGAGGATGTTCTAGCAGTGAGAGTAGATTGTATGGGTGAGCACCACAAGCGTAAAAAGTTTGTAGCTATTGTGGTGTACATGACGGTTGAAGATGAAAGAGCAGCGAGAGAGAAGTCAATGAAGTGTGGGGATACACCTTGGTATCGGTGATTTTATTCTGGTTCTTGAAGTATTGTGGTGTTTGTTGTTTGATCACCTAGTTTTGTGCTTATACCTGTGAATGTTCTTGTGAAATGTCTTGGCTTTCTTGCTAATCAATGTTCTTGCTGTTTCCTTGTTTTCCATATCAGTAACAAAGTTTGTTTCTTCATATCTGCATCCTGTTCATCTGCTAGGAATAAAAATGTTGCAAATTTTTCATCATTTGTCAATGTGTTGTCTTGTAGAAAGTTAAAGTTTTTCTTGATGTCTTTATATTTCTCGCAGTGTAATAGTAATAGGAAGTGTTCTAAAGTTTCATCCTGTCCAGTGTTACATGTCGTGCATGCTGTGTTCCCGTTGGTGTGTCTGTTCCTGTAATTTAGTTTCAGTGTGTTGCTTCTGCATCTTATCAAAATTGTAGTGGATTCATCATTTAGCCATACACTCGTAAGTTGTCCCTTACGAGGGATTTTCGAGCATCCCTGCCCTGGGTCCGAGGCAAAGCGCGTAGTGACGCAGCAAAACCCGTGAACTTTCTCTACTCACATTGAGAGGTCGGTAGCTTGGGTAGAGTTTTCAGTTCATAACAAACAATGGTCACCTTGGACCCTATTTCTCTTATCGTGAAGGGTTTTCCGCATGCACGAGTCGGAGAGGATGTCAGACGGCATAAAAGAGGCATACATGGCTGGTGGAGGCCATGCGTTCCCGCTATCTTAAACTTGATATGATCCCTTCACATAGCAGCTAGCTGAGTTATATCTCGTTATCTCTCTCTCTCTCGTTATCTCTCGTTATCTCGTTATCTTTCGTTATCTCTCGCTACCTCTCTCTCTCGCTCTTGTTATCTCTCGTTATCTCTCGTTATCTCTCGTTATCTCGTTATTTCTCTCGTTATCTCTCTCTCGTTATCTCTCTTTTGTTATCTCTCTTGTTATCTCTCTCGTTATCTCTCTCTCGTTACCTCTCTCTCTCTCGGTATCTCTCTCTCTCTCTTAAATTGCCTCGCCAGCTGAGTATGTTTGTAAAAAAAAAACGGGGTTTTTGCGTTCCATTTGTGACACGCAAACCCAACCCTGAACCCAGAACCCAACCCTGAACCCAGAACCCAACCCTGAACTGAAAGAACTGGTTCATGCAGCTTGGGCACAAATGGAAGAGGCCTTATATGCATTTAAATACAATGTATTTAAATACTCATAAAAGTATTTAAATACTGTATTTAAATACATGACAACCAATGTATTTATAAATACATTTCTAAATACACAAATGTATTTAAATACGTATTTAAATACAATTGTATTTAAATACTGCCCAGCTCTGAGCGTGATGTAGGCTACATAATGTAAACAAACTACTTTGGATGCGTCTTCAGTGGCACATACAAATCAGTAGTGAAGCTAAAATTCGTAATATATTGTGCCTGGCGACATTAGTGCAGTGGCAAGTGACTGGCGACTATAGCGTTATCTATGGTAGAGCAGCTGATAGGTATATATTGTGGAAATGACTAGCATTGGGTTTAATTCAGTGTGTTTATGAGAGAAGATGTGGTTGGATACGAGTTGAATTAAGAAGACAATTCGTCATTGTGTGCACATACACCTTTTTTTTTGCATTAAATCAATCAATCAATCGTCATTGTGTGGTTGCTTTGTTTACAGCTATCAGCTGTGATCGCCGAGCGGGCGAGCCCGGTGTCGTGTGTCCGGTGAGCCCCGACAAGAAGCTGGCAACTGTCAGCCGTTCTGGCGAGGCACGCAAGCGAGAGAGAAGCCGGCAAGAAGCCGGCTTCTTACGGCTTCTTCACCAAAATTCGCCTCATGTGTCCTCATCTCCAGCGATGTGTTCATCTGCCAGGACAGCTAGTGCTTCATAGTAATCCTCGTCGTCAAGTAGAGCGTGGGCAATTTCACTTCCGTACTGGCGTAGCGAGTTTGACACATGCCTGGCAGGCGTTGTCGTTTCCATGGTAACGGCAATGTTTTGTTTACATACCACTGCGAGGCGCCCAAAAGCGTTTGATGAGGGGATACCGGTCGCCAACTCTATGTAAGTATATGGCTTCCTGGTAAATCTTTGGAAGAAGTCCTTCACCCCTATCTTTTTCTTCTTCCCCCTATAGCCAACAAGCCTGGGGAACTGGCGGGAATACGGGGTTTTTGGGTGGGGGAAGCAAATATAAGTGATTTATGGCTCCTCCCAAAAATCATCAAAGTCACTATATGTAAAAATCTACGGTAGGGAATTCCCTAAATTAGGGATTTCCCTAGATACCCATTGTTAGTGAATTTTCCTTAATTGATAGATGTATAGATTTGGACAATTTTGGGAGAGCAATAAATGAGTCGTGTCTGCCTTCCCTACCCAAAAACTCAAGTATTCCATAAGGCCACCAAGCTTGCTGGTCATAGGAGGTCAAAGAAAAAGCTAACCTTCTAGCCAGAAGGGGCTGCGCTCCCCATGGACCCCCTAAGGGTTGCTAATCTAACCTCACTATAACCCCCGCAATATTACTAACCTAACCTCACTATAACCCCTTAAAAGCAAGTAACCTAACCTCACTATAACCTCTTAAAAGTAACTAACCTAACCTCACTCTAACCCCTTAACCCTCTCACGCACAGTAACGCGATTCGCGTCAAAACGGAACTGTCTACATCTGAGCTTTTGACGCGTCAAAATTTTCTACATTAAAGATCCAAGCTAGACCTATAAAATAAACTAATTGTCAACTGGGAACAGGCCTCTATGTACCGTTGGCTGCTATGTTCCAGCGGCTGATATGTACCACTGGTGGCTGCTATGTTCCATCCAAGGCTGCTATGCACCGCGGCTGCTGTGGACCATCAGCGGCTGCTATGGTTAGGTTAGGTTAGGTTAGGTATACTTTGTGGTTAAGGTTAGGTTAGGTTAGGTTAGGTATACTTTGTGGTTAAGGTTAGGTTAGGTTAGGTATACTTTGTGGTTAAGGTTAGGTTAGGTTAGGTATACTTTGTGGTTAAGGTTAGGTTAGGTTAGGTATACTTGTCGGTACATAGCAGCCCTGCAATGGTACACATAAGCCAAAGCATTGGTACAAAGCAGCCGGTACATATCAGCCGACGGTACATAGCAGCTAGGAAGCTGTCAACTCTCTCGTGAGAGTGGATTTGAAATGATAAGGGCTTGTGTCTCAGTTTCCTCTCAGCAGGCAGCCTGTGAGCGCAGACTGTCGTCCCTTTAAAACGTGTCCCGAGCTGGCCATACTGGCCATATGAAAATTATAATGGTAGCGTTGGAATCCTCATAAAAAACCTGTTTTTATTGGCATATAAACCATAAAAAGTCGACTCAGGAAGTTTCGAGCTACGAAGTGGTGAACGTAAGTATTTCTTATTTCTCTTTACTCAATGTTTTTTTCGGAGTCGGTAAATTCCGCTAAATTTATTTGCATTTCTTGTTATTTTTTTCTTTCATAAGGCAGAATAATCTCTTGCAAAACCAATGATATATAATAATGCCAGGAAAAAAGAATACACGTTGGTGAAATTGATAACATAAAAAAAAAATTAGCCGCACAGTCAGGCCATTTCGCGGGGCCCCTTAGGGAGCCCCAGACGGATGTCGCAGTAGACGGAGAAACTTATTAAACTTTTCGTGTGTGAGAGGGTTAAAAGTAACTAACCAAACCTCACTATAACCCTTTAAAAGTAACTAACCTAACCTAACTATAATCCCTTAAAAGTAACTAACCTAACCTCACTATAACCCTTTAAAAGTAACTAACCTAACCTAACTATAATCCCTTAAAAGTAACTAACCTAACCTCACTATAACCCCTTAAAAGTAACTAACCTAACCTTACTATAACCCCTTAAAAGTAACTAACCTAACCTAACTATAACCCCTTAGAAGTAACTAACCTAACCTCACTATAACCCCTTAAAAGTAACTAACCTAACCTCACTATAACCCCTTAAAAGTAACTAACCTAACCTAACTATAACCCCTTAGAAGTAACTAACCTAACCTCACTATAACCCTTTAAAAGTAACTAACCTAACCTCACTATAACCCCTTAAAAGTAACTAACCAAACCTCACTATAACCCTTTAAAAGTAACTAACCTAACCTAACTATAATCCCTTAAAAGTAACTAACCTAACCTCACTATAACCCCTTAGAAGTAACTAACCTAACCTCACTATAACCCCTTAAAAGTAACTAACCTAACCTCACTATAACCCCTTAAAAGTAACTAACCTAACCTAACTATAACCCCTTAGAAGTAACTAACCTAACCTCACTATAACCCCTTAAAAGTAACTAACCTAACCTCACTATAACCCTTTAAAAGTAACTAACCTAACCTAACTATAACCCCTTAGAAGTAACTAACCTAACCTCACTATAACCCTTTAAAAGTAACTAACCTAACCTCACTATAACCCCTTAAAAGTAACTAACCTAACCTCACTATAATCCCTTAAAAGTAACTAACCTAACCTCACTATAACCCTTTAAAAGTAACTAACCTAACCTAACTATAACCCCTTAGAAGTAACTAACCTAACCTCACTATAGCCCCTTAAAAGTAACTAACCTAACCTCACTATAGCCCCTTAAAAGTAACTAACCTAACCTTACTATAACCCCTTAAAAGTAACTAACCTAACCTCACTATAGCCCCTTAAAAGTAACTAACCTAACCTTACTATAACCCCTTAAAAGTAACTAACCTAACCTAACTATAACCCCTTAGAAGTAACTAACCTAACCTTACTATAACCCCTTAAAAGTAACTAACCTAACCTAACTATAACCCCTTAGAAGTAACTAACCTAACCTCACTATAACCCTTTAAAAGTAACTAACCTAACCTAACTATAACCCCTTAAAAGTAACTAACTTAACCTCACTATAACCCCCTAAAAGTAACTAACATAACCTCACTATAACCCTTTAAAATAACTAACCTAACCTAACTATAACCCCTTAAAAGTAACTAACTTAACCTCACTATAACCCCCTAAAAGTAACTAACCTAACCTTACTATAACCCCTTAGAAGTAACTAACCTAACCTTACTATAACCCCTTAAAAGTAACTAACTTAACCTCACTATAACCCCCTAAAAGTAACTAACCTAACCTTACTATAACCCCTTAAAAGTAACTAACCTAACCTTACTATAACCCCTTAAAAGTAACTAACCTAACCTCACTATAACACTTTAAAAGTAACTAACCTAACCTTACTATAACCCCTTAAAAGTAACTAACCTAACCTTACTATAACCCCTTAAAAGTAACTAACCTAACCTAACTATAACCCCTTAGAAGTAACTAACCTAACCTCACTATAACCCTTTAAAAGTAACTAACCTAACCTAACTATAACCCCCTAAAAGTAACTAACTTAACCTAACTATAACCCCTTAAAAGTAACTAACATAACCTTACTATAACCCCCTACAAGTTGCTAACCTAACCTTAGTTGTGATACGACTTGAGAAAGTAAAAGGAAAAAAAAAAAAAAAAAAGTCTTGCAATCTGGGGAAAAATCGCTAGCCATCTAAGGAAAATCCCCAGAAAAATTATCACCCTACATTTAAAGCCTCAATGTACCCTAGCATCATAATAAAATCATTAAACACTTAATATGTGAGTAAATAGTCCTTTCAACTTACCTTCAAAGTTGAGATACACCGTGACGGCTGGCAAATGGCGCCGATGTTAGGCTACGTGATGTGATGGGGTGATTTGTATAACTACGTATTAAGTGGTAGTTATCGACAACAACTATTTTCTATTGATTTTCTATTAAAGTCCAAGGTGGCAGGTTTAACAAGTGCAATAACCTTTCGTTTGCAAAATGAGTTTGTGGCGCACACACAAATAAAAGTTCCTTTGGTTTCTCGTTATTACACTCCAAATAAAAATGCAGTAGCTACAAGTCACCATCACCACAACCTTCTGTGCCCGGGGCCACCAGTGTACTGATTACTACTGAACCGGGGTGAACCCTCAACCAATGCAATAAAAATCAATACATTCCCCCTATATGATTATTATGCAATATATATGCTTAAATATATCAGAAAGGTTGATGTGGTACGAATTTAGAGCATTTCATATCCATATATGCAATAATTCATGCAAACTACGTGTTCCTTACACGGACTACTTATCCAGCTGTAGTCAAGGGTGTACTGGGGCTCAGTCTAGCTAGGTAGCGCTCAGGACAAGATCTGACTGGACTTAAAAAATTTTGAGGCACCTCATATTTCATAGCGGCTGTGTGGGTTAACCAAGGCCGAGCGCACGCTGGAACCTTGACAGATGTGAAGTACAATAAGCATACAATACAGTGCGGTAGTTTATTTCAGTCAAAGCCGGAAGGTTTTGTTACAAAGAATTTCCCTTTTTTTATTTACAGACGTCTGGTGGCGTTAATACTTACATTACTACATCCATGATTTCAGGAAAAGTAGAAGGGACTATCTGGAGAGTCTGTGTCATTTTGTGTCTTCATCTGTGTCATATTATGGCTATAAATGAACAAATGACCAAAATAAAGCAGAGTGGCGATGTTGGTAACGGGCTACAGTAAGATCGCCAGCTAGTGTGTATATGTTCTGAGTGTCCTTCCGCCGTCGTCGTCACCCGAAGAAAAAAAACAAGTAGGAGTAAAATTTTACAATAGGACCATACTCCATTTCGTGGTAAAAACTATAATATACCAACGTGTTTTGATGTTTTTAACAGGAAAATCACCATAAAAACTGTTGGAAATGCTTGTTTGCTTCTACCTCCTCCTCCCTACGATCTTGGGAACCTGGCGGGAATACGGGGTTTTTGGGTGGGGGAGACGAAATTCACTGATTTACCTGTTGTGATGACCATAAAAGTTATCGAAAAGCAGCGAAAATGACCGAAAATTTTAATTTGAAAAAAAGTCTAAGGGGAAAATACTAAATAAAAAAAAACTAAGGGGAAAATACTAGTTTCAAAAAGTCTAAGGGGAAAATACTTAAGTTTTGATTTAAAAAACTCAAGGGGAAAATACTAAAATTAAAAAGTCATAAGGGGAAAATCGTAAAGTTAGGCAAAACTAATTAAGAAGAAAATGTGAAAATCAATTAATCTGCTAACCGTTTCTGTCGCAAATAGCTTTTGTTTTGTTTTTTTGCAATAA
>JACEEZ010021849.1:32500-125000 GCA_016584305.1 Chionoecetes opilio | reverse complement strand
TAATTTGAATAGACTATTTCTAATTGCAATATGTAATGGTTAATAGTAAGGTTGCATTCTGTTAGTGAGAAACATCAAACAATTTACAGTGTTTCTATTATTATAAAAGCTGCATAAAAATGAAAAATGTAATAAAATTTACCTTATGTATAGCTGAGAACAAGCACATTGGGAGGTAATAACATTTTTAATGGGGTTGGGCTGCACATCTGCCGAAAGGCATGTCAACACTGATTTTGATTATGATAAAATAATTTCAAAAGTTTTTTTTTTTTTTTTTTTTTTTTTTACGTTGTAGCCTATAGCGCCTGTAGGTATATAGAGAGTCTTGATGTTGGTCGAACTCGCCCGTTGGTGGCGCAGGCTGGATTTTTATAGTGACACCTGTGGTGTCAGGTGAAGATCTCATTTTCTATGATGTTCTTGATCTCCAGGTTAGGCGCATGCAGCCCCTAGAGTCCACCGTCACACTCGCAATCGGCAGACAGGTATACGCTGCATGTGGGTTGCTTTGGTCACTCGACGATGGCTTTGACAGTTGCTCCTTGGTGAGACTTGAACTCGGGACCTTCTGCTCCCCTACCAGGCTCTTGAAAGAGTTGCCCCGGCAGGATTCGAACTCGGGACATTGAGTTCAGCACTCTAAGACGCTAACCACTTGGCCACCGCCTCCGGGGTTGAGTGTACAGGGAAGTCCCGTTATACGAGCATTGGGTATACGAGAAATCAATTATACGAGCTGAGTAAATTAGGGTCTATTTTCAATATACGAGATCGAAAATCCAATGCTACGACATTCAAACTGGGGTGAGTAAAATTACCAAGTTCAAAATGGTAATATAGACACTGTGTGTTTGGTATAGTTTTGTAGAGGTTCCAAGGTTGGGGCCGCACACCTGGCTAATTACCCTTCAGGTCACGCCTTGCTTGGGGTGACCTGACTGGGGTCAACCAAAATCCCCCTTTGTCCAGCCCGGGAGTCCTGTATTCAGTCAGTTACCCACCAACCACTACAGTGAGAGGAACACAGGGAGAGGAGGAGTGGTGTTCCTCTCACTGTAGTGGTTGGTAGGTAACTGACTGAATACAGGACTCCCAGGCTGGACAAAGGGGGATTTTGGTTGACCCCAGTCAGATCACCCCAAGCAAGGCGTGACCTGAAGGGTAATTAGCCAGGTGTGGGGCCTGACCTTTAGGGGTAATTAGACAGGTGTGCGGCCCCAACCTTGGGACCGCTACAGTTTATTTTAGCTTGAAAAACATGTCTTTGATGGGGTCCTGGAACCAAACCTATATTTTACCATTAGTTATGTATTTCGCTATACGAGATTTTGCTTTACGAGTATGCCTGGTGGAACCTAACTGCTCGTATCTTCGGGACTTCCCTGTACACTCAACCCTCGGCTATCGCGCATTCGGCTCGCGTTTTATGGCTATCACGCATACCTGAATGTACCTCGACCCTCGGCTATAGCGCATCAAGCTATCGAGTTTTACGGCTATCACGCATACAGTAAAAGCCTTATAACTCGGCACGATAGGGGCTCTGGCCCTTGCCGAGTTATTCAATGTGCCGAGTTATGCAATGTCCTCCTCTGATATGGGTTAAAAAAAAAAAAATTTTTTTTTTTTTAAAATACAGTACTGTAAAAGCATAAAAACTGCACTTACCAATGAACGGGTAGCAGCAGGCATGTAATCCAAGGAGAGGGGAGCCTTGTTGTAACATGTAGAAGATGTTAGGGGGACTCATTCGCATTTTAACGCTGGTATCACTTTAATCCCTTTATAATCACAACACTGTACTGTATTGTATACAGTACTGTACCTGTACAACTTAATTTTACATGACTTGAGCACTTAATTACTGCAACACTATGCCCTGTCCATTAACTCTACCTTCGACTGCGAGTGCATGGGAGGACATAGGGGGCGGCATGAGCCTCTAATCACAGGCGTCACTATAAGAATCCTGCCTGCGCCACCACGGGCGAGGGCCAACCATCACAGCCCTCGAGTGAGCCTCTAGGGCCTACCATCCCACCCCTGGAGCTCACTGCCTACATGCGCTATAGGCATAGGTGGAAAAAACAACAACAACAACAACAACAACAACCTTGTCTTTGCCATGCCGAGTTATATCAAATTCCGAGTTATACAGTGCCGAGTTATAAGGGTTTTACTGTACCTTCATATTTTTTTTTTTTTTTTTTTTTTTTTTTTTTTTTTTTTTTTTTTTTTTTTTTTTTTTTTTTTTTTATATACATTTCAGCATATAGCGCCGGTTGGTAGTGACCTCCAGGGCTCGTATGGTAGGTCCTGGAGGTTCACTTGAGGGCTATATACCCCCGGTGGAGGTGCAGGCAGGATTTTTATAGTGACTGGTGTCTGTGATTACAGAAGCTTTTTCTGGAAAATTCTTAACCTAACGTAATGAAACATTTTTGACGATTTTGAATGTCACCATCATTCTTAACACATCAACATGTATAAGAAAAGAGCACATCTAACCTCATACTCAATTATTGGTTGAAAATACCAAAACACTGAAAAAAAGTTGTAAAATATGTGGCGATTTTGGGGATCCTGGCGCCAACTCTAATTATTACCATTAGTTATATTGTTCGGCTATCGCGATTTTGGCTATAGTGCGCTTATAGCGGCACCAATAAGGCGCGGTAGTGGAGGGTTGAGTGTACTTATACTGTTAATACAATAGCAGAATGAGAATGAATAAATAAAAAAACCATAAATACAGCAGAAAGAAAGCACTGTGAGAAGTAATAATGGTTATTTATGGGTTTGCCATCTACCCCCCAATGCCAAATGGTAACAAAAATGTATACTTTACTTAACTCACTTCAGAGAAAGCATATATTGGTACAAAAGCAACATATGAATGAACAAAGAAGATATCTTCCATAATACACAACTTCATAGAACATTTCATGGAGGCTGTGCTCTCAGGGAAAAGCGAATCAATAGCCATCATATTCGGAGGTTGCTGGTGAGATGAAGCACCCAACCCGCGTGGGTCTGGGTCTTGTCCCAGCCCACAATTCCTCTGCTGCTCACCATGAATGCAGATATATTCTTAATTAATGCAGTTTCCTTGCGGGCTCCCTACATGCGATTGCCTGCATCAGTTACTAAAGCCATATAAAGGATATTTTTCAGATTTCATGTTTAATTGAAAGGGATGTGTTGGGCAGCAAATATAGGGTTGGCTAAGGGCTAGGAATATGCATATGCATCTCCGTGGTGTAGTGGCTAGCGTGCGTACCTACAAATCTGCGGACCTGGGTTCGAATACCGGCCAGTGCAGTCAGCGTGGAGCCTACCCAGCTGTTCATCTTTTCTTTCGGGGTTAGTCGATATATGGGTACCTCGGGAAGGTAACTGTGGTAACCCGGATGTCACACTAGCCCTGTGTCCTGGAGTAGCAGTTTGTCACCCACCACAGGTTCAAGGGCTAATGCGACAGAGAGGAGCACCAAGGCAATGCGCAGCTTAGCATATGCCTCCTTCTTTACCTTATCTTTACCTAAGAGCTAGACACATGCCTTTACCTAAACACATGTATTTCAGTAGAGGCTAAAATTAACAAACTCTTTAAAGAATGAGATCATAGAACTAGTAAGATTCGTTATAGTGGGTCACCACTGTTCCTTCTTACTCATTGTAATAATGTTAGCAATGGTATGAATACAATACTTTCCATGATCAAGTGTAAAATAGGATTTGAATTTTTCAGGCTGCATACCAAGTTACGAAGATTGATATCAGACAAGAAGAAAGATGATAAGGGAGGTACCTCATCTAGCATCAAGGAGATGGAGTACCAGGAGGCTCTAGAGACTCAACAACAGGCCATTAGGGACCTCCGGCTCAAAACTCAACACTTGGAGGTGCCGGCTTCCTCTCAAGATTATACTTCTTTTTAGCTCATTCTGAAGCCTTAAAAAAGTTTTCATATATATTATGTGATTAAATGATCATGCATAGGACTGTTGGGGTTAACACCTCATGAATACAATTAAAAAAAAAATTTAAACTCCCATTATCATTTTCCAGAAGAAGCTGAAACTGGCCAACATTCAGCTGAATTCTGCAAAGAAGAATAAGCCCATGTTGTTTCGTCACGTTGGAGCCAAAGTTGACAGTGGACTCAAACAGTCTCGTGCACCACAGGTGTTTTCACAGCCTCCCTTTGCACCCTCTTTACCCAAAGGCTCACCCTCCTCCAATGAGTCTTCAGGTCTTACTTCTCCACCCATCCAGCAGAGAGAACAGGTGAGGTTGAGGATGTAATGATTGAAAGAGTCATGAGCAACATATAGCTCTCTCTCTCTCTCTCTCTCTCTCTCTCTCTCTCTCTCTCCTCTCTCTCTCTCTCTCTCTCTCTCTCTCTCTCTCTCTCTCTCTCTCTCTCTCTCTCTCTCTCTCTCTCTCTCCTCTCTCTCTCTCTCTCTCTCTCTCTCTCTCTCTCTCTCTCTCTCTCTCTCTCTCTCTCTCTCTCTCTCTCTCTCTCTCTCTCTCTCTCTCTCTCTCTCCTCTCTCTCTCTCTCTCTCTCTCTCTCTCTCTCTTCTCTCTCTCTCTCTCTTCTCTCTCTCCTCTCTCTCTCTCTCTCTCTCTCTCTCTCTCTCTCTCTCCTCTCTCTCTCTCTCTCTCTCTCTCTCTCTCTCTCTCTCCTCTCTCTCTCTCTCTCTCTCTCTCTCCTCTCTCTCCTCTCTCTCTCTCTCCTCTCTCTCTTCTCTCTCTCTTCTCTCTCTCTCTCTCTCTCTCTCAGCTGATGTAAATTTAAATTAATATATTATATAATATATTAATACCTATTAACTATAGACAGACGATCCTTTAGCATGTGATTACCCATGTATTGGTATTATGTAAGCATTTTGGTATGTACAATCATACATATCAAAGTCTGTTATGCAGACACAGGTATGTAGTACCAATGAATGTTAAACAATTCAATCTATTTTCAAATATATTGTAAAGAATAGTATTGTACCTCAAAGGATCTAGTTCCATGTACCGTAGATGGCTGCGTAGAAGACAACTCGGTGCATAAGACGACTCGGTGTATAAGACGACCCCTAAAATTTCTATTAAAAACGTAGGTTTTGGGCTATACTCGCCGTATAAGACTACCCTCCAAGGTAGACCACTCAGTTTATACAAGGTTAGGTACAAACAGCACATATGGCACTCCTCAACACATAATTCTGGTTGCAACCCTACACATAGTTACATGACACGTCCTGATCAGCTTACTCGTCTAGCTACACTTATTATTTTATTAAAATAATGTGAATTACGGTAAGTGATTTCAGTAGAAAGTATCTGTGTTTTTACCAAGGCCGGGGTGAGCCTACCATCAATCACTACCCGCGCTAACAACGTCCCGTACACCACAGGATTTAAGGTTCACATTTTATACTGGGCGTATAAGACGACCCCCAATTTTCGTGGCTATTTTTTAAGGTTAAAAGGTCGTCTTATACGCAGCCATATACGGTATGTTACAAAATTGTCTTGGCATATTTTACAAATTTGTTAAGTAGAAATAAATTCAATTGTATGATTGTGTGTGCTCACCAGTCTTAAGCCGAAGCCATTTGTGAAGTGAAATATTGTGCTAAAAATTGTTCTCATTTGTAGTTGATGCCAGAAAGGATAAGAGAAATTCTTGAGGAGGCACGAGAGAGGATCATGGTACTGGAATCTGAGAGAGATGACCTGCAGGACCAGCTGACAGACAAGCATCAAGTGAGTAATGTAGTTTATTGAAGCTAGACTATCAGTATGTACTAGCTATATTATTTTCAGTATATTATTCAACTGGTAAAGGTCTTTCCTTATAATAAGACTGCCACTTCTGTGTTAGAAACTCGAATCTAGGGGATGTCATTGATAGAGGTGATTGTAATGCTGAAAAGTACTTCCAAGTTTCATTGTTGCATTGAATGTAGAATACTAGGCTCACTCATGTCTGTTTTTATAGTGTAAGTAATAGAGAGCATGTCCAAAAAAGAGATTTCTCATCAAACTGTTTTCTAAAATTCATTATCTAATAATAATATGATATAATTCATAATTTTCATTCAAATCATTATATGTGTAATTTATTGTTGTCATCTTTTCCTTCTTAGACACAATCTTGTATGTGTTTGTCCACTCACAAAAAAAAAAAAATAACAATTGATAATAGATATCTCAGTTGTAATTGTTAAGAGCTATTAGTCGGCTGTACTAAAGTCCTACTTAAGATAATGAAATTATTAATACATAAAACAAAAGTAAGGCTTCTAGCTATACAAGAATGTATACAAGGAGCATTGCTGCTACAAAGGTACGCATATTTAATTTAAGAGATGTTTTTACACGGTACTGTAGTCCAACATAGCTGTAAAGGTTTTCTGCGGTGATATCACAAGACGGTTTCGGTATGCAGGTTCGTAGTTGGTGTGTGGGAGGCAGAATAGAAGGGTTGCTCAGTTGCCGGTAAGAGGGAAGTTGAAGCGGTTGTTGGGTCAGTTGGGCTTGGTTGGTGGCACTGTGGGCTGCGCTTGGGGTGCTCGGTGTAGGCTTTAAGGATTTGTTATGTCAGGTGACTGTAGGGGTCATTCGTGTCTGTAGTTTTTCTCGGTTTAGAGCGTAGAGTGGCTATTTTCTTGGTCGGTAAAGTGGTGTTTAGGGCTTGTTCATTGTCGATTGCTGGAAGTGGTTTCTGGGTGGACCTTGTTCCTACATTGGAGTGAAGCCGCTTAATCACTGGGCTAGAGCCTGCTGAACAGGTAATTAATTTTAGCATATTTTTGTGTTCCTGCATTTGTACCAGCACATATGATAGAGGAAATGCTAGGCAGCGCTCAGTGATTGAATCAGTCATAAAAAAGGATATATTTAAATTAAAGCCTACGAGTATTTTTCAGTAGAGAATTTTCACTATGCATTGACAGTTATTTTCATGATAGGAATGGTCCTCATTGATTCTAGCTTACAGGCTGCTGAGAATGCTGAGTATGAAGCCCACCAGAGAATAGTCTTGCTGGAGGAGGAGGTAGCCAATCTGAAGGAGGAACTGCATCACAGGGAGTACGGGAGGAGAGGAGCTCAGTGGCAGCAGTGAGAGCAGAGAGGGAGTCCCACACTCTCTCTGCCCGCACTGTAGCCCTCCAGGAGCAGCTAGTTGCTACAGAGGAAAAAGTTACTGCTGAAAAATTAAGAAAAGATGCCTTGCACTCAGAATTAGGTAAGATGTTATAAATGCCTACCGTTCTCTATTGTTTACATTTTTCAGATAATTATGTGTGTTCAACATTTATTGTTTTTGCCTTCCATAAGCTCATGTTTGATATATCACGTAAATAAGTATTACAGTTGTCTCTCTAATCCAGTAAAATCTTCCACTCAGTCACATTCTTGCCCTGCAATCAAAGCTACAGGTGATTTATATATATATAATTTTCCCATGCTCACTACCTGAATGTTATATTATTTGTTGTATTAATACGAAGAAACTGTAACTAGGTGAAAACTGACAGATTCACCAGACAAAATAATATGTTGAAGAAAAAGTTGGTCAACTGGAAAAAAAGGGCTTATTCCACTGCACTTAAAACAAAAAAGTATAATATTAAGAACTATTTTCTTCTATATGTATTATGTATATTATATACCGTAAATGGCGGCGTATAAGTCGACCAGGTGTACAAGTCGACCCCAAGATTATTACCTCAAGACTACGGGTTAGGCCTATACAGGGAGGTCCCGTTATACGAGCATTCGGTATACGAGAATCCGATGAAACGAGATGTGTAAATTAGGGTCTATTTTCAATATACGAGATCGAAAATCCAATGCTACGACATTCAAACTGGGGTGAGTAAAATTACCAAGTTATTTACTAAAGTAAATTACAAGTTGTTTACTACGTAAAGTAAATTACAAGTTATTTACTAAAATTATAAAGTTATTTACTGACTATATGATTTTACCTAAGGTTGTACGATAATATAATCAATCTCAAAATATGATAATTCTAGTGGCTCGGTACGACAATGTGGCCTACAAAAATTCACATCCTGGACAATGTACAATGATTCAGATGCGCAGAGACGAGTTTATGGGCAGTGGAAGAGGTTTGCGCACCCCTCCCTTGTCCCTTACCTACCCTACCCTCTCGAGTATTGTATCACGCGGCAGCATCTTTCCTCTTCCCCAAACATTCCATAATGGAACCACGAACGCCCCAACAATGCAATGCGCAGCGCCGTCATGGTCCTGGTTATGGGTCCATCGTGACCGATGGTGACGCTCGTGACGCGCTCGGCCGAGGCCACGAAAAGTTAGTGCGTGCACTAAAAAATCGGGAAGCTCCCCGATTTTTGTACCCAACGCAGCGTTATCGTAAGTCTATCGTGACGCTATCGTTATCTATGTAGCAGCTTCGTGACACTACCGGGATCGTCTTATGTCTATCGTGACGATAAGAAACCGTTACGCGTGACTTCAATCCTACTCCCCCCCTTTTTTGCACCCCCTTCCGCCTTCTCCCCCCTTTCTCATTCACCTCCACCCACCCTCTACTCCCATGACCACGTGGTGATGCCACCCACCCCCTACTCCCATGACCACGTGGTGATGCCACCCACCCCCTACTCCCATGACCACGTGGTGATGGGGGAAGGGGTAGGGAGTAGGGGTGGGTGGTGGATCCACCCCCGTTTTAACCACTCACACCCCCAACAACGCCTTCCCCATCCCCCCCCCCCCCCGTTTCCCCACCAACCCACAACCCCCTTCTTTATTACAACCCCCCTCCCCCGTTTCCCCCCTTCTCCATTACCAACACAACCCTGTTTCTCCCACCTTCATCTCTAGCCCCGGCCCCTTCCTTCTCCATCACCATGGCAACACACACCCACGTGTGAGGCATGTTGCATGAGGCATGGCTCTTGACGCTATCGTGATACGCTCATGGCACTGTCGTGGTTATCGTAACTCTATCGTGACGACAAAATGACCGTTGATTTTCCATTCGTGACATTGTCTTACAGCTGTCATGACTCCATCGTGACCATCTTACGACCGTCATGACACATACGTACAGGCAGCGTGACATTGTTGTGAGGCTATCGTGGTCTGCGTTTATCGTGGACAAATTTCACGATAACGTCAATAATCAAATTGGTGGCGCTATCGTGGCTGGATTATGGAATGTGTGAAGGGAGCTCAAGTGATCAAGGGGAGGAGGAAGAACTCTAACCCAGTCATCCCTGCAAACGCAGTCACCCCTGTTTGCTCTCGAGATTGGAGAGAGAAAACAGGGACTCTCAGCTGGCTACTTGCCAGCTTCCTGTCTCCCCACACAACATTACCACTTGTGAGTGTTATGCATGTTTTATGTTTAATTAATGTGCAGTTATGTTTTATTTTGTGTGCTATTTTCTCTTTCAGAATGCTTTTTCTACAGAATAGGTAGTACAGTGTGGGTAATATAGACGCTGTGTGTTTGTTGTGTTTGCTATAGTTTATTTTAGCTTGAAAAACACGTCTTTTTTTTTTTTGTCTTTTTTTTAATTGATGGGGTCCTGGAACCAAACCTATATTTTACCATTAGTTATGTGTTTCGTTATAAGAGATTTTGCTTTACGAGTATGCCGGGTGGAACCTAACTGCTCGTATCTTCGGGACCTCCCTGTACTTGCCATATAAGTTGGCCCCAAAAATACGGTAGGCTACTGGTAGGCCAAAGCTTGAATGTGGATAGGCTACGGTACGGTGTTCAGTAACCCTGTCGTGAAAACACATAACACCACAACACTTATATGAAAATATGAATCTTTACTCTAGGCCCACCTCTTGTTTTCACTTGAAAAACACCATAGTTCCCTGATAGTACTGCTATATACTGTATATTATAGTAAAAATAAGAACAAATATAAAACACGGTAGTAGCTATGACTGGACTGCACTTACCGGTGCCCTCCGCCATTTGCATTCGCCAGTGTTTACAATCTATCAGCTGTTGGAAACAGCTGTGGGTGGAACTACCGCTAAATGTCTTCTCCAGTTGTCGCTGTTGCTCTGGAAGTGGCGTATATTGTAGTTGTCTGAATGGAGTCACGGTAAGTGGTGTACAGCGATTGTTAGTAATTTTGTTACTAACCTTAAGGTCTTCAGTGCTCGAGGTGCTTAATGTGTTGGAGGCGATGTGGAGGCTGGCTGACGAAGTGGATGGCACAGAGGAGGTGGAAGATGCTGCAGAAAACTCTGAAAATTCGAACTTCAGTTCTGATTATGGAAAGTTGGAAAGTTGTTTAAAAATTTGAACTTGGCCTGAAACAGGTCAAATTATCCGAAGTTTGAATCATACGGGTTCGAATTAGAGAGGGTTACTGTATATTCTTCTTGCCAAGGCATCACCTATGTGATGTTGTTGTGGTTTTCAAGGATTCGGTGTCACTGACTTCGGTTGGTTTTTCATCCCAGAACGATTTTGGCATTCTATATCCTTTTTTTTTCTCAAAGCATTGCTTATTGTATTCTGACAAGCACTTGCCAGACGAAGCATTACTGTCTTAGAAAAATGTGTGAACATTGCCCCCAATAAAATATGCTACAATATACACACAAACCTCGATTTCCCGGACTAATAAGGGGTAGCACTGGTCCGGGAACTGCAAAAGTCCGGGAATCGCAAGTAAAAAATAAAATAATAAATAATATATAATATATATATATAATATATATATATATATATAATATATATATATATATATTATTATATATATATATATATATATATATATTATATATATATATATTATATATATAGTCCATGGCCATTACCACACCCCCGGACTTTTGTTATCCTACTCTAGATTTACTGTCCGGCAACCGACAATATCAACTACCCCCGCCGCGACTTTTACGTCCGCTGAGCATGCAGCCACATGGCGGGAGGCAGCAGAAAGTGTTCAATAGTCTCAAGAGACGTTCCTGCACCAGGGGCAGTGGGAGTCAGGGGACTAACGGAGGCAGTGCAGGTGAACCGTGAATGCCGTGTGCCCAAATGTAAACAATACGACTGCTGAGCATGCTGCCACCTGGCGGGAGGCGCGGACACTGACCAGGGATGACAGGAGACGCTTGGACCGCCAGACAACTTTGTCAATTTACGAACAGGACCAGGCATTTCAACGGGAAAAAAAAAAAAAAAAAAAAATTGCCCGAGTCTGACATATCCCCGGACCTCGGATTTTGTCCGGCAAATCCGATATCCGGGAAATCGAGGTCCGGGAAATCGAGGTTTGTGTGTACATGTAAAAAATATATTAAGCTTTGATACTCGAGGCGAGTAATTTTCCTTAAATTGGTATCTTAGAACTTTTAATCGTAATTCATGTCATCCATACAATTAGCAGAACAACAGAAGAACCTTTTTTTTGGCATTCAGATGCAGTTCATCAATATTTAACCCAAGAATGATTTTACGAAAATGCGAGTCGTGAAAGGAAAACACAGTAGACCAACATTTAGATCAAGTGATTCAACATGTTGAGTTAAAACTGCCAGCGACCACTGGCAACCTCCAGGCTGCAGTTCCTTGCTATTGAAGCTTATTGTCAAACTCAAAATGATAACCTTAAATGATAAATGTGTGTTAAGTTGTTAACATGAATGATGGTTGATGGAAGGCTAACATCTGCCATTACCGACACAAAGTATGTTTTATACTGAAACACTTTAATTCTCATTATTATGATTTTTTTTTAATACAATACCTTTCTTCAATTTACCACTTTCTTTTAGTGTGGTTTAGATCATAAATGGTGTTACATAGCTAGGGTCCACACGCCATAGGCCAAGAATTGAAGGTCACAACTCCTCTGTTCACATCTTGTACCAATTCTCTGTTAGGTGAACTGGGACTACAGCATGAAAGGAGACACGCCTACATTGTCTCTACCTCACCAGGGAATTGAACCCGTGTCATTTGGTATGATTGGACGACAACAAAATAATGCATATTGTCAAGAGAGAAAAATCCAAAACCTTTTTTAAATGTTCCCAAATTTGAAAAAGTTGAGCGATTATTGTAAAAAAAAACAGCTTTTTCTAGGGGGTTGTTCTTTTTCTTACCACTTTGCTTAGAGTGCTCAGCTATTTACTTGTGTGCCTCAAAACATGTAACAGTATTAATTATATATACTGGTAATTTGTAGTTGTTTAGCATACTTTCCAATTGTTGTCAGCATATAGAAGTTTAGCATGCTAACAAATGGGACATCAAAAACCAGCAATGTGGGCCCTTTACTGTATTTTTGGGAGAGTGGAAAAGTAAAGGCTTACCCTTTAAAAAAAACATAAAACCAAAATCACTAGGGTGCCCCAAAAATTTAAAAAAGTTTTGAAATTTTTGAAAAACCCCTCGTGGGGTTTATTCGGTTCTTCACAAAAAACTGTTTTGCGTTAAAATTTTTGGGGGCAAATTGGTAATATTTGGGAAAGGCCCCCCGACAAAGTGAAATTTGGTGACATGACTCGAATTTCAGGATTTTTCAAAATTTCCATTTTTTTTCTCCCTCGGGTTTAAATAAAACATGGCAACAGGGGCACTAGAAAATTTTGGGGGCTGATCGACAAGGCCCCAAATCGATGAAATAAAACCGGACCCCGGGCTACCCCCCGAAGGAGCAGGTCCTCCTACGTACTACCCCCCACCCCCGGGGAGAGGGGGAAGACGGCGAGCAGGAGCGGGAAGGCGGGGGGGGGAGGGGGTTTTCCCCTTCGGGGCCCGCGCGCGGGGATTCCGACAACTACAGTAATACACCCCCGGGCCGGGGTGTCAAAGTGGAAAAGGGGGCGTACAATGACCTCAAGAAGAACAAAAAACAAAGACAGGCCCAAAAACATCGTAGGGATGAGGGGGGATTTTAAAAGGGAGACCTCCAAAAATCTTCGCCCTCGCACCCCTTCCTCTCCAACGGGCAGACATGAAGGCGGGGCCCAAGGGATTTCCCTAGGGAGCAGAGAGAAGACAGGGGAATCCCATGGGGGAAATTTGGGAACCTCGTGACAGCGAAAAAGGGTGGGGGAAAGGCAGGTCGGGCGGGGAAATCGACTCAAGCGGCTCCGGGAACGGAAGACACGCATTGTAGGGCTAAAAGGAAAGGGGGGGAAATCCCAAGCCAAAGCGTAGAGAGCAACCCAGTCCTGTGTCGAGGGACGTCATCCCCGGGCTCGTGGATCCAAACCCAGGGGAAAAAAAATTCAAACGGGTTCCCCCATCGATCTCCGTGAAGGATGTTAACCTCATTTTTAACTTGGGATCGAGAGAATTGTCGGTTTCGGCAAGGAACGTCAAAAGTTCGCAGCCCCCACCGCTTTAAGTTCTTGGAATGGACTTGGGAAGTTTTGGGGGTCCCCAAGGCACGGTTTCCCTCGAGCACGAATTGCGGGGGGGAGCAAGGGCCCCCGAGAAGATTGTGGAACTGCGGAACCCGGAGGGTACCTTAGAGGTTGGGCCCCGCATTTGGGGCGGAAAAAATCCCCCCCGTCCCTCTTGGCATTTCGAAGGAAACCCCATCGCCCTTCCCCCCCCAGGGGAAAAATGACGCCCCAGTTCCCTTTTTGGGTCCCCCCCAAACTCGGATTCGACGGCAGAAAAAAGTGGGTGCAGTGGTCTTGAAGGAGGGGGAAAAGAAGCGGGCGTCAGGGACAAATCATCGTTTCTGTTTTGACACAAGGCTTCGAAAAAAATGGCATGGTTTCAAGTGGGTTGCATTCGGATTGAGCAAGAAATCGGACGAAGCTTGTTTGGGTTTTGGGCTGCCGCCATCATTTCCACGAGGTGAAACCTAAGGATTCTTCGAACTAGCCTCGGCTCTTTTCCCCTGGTCCGGGCATTGGAAAACTTTTAAAAAGACTCCCTTTATCGATGGTCCTTCGTGGATTCCCCCGAAAAGAGAGACGGGGAAACATCGGAGGACCCCCGAAAAGTTCCCTTTGCCACCAATGACACTGCCAGCAAAACTGAAGGACCATCGCAAGCTCCCGCAAGCGGAAGGGGTTGGCCCTTTCCCGAAAAGGGGGCTCTGTGTCCCCAAGCCCCTCCCAGGGGGGGATAAAGAAAACTTCTCCGGGCTCTCCTTTCCCGTTCCCGGGGGTGAAGGGCCAGCCCAAACCCTTCCGCTGTCCTAGAGCTCTCCCTTTTAAACCCGGGGGATGGCCAAGGGGCCCTTACGCCCAAGTTCAGATTTCTGAAATCCCACCCGTCGCTGACCGGTCGAGAGAAAAGGGCCCGGAAATGAAACGAGTGGCCTCTTCGTTGCTCCCGGTGTACTGCCAAACAATGGGGATGAGGCCCCCATCTTGTGAAAGCTCCGTTTTTAACGACGTGCTCTTCTCGAGATTTCCCCAAAGGGCTACCCTGACCAAAAAGGTTGGGCCAAAAGGGGGAGCAAAAACAAGCCCTGCACGCCACCTGTGGTACGTTTTTTCCCAGGAAAACGCGGGGCTGGCCTTCTTCGGGCTCAAGGATTGATGTTGGGGGGAAAGAAGCGGGTGGTCAAGGCATTGGACAAGCCCGCCTTGGAAAAAAGGAACTCAAGCGTTGGAGGGGAAAAAAAATGACGAGTCTTCCTCCCTCTCGTCCTTCGTCACTTGGGGACACGGTTTCCCTTTTTTTCAGAAACTCGAAACCCGGGCGAGGCTTTCCCGGCCCAAAAGGGCCCGGCCTTGTGGGAGGAGGACGACCGATTCAAGGACCCCCCCGAAAACGGGCACTAGGGGGCCTCCCCAGTGGTCAAAGATCCGCGGAGCGGGGCACGCCCTTTGTCCAGCGCTACCTGGGGGCCACGAAATCGGGCCCCAAGGAGAAGTATCTCCTCCAATTAGTCCCCCCACCACGGAAACTTGTGGGGCGGGAAAAGAAGGAGGACCTTCAAAAGAAGGCTTTCTGAATGGAAACAATGAAAACTGTCTGTTTTGGTTTCCTTATAAGTTTCTTTCTAAAAATGTGGGATGTTTTGAGTTTTTTCTTTGTTTTTGAAGGTTATTAGAAAATTGTTCAGTTTGTCGCGACCCCTAAATATTCTCCGAATTTCATCTAATTTCACAGGAACTCTTCTTATGCATGTGTGAACAGAAGTAAAACACGAGCAAGTGAAAAAAAACATGTTTAATTTTTTCCCTCTATGATCTTGGGACACCCTACGACTCACGAGATATTGTATATTTTGGTAGTTGATTGACAATATCTCCTCCCCATTGTTTTCTGGTAATGTTAAACCAAAAACACAACTGAGACCCTAGAAATTAGCTTGGCTTGGTTTGAGAGGGTCATCTTGTACAGCTGGTATAGCCCCCAAACTACATTTTAATAAGAAAATATGTGGGTCATCTTATGCGCCCAGTGGCCATGTATGCCAGCATATATGGTAACCAGAAGTGTTATAATATTGCAGAAAGAATGACTGAGAAACTCTTGGGAGTAGAGAACCAACTGCGGGGAGTCCAAGAAGAGCAGCAAAAGACAGCAGGGAAACTTCTTGAAGTCAAGGAGAAAAACAAAGTGTATGAGGTGAGTAGGAAGTGTACTGCTCCCTGGTCTAGAAACGTAACAAGGAAATTATAAATGAATCACACTGCAACATATTTGCAGTGTAAGCTTAACTTAATAATGCAATACTACATAGGAGTCTTCATTTTTCAGTGATTTTGATGCAAATTGTAATTAGAAGTCCCAATTGTAAAGGACTGAAAATATTACCAGATTATACAACTCTCAAGAGGAATCCTGATATATTTCCAACTTAACGTTTACTAGCAGAAGTTACCCGTATTACATTTGATACTTTTAAAGACATAATCAGTTTATAGTTCAGATGGCATTGTATATGTGACTCTCTCTCTCTCTCTCTCTCTCTCTCTCTCTCTCTCTCTCCCCTCTCTCCTCTCTCTCTCTCTCTCTCTCTCTCCTCTCTCTCTCTCTCTCTCTCCTCTCCCCTCTCTCTCTCTCTCTCTCTCTCTCTCTCTCTCTCTCTCTCTCTCTCCTCTCTCTCTCTCTCTCTCTCTCTCTCTCTCTCTCTCTCTCTCTCTCTCTCTCTCTCTCTCTCTCTCTCTCTCTCTCTCCTCTCTCTCTCTTTTCTCTTCTCTCTCTCTCTCTCTCTCTCTCCTCTCTCTCTCTCTCTCTCTCTCTCTCTCTCTCTCTCTCTCTCTCTCTCTCTCTCTCTCTCTCTCTCTCCTCTCTCTCTCTCTCTCTCTCTCTCTCCTCTCTCTCTCTCTCTCTCTTCTCTCTCTCCCTCTCTCTCTCTTCTCTCTCTCTCTCTCTCTCTCTCTCTCTCTCTGATGCTCATTTGTTATCATAAAAAGTTATGTTCCTTGATAGCAATGCCTTACGTGTTTTCCAAACTAAAATTTCAGGAATAGTTGGGGTCACCTCTGGGGTGATTTCAAACAATACTGGGATGGGATTATCTAATTCCATCAAGTTATATGAAAAAGATTCTTTCAAATGTAGCAGGATGCCATTCCGTTTATAAAATGACCATGTATCTTTTAGAGCAGTGTTCTTCAACCTTTTTTGATGTGGTCCACCCCAAGTAGTGATTTGGTAAGAGCTGTCCACCCCTATTTTTTTCTCTTTAAAATCTCACGGCTCTGACATTTTAAAGCTTACTATATCATTCTACAAAATATATAGGTAGGGAAAGGCAGCTTCCCTCATTTTAAATTTGCAGTTTACATATTCTTCTGTATAATAACACAAGCAGTCTAAAACTAAATATACAAGGAAAAATTCAACATACCTTCGGAATTAAACTGCAAATGCAATTTTTTTCATGAAACTAAAGTAAAATTGCACCTAATATGCGTTATATTTAGTAATCCAGAAAACAGGCTTTTCCTTCAAGAAACAAAAATCAGTGGCCTGGCTGCTGTTGCAATTTGTCTGCTATCAGCTTAAATCGAGGCATCAGACATTTTCAAGTGCAACCCGCATAAGAGGATCCAAATTCAGAATGGCATTCCTTTTCTATGCCTTGATTAAAACTAAGCTTGAAAAACTTTGCTGACACAGACATGATGTTGGCATCTGCACAAACATGACTGTTGCCTTCTCAGCTTACTCCTTGTAGTCCTGACTATCAAGCAAGACAGCCCAGCAATGCAATGCATAGGAGGGCTAAATGTTTTGAAAGCTGATTTGTAATAATAATCCACTGGAAGCTCCAATAGGGCATCATAATGATCAGTTCCATCATCTGAGAATGGATAAGGCTTCCACATGTTGGAGGTCTGAGGTGTCTTGGAAATAGAAGTCAAGGTTTTCCTGCATCAAAGTCAGGTGTCTGGTAATCCAGGGGGACATTCGTACCTCCAGTGTCTGCTCTGCTGTATGCATACCATGTGCCCAGCCACTGCTAGCCAGCCATATAGGTATCAAAGATTTCAAAATCAGAACACCTCTTTTCTACATTGCTTTAAAAAAAATTCACTTTCAGTTTGAATCCATTTATTTTCCCTATACTTATGAAAATATCCCCACCTTTACCTAGTTTTATACCATAGATTTCATTTCCCGTATTTATACCGAGTCACCGACACGTGGGCATGATCTCGTCCACCCACCTATCCACCCCAAGACAGCCGTCCACCCCTCACTCAATCTCGTCTTTAGGTGGACCATCCACCTAGGTTGAATAGCACTGTTTTAGAGTATTATATGTCATATAATATTCTAAAAGATACATGGTCATTTTATAAACGGAATGGCATCCTGTTACATTTTAAAGAATTTTTTTTCTAAATATAACTTGATGGAATTAGATAATCCTATCCCAGTATAGTTTGAAATCACCCCAGAGGTAACCCCAACTATTCCTGAAATTTTGGTTGAAATTGGGCCAGAAATTACGGATTTTGCTGTATGGAAAATCAGACAGACGGACAATTCGTGAATTATAGTAAGATTTATGCAAGATATGTGATGAATGCTGTTTCTTTCCTTTGGAACATATACTCTCCTCAAAGCCTCACATTTTCTTTGGTAAAACAAAACTGCATATTAAGTCCTTTTCTGTTCCCTCCCACTTTGTTCTCTCAGAGCTGGCTGTTGTGCTTAGTCTTACAATGATAGCATAGCCTCATAGCCACATCCTTTTAGAACTTTAAACCATATTTCACATTCAGTGAATTTGTCTGGAGTGTATATCTTTATTTGGACTATGCAAAATTCATGGAATATTCGACCTATAAATTAAATAAATGTGGAACTCTGCTTTCTGTCTGTAAGGGCACTTCTCATGTATTTTTTTGCAAGTGTTTCTTTTATAGATCTCTGTTGTCCTCCGATTTGAAAAAAGAAAAGTTATTTCAGAATGAGAATCATCAGCTTAAGAGAGAAAATGATCGCCTCACAACTCTTAACCTGAGCTTTGAACAGAAAGGACTAGCTGCAGAGAATGAGGCATTGAAAGCTCAAATTGCTCATCTGGAATCTGCTTTACAGGTAAATGTACAAAGAAATTGGTAAAAATTGCAATTGACAGACGACTAGTCAGAAAAACTATGCTGTGTACTTTCATTAGTTCAGTACACTGTCGTAGAAAGGAATTTTTTCTTTAATATTTCATTTCAGCTTTAGTATAGTATTAATGATGTCTTTCTATGGATCAAGATGAGATTTAAGTCAGGGTGGGGAAACATTCCAAGATGGAAGGGCCCACTCCACAGCCAAGATGTATAGAATAATAATTTATTATTATTATTATTATTTTATTCTCGCCCGAAGGCATTTTTTTTTTTTTTTTTTTTTTTTTTTTTTTTTTTTTTTAAGAATTTTGTCAGTTATCGACGCAGCTGAGATGGATCTCCACTGTAACCAGACCTCTCTCAGTCTACCCTAGAGAGCTGTCTGCTAGTGCTTATAGTGTTGGCCGAAGCCAGCACCCCGGGAGGCGGGTTACAAACCCCCGGCTAACACCCGGTACCCATTCACTGCTGGGTGGACAGGGGCTCGGGTTTTTTAAGGAAACAGCCCAACTGTTTCCGCTCCGCCCGGGGATCGAACCCGGGACTTCTCGGTTCTGAACCGAGCGTGCTACCCCTACACTACGGAGTACCCGTAAACCCGGAGTACTGCCTGCCATACAGACAAAACAAAGCAACAAGAACAAGCCAAGGAGTTAACTTAAGTACTAGAGCAAAAGCAAAAACAAGAACATAGTATAGGCACATTAGATGACATAGTATCAAAGTACATAGAATAAACATACATGGACACCTGTGCTACCCCACATTCTGCACAAACAGCAGACCCAGCCACCGCTGTTGTATAGGCCACATACATAGGCCGAGCTCTGCCTGACAGAGGTGATGATGGAGTTCGTAGAGAGCTCCACCCTACTCCTTAAGCTGAACACGGAGTGTCGACGGATCACATCCAGATTGTTCACCCCGTTCCTAGCGAAAGCCAGGGACGAGCTGCACCACCTGGGCAGCCCCAGAAGCCTCTTAAGGATGTCATTGTGACAGACTTAAGGCTTGTTGATTGTTCATTTATATTAGCAGAATAGTGCGACAGACTTAGTTTTACCTTATTAAGTGTTGAATTTATTCAATAGGAGTAGGCAGCCAGACACCTGCCACCATTGTGAAATACTAACAACGGGGCCGATAAGGGCCTGCAACAGGCTCATTGTTGACCTTCCCTGTGTCCTCTCCAATCATATCCCTCAGTGTCTCAGTAACAAGAGAGCAGTTGCAGCCTATCCACAAAGAAAACTTGTTAGTACTCTGTCGAGCCATTGCGCCGCATGCTTATATCTGGCCTCGAGGTCCAAGATTTACTGGCCCCGGCGGCGCACTAGATTATATCTTGGACCTCGGCGGCGCAGCAGCTATATATATATACGTATATATATATATATATATATATATATATATATATATATATATATATATATATATATATATATATATATATATATATATATATATATATATATATATATATTTTATATACAGGAATGGACATAAGGAAATAATGTGTAAATAACTACTATGTTACAACAATAATAAAACCTGATGAGTGGAACACATGTGTGCCTGCCTGGAGTTGCATATCCGCTCTATGTTAGGAGGGACAGTTGACAGACACACTCTCATTTCCTCTTCAACAGCCAGCAATTTATTCCTTTTCTTAGTTTTTATATTTGTGAGGGCTGAGAATCCCAGTTCACACAGATATGAGGTTGAAAATTGCAAGAGTATTTTCTGGGCCCTTTTGGATATATGTGGGTGTTCGTTTTCCATTTGAATCCAGAAGCTTTCTAATGTCATATCCAGATATTGCAGTTTTAGTGTGCGGTCATTACGGATGTTGATTAGTTCCTCTTCTTCAAGGATGCTAAGTTGTGGCTTGCTCAAGGGATCGTGAACGAATGGATTTCTCAGCCAGTCATAACTTTCAACAGATATATTTGGGAAATATTTTTCTATGTTCCTTCCTAGGCTTTCAAGGTGCTGCTTAATGAGTGGAACAATGTCTGTATATTTAGCTTCAGCAGTCTTTTGAAACATGTCAATCTTGCCTTCACTCACCCTTTCATTCCAGAGCCTAATTTTTTTCTACCAAGGCTTTCATTTTGTCAGAAGATGTTACCATATTTTCATTTCTTCCTTGCATACTTGCATTAACCTTGTTCAGATGTTCAAATATGTCTGCCAAGTAGCATAATTTTGAACTCCAAATTTCATCAGCAAGTAATTCGCAGAATTCAGTTTTCTCCTCAGGGGTAAAGAAAAGGAGCATTTCCTCTCTCAGTTCATGCACCCGGGATAACACTTTGCCTCTTGATAACCACCGGACTTCTGTGTGGAGGAGAAGACCTTCGTGAGGAGATCCCATTTCTTCACAAAGCATGGAAAATAGTCTTGACTGCTTTTAAGAAAGTTTACCATTTTCACAACATCATCAAGAACAAACTTTAATTCTTGTCCGAGTGTTTTAACAACAAGAGCTTCACGGTGCAAGAAACAATGGGTAGTAATCAAATCTGGGTTCTCCTTCTTGACTAAGGACACTAAACCTTTTACCAATCCCACCATGGATGGACAGCAATCTGTGCAAATTCCTACACATAATTTCCATGACAAGTCCTTTTTTTTCAAGTATTCTGTCACTGTAGAAAATATCTCCTGTCCTGTGGTTTGCACCAGTTCTTTGCAGCATAAGAAATGTTCAGTTATTTTGTTATCAGCAACATAACGGATGAACACTAGTAACGGAGGTTTTCCTCCAATGTCTGTTGATTCATCCGCTTGTAAAGCATACATTTTACCTTTCAAGAGTTCACACACACTTTTTTCAATATCAGACGACATGTCCTTGATTCATCTACCAATCGTGTCGTCTGAGAGGGTAATTTTTTTCACTTCCTTCTCAGCCTCATCCCCAAACAATGTTTTCACCACAGCACAGCAAGCTGGAAGGATGTATGACTGCAATTGAATGGGGTTTCATTTGTTTTGCTGTATGCTCTGCCACTAAATAGCTTGCTTTCTGTGCCTTTTCTGCCACCTTCACCTTTTTCTCAAACCCAAGCCTTTGTTGTTTGTTATCTTTCAAGAGTCTTTTAAAGTAATCTATAGGCTTCTGAGAGAGGTGACTATGTTTTGTTGTTAAATGTCTTCATTTTCATTTGATAGCTCAATGCCGCAAACAACACATTTTGGCTTTGGACCATTTTCATCATCACAGCAAGTGAACCCAAGTCCAAGGTAACTGTCGTTATACAGGCGAAATAACTTACTGCGGTTACTTTTGCTGGCACGTGTCGTCGTTTTGACCACGCTCAGACCTGGATGACAAAACTCACTTTCATCTGTCACTTCTCTTTGCCCGCTCGGACCTGCACGATTACGGTCACTTTCAACTGTCACTTCACTTTGCCAGCACGGACCTGTACGACTATGCTCATTTTCAACTGTCACTTCACTTTCCACACTAGGGTCTGGACGAGAGGACTCACTTTCAACAGTTATTACTGTTACTTCGCCTTCGGTGCCTTCGACACATTTACGTTTTGATTCATGAGCAACGGCGACTTCACCGCTATTGCCTTCAGTACACTTTCGCTTTTTTATGAGGTACTTATCCATTTTTTAAGCTTGGACCTCATTAACACCACAACAGCGATACTTACCGAGGCTCACGGCTACACTGACCACGGGAGGTGCCTACCCAACGCTCTGCCTACGTATGTTGCCAAATTATACATGTTATTTATCGATCGGGGTTCACGTAAATCATGTCAAACAGTCAAACTTGCATAAAGCCTACTGATATACGTATGCATCAGTTTCTATTCATCATCCTTTTTCCTTTTATATGTCGCTAAAAACAATTCACATGAACGCGTGATAAAACTAGTAAGTTGGTAACTCAGTAACACCAGCAGGCTGCGGCTCAGACTGGTACAGTACGTGTACAGTACTCGTTCAACACGTATTGCGGTGGAAGCGGGAAGTATTTTTTTTAAGCATGAATAACTTATTTATTTATTCTCTATTTATTACTTTATCCATCTACCCAAAGTACTTATAATATCATTAAAAGGACCTTGCATGTACCTGCCTAGTTACATATTAACTCTTTCATTTACGATTTTCCATCTTCAATGTAAAAAACAAAAACTGCGACCTCAAAGCGCAAAATACCCATATCTATGAAAAATTACGCGGCGCACCTAGGGGATTCCCACGGCGCACAAGTGTGCCGCGGCGCACAGTTTGAGAATCACTGCTCTAGCTACTATCATATCTCTAACTACACTACCCTCCCGAGTTTCGCGCCTGCTTTCTTCCGGAGGCATAGCACGAAACTCGCGGATCGCGAAACTCTGGTATTATAAACACTGTAAAAATGCTTATTTCCGTTTTTTTTTTTTTTTTTTTTTTTTTTTTTTTTTTTTTTTCAGGGGTGGGATGGTAGGCCCTGGAGGTTAACTTGAGGGCTGCGTACCTACCGTATTTTACAGCTTCTAAGACTCACTTTTTCCCCCAAAAAATATCCTGAAAATGCCCCAAGCCCCTGTCCACCCAGCAGTGAATGGGTACTGGGTGTTAGCCTAGGGTTTGTGACCCGCCTCCCGGGGTGGTGGCTTCGGCCAACACTACGTAGAGAAGAGGAGGGAGGAGAGGAGCTTGAGATTGAGCTTGAGTTGGGAGTCACCCAGCGGATGCTGTTTTGGTCTGAGTGAGTGAGCTTGACACATATCTTGTCAGCTGATGGTTGTGTGACAGTGTTATACGACAATAACACTGTCACAATGCCTTCCTCTCTTCTCTCCTGTCTCCTCCAGTACCTCCAGAAACCACAGTACCACACACGTCATGGTTAATCACTTATAAAGGAGTATTTTGTGGTAAATAGTAAGGAACGGCGGGGGTGTAAGGTAAGGTGCTACTTATTTCGAGGTGTTACCTATCTTATGCGACACCGGCTGCTCCTGTAGAGAAAAACACAAACAAATGGAAAAAAACAAAGCAAAATTACAAGCTATACTAAGCCTATTATAATACTATACTAAGCAGGAAGGAAGGAAGACGTGTCCCGTACGTCTCTTATGGGAGGCGGTAGCAGAGTGGGTAGCGTCAAGATATATGTCAACCTCGAGTACGAGCTTGACAGACGACCTACAAAGTGATACTAAGCAGAAAAGGTCACAAGAAGAAGAAAAAGTCTCCGAGTGGCGTTCTCGGTGATCCGAGTCGATCCTTAATGAGGGCTGTAAAATCCACTTAAAATCTTTCTCTGCACCGTTGAGTGGCATAAGAACACCCACACGCTGCCCATTAACTCTACCTTCAATTGTGAGTGCATCGGAGGACACAGGGGGCGGCATGAGCCTCTAATCACAAGCGTCACTTTAGAAATTATGTCTGCGCCACCACGGGCAAGGGCCAACCATCACAGCCCTCAAGTTAACCTCCAGGGCCTACCATCCCACTCCTGGAGGTCACTGCCTAACGGTGCTGTAGGCACACACACACACACACACACACACATCTGGATGAAGAGATGATCAAGAAATTGATAACATCTCTGATTCGACCAAGGTTGGAATATGCGGCAGTGATTTGGTCACCACATAAAAAGAAGGATATAAGGAAGATTGAGAGAATACAAAGAGCAGCCACAAAAATGGCTCCAAGCCTGAGAAATTTAACATATGAAAAAAGACTTTCAAGACTAAAACTCCCAACACTTGAGAAAAGAAGAGAAAGGGGAGATTTTATAGCAGTGTATAGAGCATCAATGGGTCTGGAAAAAATTGATAGAAATGATCTGTTTGTGTGGGACGACAGAAGTACAAGAGGTCATGAGAAAAAATTGAAAAGGACAACATGCAAGAGGGATATAAAAAAATACAGCTTCCCGTATAGAAGCATAGAAGCCTGGAACAACCTTGATGCAAAAGTGATTAATGCAAGAAGTATTCAGGACTTCAAAGGCAAACTAGATAATAGTAGATTTGGAGACGGGACAGTACGAGCATAGCTCTTTTCCTGTATGTTACAACTAGGTAAATACAACTAGGTAAATACATACACACACACACACCAAAAAAAAAAAAAAAAAAAAAAAAAAAAAAAACGCGAAACTCGGGGATATAATGCGCGAAAGTCGGGATGATAAGAATTTAGGACTCAGCGCGAAACTCGAGGATTGCGAAACTCGCATAGCGTGAAACTCGGGAGGGTAGTGTACTGCCGTATCTCTGACACCATAAATTTGTAGCGCCACTCCCGGCACTCACCATCCCTTGGGTCAGCAGTTGTTCGCGGCCACCACCATACGGCCCTATCTCTCACCAACCTTCTGGTCACCACCCATTTACTTCTGTCCTCCTCCCTTTTCAACCACCATTCTAGGAGAAATGATTTACTCTCTTCTGGCTTTTCCTTTGATTCTATTCAGATTAATTTCATTGTCCATGTTAAGTTACTCCCTCACAGACATGGTTATTGTTACGCTTAGCTGATTGACGGAGGAATCTCAACTCTAGAAATCCGTAGCTCGCATAGGTGGGCGCGATAAAGAAAAAATTTATCACGATAACCGATAAATTGATAACGATAACCTTATCGGCGATAACCGATAATCGATAATTGGCGATAAATTTATCGCCCGATAAGGCGATAACCGATAAATTGATAAATCCAAAATTCCGAAACTAGCGATAACGATATTGATATTTTAAATAAAAAATCTTAAATGCTATCAGTAAACTGTTAGAAAACCCTTCATTTACCTTTTGCACACTAATATCTTCTAAATTCAATGTTTATCCTGTCTCTTCACTAATGAAAAGTACTGTTTTAAAGTAAAATAACTGCATTTGAAAGTTTAAACTACAAAAAATGTCTTTTGCACAGCCACAGTCTAGACCAGGTTCTGCAGCATGTTCCCCTTCATAAACATGAGCATGTTGAAGTTTTCATCAGACAGGGAGCTCCTCTTGGCCCTGTTGATGTCCTTGCCAAGGGAGAACAAGCGCTCCACCGCGGCGCTGGACGGCATCGCCGTGTGTGGTGAGAGACTGAAGCTGAGCGAACGTTTTGAGAAGACGTCAAGACGGTTAGCTGGGTTTAGACCGTTGTTTGGTTCCCAGCTCGGACCTACCTATTTCTGCCTCCAAGGCATGCGTGGCTCGCCCCTGTGTTAAACTGGAACCAAAAAATAAAATGATCAATTATCGTTAGTTTGGAACCAAAAGTATCGGCGATACTGATGAATCGATAATGCGGGGAAAAAAATGATCGGATAACCGATAACCCGATATTGCTATCGCGATAAATTATCGCGATATTTATCGCGATAATGCCCACCTATGGTAGCTCGGCACCTGTCAGGCGTCTCCAGCAACAATCACAACAGCTGTTGTTGTTATCATGTGTTCACCGCACAGCCCCCCGGCGGCTCTTCCTCATCCTCATGGAGGAGGAGGTGGGAAAGACCCTGTACGACAATCACTTATTTAAGTTTTATTCATGTTTATATGATAATTTTTGGGCATTGATATAATTCTAACACAACCTTCTACTCATACAGAGATGTTAGCTTAGCTCATAAGAGGGTAGTATGTGGCTTTGGATAGTGTAGAGTGTGGATTTGAGGAGGTCCTGGCAGTCTGACCGCAATAGGCACAGTGAGGAAGGAGTCGCCATTAGTTGTCCGTCTTCACCTGTAGCTCATCGCCGTACCATCCCTCACCTTTCAAGTTCCCCACTTCCCATTATTTCTAATTAATTTTCCGTTCATTCTTCCCCCATTAAAGTATTTACTTTGCAATGCAATGATTAATTCATCAAGTTTATTCGTGCCCTTTATCTTTCTATTATTAAGTGTCTTTAGTTAGCTACATATAAATAGTAGTTGTATTCCTCCGCCATTCATATCCCGCATATTCAATTACCTGTATGTCGAGGAAAACTTTAATGATATGATGGTACCTAAGGTTCCATTGTCACCGTTAATTTCTAGCACTACACTTACACTACACTACATGCACTTTATCTACTAACACTAATTATGAATTTGGCTCAAAATCAAGTTTCAGAATCCTATCTGGGGATAGAGGATTATAAATGACCCCAGGTTGGACCACCCTTGTGGTGATGACATAAGGGCTTGCATGCAGAGTGACGAAGGCAGAGATCTTGGTCTGACACTCGACCATGTAGGTCTTCTAGAGACCCCTCACCCTTCGCCCTTACTCATACACGCCGGGAGCACACCCTGGTAAAACTCCCGATGCGCGAGCAGCATCATTTAACCTATACAACAATCTCAATAACAGTAATAAACAACACAGTCATTGATGAAATTCCAAATAGCAACAAATCCAACAGTCAATAGTCAATAAAAGCACTGAAAACCAACGACAAAGCTTACCCCATGCCCGCTACTGGGCTGGTAAACCTGATTTAGGCTGATAAGCCAGCAGAAGAGCATGGTTATGCTGGATTCGCCAGAAAACACAACATTGTCTTGACCGCTAAGATGCTGTGTAGCAAGCTTAACCATGCCATAACCATGCCGTAACCATGGATATTTCTGTCCTAACCAGTCTCTTCACACAAAGCAATATATTACTTCGTAAAATACTGTAAATTTCCTTATTAAAAGGTGATTGAGTTATGCGGCTGGCAGCGCTATTGACGTCTGAGATGGTGACTCACAGGCCACCTCCGCCTTTATCCTCCACCTTTATCCTCTTCATATACCGAGATATGAGAACAGTTTTCGGAGAAAATAACCTCTTATGCCAACTGTATTATTTATTTCTTGCAATTTTCCTCCATCTTATGCATTATTTCATACATATACAGCGCAAACAAAAGCAAGAAATAAAACTCCTGTCCCACGAAGACATGGGGTGATTCATGATTTCGTCCTCGCCCCTCGCCCTTCCTTCCGCCCGCCCCTCTCGCTCTCTGGGCACGTACAAGCCCTTCCGAGAAGGGCTTGTAGACGCCCTTCTGTGCTCTGCATACGTGCCAAGGTGTCTTGGTACCTCCTCCAATTTTATATATGTAAACTTCTGCATCACTTTATGGTCTATCTTTCAATCTGGAACATCACCTCAATGAAAGCATTCATTCCACACACTTTCTTTAATCATAAAGCCCCAAAACCTTGGTGGAACTCGGCTTGTTCTCATGCTCTTCAAGAAAGAGAGGTGGCTTATAGACGATACTATAGTCATCCAATTCCTGAAACTTATGCCATTAATATTTCTGCCGGTAATCATACCAGATCAGTTATTCAAGATGTCAAAGACTCTTTCATTGATTAGATATGTTAAACTCTTTTTAGGTCTTAACTCCTCTTGTGACATCTGACATTTCGCCAAAAATATCTTCACCAAAGTTTTTTCATCTATCCTCCTTTGCTTCATCCAATGGCTCTGGCTGATGTCTCATCTATTTCTAAAATTGGACTCTTCGCTCAGACCTTTTCTCAAAATTTCACTTTGGATGATTCAGGGCTTGTTCTCCTCTCACCTCCATCTGACTGTATTATTTCTTGTGGTAAGATTTTTCATAAGAACATTTTGTATGCCCATTCTGGCCTTGATCCTTGCAAGACTTATGGTCCTTCTGTTCTAAGAAACTGTGCTTCTGTGCTTGCACCATGCTGAGGCAAATTTTTCTTCCATCTCTATCTACATTTACATTTTCATCATACTGGAACTGCTCACATTCAACCTGTTCCTAACCTCTGCATTGTGGCTTTAGGATATGGCACCGCCTCCGGGGGGAGGCGTTGGCCGAGTGGTTAACGTCTTGGAGTGGTGAGCTCAATGTCCCGAGTTCGAATCATGCCGGGGGCAACTCTTTCAACCTTATTTAATGCGGTCGACAAGAGCCTGATAGGGGAGCAGAAGGTCTCGAGTTCAAGTCCCACCAAGGAGCAACTGTCAAATCCATCGTCAAGTGGCTGAAGAAACACGCATGCAGCTATAGCTGTTCTTTCTACTAGGAGTGCGACAGAGGAAATACCAGGTGGCAGCATGAGCCTGACTGAGGATCCGAACATCACAGAAAACGGGATCTTCACCGAAGACCACAGGTGTCACTATAAAAATCCAGCCTGCGCCACCAACGGGCGAGAGCGACCGACATCACGACTCTCCAGAATGTGCAGGGCAAACCATCTGAGCCCTCAAAAGAAAAAATAGCCTACAGGCGCTATAGGCTTCAACGTAAACAAAAAAAAAAAAAATTAACCACCTTCACTTACACACGCTGTCACGCAGGACTAGAACTCTCCTGGGGAGAGACAAGGAAAGGCATGTCAGGAGTCTCACTGGGGATGTCGAGGGGCATTTGAACGCTAATGACCTCTGACCAGCCTACCGAGCCCTGAAGAAGCTCCGCCCCACGTCCCCATCTCGGGTGAGTGCTATCCGAGCAGCAGATGGGGCCCCATCTGCAGACGGCGCCCGAGGTGCCGCCTCGTATCAGGCATGGATGGGCAGATGGCTTGTTGGGCTGAGTACTTTGGGCAGTTTTTCACGGTGGACCCTCCAATTGGGCAGCTTTACACCACTGAATTACAGGCAGTGGATGCTGATTCTCCCATTGACGAAACCGCACCCTCTCTTGATGAAGTCAGAGGCTGTAGCAAAGTTGAGGGGTGGAGAGGCAACTGGTCTTTGTAATATCATTGCGGAGCTGCTCAAAGCTGGGGGTGAAGCCATGATCCACGGGTTGCATGCTTGTGCATGTTTGCCGTGCAAACAATTACCGCGGTATTACACTGCTCATCATGCCAGACAAGGTGCTTGCCCATCTCTTGCTGACATGGATCCGCAATCATCTGCTGAAGCATCAGAGATCTCAGCAGTTTGGGTTCACAACTGGTAATTCAACAACGGACCATACCCTAGCACTTCGTGTCCTGGTGGAACACCGACATGAGTTTCGACAGGGGATGCTTGCAGCCTATGTTGATCTCAAGAAGGTGTTTGACTCAGTGCAGCATGAGTGACTCTGGGATCTTCTGCGGCTTTGTGGGATTCCTGCAAGGACTGTTGGTCTGCTGACTGGCCTGTACTCTGGGACTGAGAGTGGTGTGAAGTGTGGGGGAGGTGTATCCAGCTTCTTTCCTGTGAATACAGGAGTGAGGCAAGGGTGCGTCCTTGCCCCATCCTTTTTCAGCATTTGCATGGACTGGGTATTGGGCAAAGTTGTGGACCAAAGAGTGTGGAGCATCCCTCGGCAACACCAAGATCACTGATCTTGTTTTTGCCGATGATGCAGTAATCTTTGCTGAGTCGCTGGAAGTCCTGGTGATGGCTCTCGAGGCGCTGCACGAGGAGGCAAAGCCTTTGGGACTTGAGGTCTCCTGGCTTAAGACCAAGGTCCAGGTGTTTGGAGGCTTACTAGATGAAGCAGTACAGTCTCTTCATGCGGGCGGCGAGGACATTGAGATCTTGGAAAGTTTTACATACCTTGGTAGCACAGTCCAGAATGACGGCGGGTCACGTCAAGAAGTCTTACGGCGGATTGGCATAGCTCACGGTGTTATGGACTCGCTCAGCAGGAGTATTTGGCGTTGTCGGTACCTGTGCAGGAGGACAAAGATCCGGATCTTCAAGTCGCTTGTGATCCTTGTTTTACTCTATGGTTGTGAGACATGGACACTAAATAGCGACTTGTGGAGACGAATCGATGCCTTTGGTAATAAGTGTCTTCGCAGAATCATGGGGTATCGCTGTGATGATTACGTGTCAAATCAGCGATTGCACCGTGAGACTGAATTGAGGCTTATTACCTGCATAGTCCGTCAGCGCCAACTTCGGCTATATGGGCATGTGGCACGCTACCCTGAAACCGATCCTCCCCATTGGGTTGTATCTGTAAGAGACAATCCGGCATGGAGGAGGCCAAGGGGGCGACCACACGGCTCGTGGCTGGGGCAAGTTGATGTTTCTTGTTGTTAGCTGCTTGGTATAGGAAAGGAGCCTGCATGGGGACTCGCGTGATTACCCCCGGGAGTGACGTCTTAGACTGGGCGAGGCAATGCGCCCCCCGGTGTATGCCCGCAATGATTGATTGATAATTACAGCCATACTGTCCTCATGTACTGCTTATCAGTAAATTACATGTCTATTAATACCAATTATGTCATTATAAGATACTGTAATGTTCCATAACTTGTAAAAATCATGGATAAAATAGTTCATAATTTCACCGAGGTGCATCCACAATTGCACAACTAATGCCTCCATACCCCACCTGTCGCTCTGTGACAATGCTGCCTGCCGTGATTCTTACTTCATGTCATGTCTAAAGGAAGCCTTAAAATGCATATGTGTATAGAACATTTTCTACTTAGAATAGCACTTTCTTTCAACTCTCAATATTTGTAGAAACTCATGTTACACCCTGTATTTATCACATCATTATTTCCTAGCAGCTCTCTCATTCTGAATTTTGCTAGGTCCGGTAGGATGAGAATAGCAGGTTCTTGGTATCAGAGACCAGAGCTGCACCGCTGGACATGGTATGGTAATGCCGGAGGGGTTAGCTAAAGAGATTGAACACATTCTCGTTAGTACTCGTTGGATGATTCTCCAGAACTGCAGGGTTACCGGGGCTTCAAGTTCTTTGCAACTGATCACAGACTTCTTGTTGCTACACTAAAACTTCATTTCAAGTCCAGAAGAATCTCAAGAGGTAACCATACTGTGTTTCATCTTGGAAAGCTGAAAGACTCGACATGTACCCATGAGTATGCAGTGTCAGTCTCAAATCGGTTCAATGTGCTCGGGCATTATTATGGGCAGAAATATAGAGGGACATGAGTTTCAGGAAATGGATGGTTATTGTACTGTCTGTGAGCTCTTTATCTTGGACAGCATGAGACCAAGCCGAGTTAAACTAAGGTTGACGGGCTTTAGGATATGAGAAAGTGTGTGGATTGTATGCCGCCATGCCAGAGACAATGACCTCAGTGACTCTGCACAAAGAGATGGGTCTCAGACATGGAAGAAATAATAATTTCATGGGAAATCAGAGCAGTACTACCTTAGGTCCTTAGCTGAGTTGAAATGCCAGAAGCACCTCTGCTTAGGTGGGTACCGAGGCAGCACTGGAGCGATAGGACAGGATACAGAAATAAGATTGTAATCGGAGAAGCCCAACGGAGAGAATAGTTCAACAGATTAAGTAGAAGGGTTAGAAGTTGGGAAAAGGTCAAGAATATTGGACATGTCTCCAAGGCGATCAGGCATATGGGTAGGGTGCTGCACTAGGTCTTGGAGGATAGAAAAGTTGTAGGCTTGTTCAACAGGTTGGATAGGAAAAGAAGATGATAGCCAAAGCTGGTGGTGAACATTGAAATCCCAAAGAATGGAGATTTTTGCAAAAGGAAAATGAGTTAAGATGTGCTCCACTTTTGATGTTAAATAGTCGAAGAATTTTACTCACCTAATCTGAGGAGTTAGGTGAGAGATATACAGCATAGATGAATTTAGTAAGAGAGTGACATTGAAGTCAAAGCCAGATGGTAGAAAATTCTGAAGATTCAAGGCCGGGGGCACGAGAGCAAGTGTTGTCATTGCGTACATATACGCAATAGCCAGCTTTGGATTGAAAATGAGGATAGAGAGAATAAGAGGAAACAGAAAATAGAGTCATGTCAGTGCTGACAGACACCTGTGTTTCGGTGAGGAAAAGAAGATGAGGTCTAGAGGAGAGGTGATGTTCCACAGATTGGAAGTTAGATCTAAGACCGCGAATGATGCAGAGGTTTATATAGAGAAAGTTAGAGGAAGTATCAAGACACCTCGAGTGGTCATCATGAAGTCGGTCTGACGTGGGGATATTTGTGGTTCCCTTCCAAGTTAGGAACTCTGAGGCAGGGTTGTTTATGGCCATTTTGAAAATTTTGGATTGAGAGAGTGTAGGGATGTAAGTGCATGTAATGTAGTGTGAGTAGTAAGAGGATCTGCCTTTAGAAAGCAGGATGCAGCTACTCTCATTTGAATCTGAGATACTAAGGGATATGGACAGAGAGGAACCGGGAAATTTCAAAGACAAGTCTACAGCACCCCCTCAACCCAGTAAGTACCTCCCCGAGAGTATTTCACCATGGCGACAGGTGTCTGACTGCCTCATCTTCATCTTCCTTTATATCATCAGATTTTCCCATAATGTCTTATGAGGTTAGACGGTCAATGATACGCTTCCAATTCTATTGTTGGCGTTCATCATTTAAATTTGTGCCATGAATTTTACGCCCCGGATGCTCTTCCTGACAGGCAACCCCAGTTTTCAGCCGAGGGCTTAGGTGGATTGCCTACCATGACTAACGAGCCCCACCTGCCCGGGTTTAGATTGGTGAAGTGGCAGGGCGTGTCCACACGGCGGTGGGCCATGCGCACATCACATCTAGGGCTCCAACCTGCTCCGAGATCCTTCGGAGATTTAGCCTGTTAGGCTAGTCATTGTCAGTAGTCATAGTCAGTAGTCATAGTCGGTGTCTGGCTGCCTACTCCTGAATACTCATAATTAGTTAATGCATAGATTAATGTTTTATGTACAGAAGAGAAAATTGTTATATTGAAATTTCTCACGGACATGCTTGCAGAGTGACTTGAGTGAGCGCGGCGGCTTTCTTGAGCACATGACTCAAGATAAAGAAAACGTAGCTCGAGCTGAGGAAGAAGTAAAGAAATTAAAGGAAAAAGTCACCTCACTTCAGGAGGAGTTACAAAAGGCCAATGGAAAGCTCAATGTTTATGCCAAGGTAAAAAGTAATTAGGACTTGTGTCAAGCCATTGTATTAGTCATTAAACTGTTATTTTCATGGTGCAAATTTTGTGTTTTGTGTAAAATATTCCTTAATTTTTTTTTTTTTTTTTTTTTTTTTACAGTTTGCTTGCATATGTATTATGCCTGCTTAAAGAAGACTGATTTCTTAAATGATATTTCAGGCGGGTCTGCTGAAACTACCAGACAAAGACCCTACACTCCTGCAACCAAGATTGGTTACTCCTAGTCCAAAGGTTTGCTTCTTTGTTGTTTTTCTTGCTTTGTTTTTGTTCTGTTTGTTTACTTCTCTGCAGTTTTTTGAATGCTAATATTGACCACTGCTTTGGGTGGCGTGTGAATGTTTTATCCTGAGCATGGAATTCATGCCACATATTCAATGTTTTTTATTAATTTCCTGTAAGGAAATTGCAGTAAATAACATGATTAAGTATATTGTGTTTTAAATGCCAGTTTTTTCTCTCCATGATGCAATAACGGAGTGTCCAGCTTGCTGCATGCCAGAGATTGATAAGGGGTGTATTGTCAACTAGACAGTAAATGTGTTTGTATGACAGTGGTCATAACTGTAGCCTCAGTTTCAGTTATCACTATGCAAGAGTTAAAGAATGGCTCTTATGTTATCAATGCTATCCAAATTTGCCTCACATGGAGGTTTTTGCACAGCTGACTTAAATAGGGGTGGAAGTGGAGGGGCTAGGTGAAGCACTCTCTTCCTCCATATATTCTCATACATGGAGAAATCTTATCTCAACACACCTATCCATCACTTGTCATTTGTGCAGTGGCATACAATTTGATATTTAGGACAAGAAAGAATGGGAATTCCCAAGTCCTGATCAGTGGGGGAACTGCGGGGGGGGGGGGGCACTCCGGGCTGCCCCCCCTTTTGAATAACTAGATACATTGGTAATATACGGGGAAAATTAGCAAATAGTGTTAATCTATAATAACATAATGATGATGCAAAAAATGTAGGCATGGTAACAAACATTAGATTAACACCTATATTATATAAGTTTAACATACACGAAGCTTAGTTATTGTTTTATTGTAATCCAAAGTCTGAAACTCTAGTCCGAACGTTTGTATTTTCCCGACGTGATCTGGGATGAGCGAGATGACGTCTGCTACGCGTTCAGACATATAGTTGCCAGATGGTCCAGACCTGACTCCATGAGACTGACAGTGACTACAGACTGCAGCAGACATCACAAGTGACCACATACATACAACAGCTGTAGGATTGGAAGTGTAATCTTTGCAAATTATCTTCTTTATTGTACTGTAGTTTGTAGTATATGGACGTATTATGAATATATGGTATTTGTATAACGGTTAATATAAGATAAGATACTTTGATCCTATCTAGACACTTTGCAAGTACCAACTACAAGGTTATTGACTATACAAAGCACCACCACGCCAGGACGAACTTGGTGGACTCGAACCGCTGACCGAATGCGCAGGGACGCTACACACGCAAGACAACAGCTCTACCAATCGAGCCATCCTGACGGGTTAACGGTTAATAAATCATTACTGCTCGATAAGTTAGGAAGCTCTTAATGTGTGTGGATACTGGTTAAGTGGGCTTCTGGGTATGTGGAAGACAGGAAACTAACATGTCACCAAGATAGCAAAACTGTTTCATTTCTTCTATTACATCACCATTCATTTCTATAGTTTCTACCTCTTCCTCTTCTGGCGGCCCCCTCTGTTGATTCTTCTTATACACACTGGACAGCAGAAATCTACCACCCCATTCAGGTTTCTAGTCTCGAACATCTTTTATGGCGCCACTTGTCACATTCCTTGCATCGAATAGAGTTTAGTCCTACTCCATTACTGCACACTCTACAGGAAAACCTTCCCACTTGTATATTTTGCTCTACCCTGCCCTGCCCTGTCCCCCCCCCCCCCCCCCCCCCCCCCCCCGAGTGTCCCCCGTTTTTACACCCCTTGTTCTGCCCCTGGTCCTGATGCATGCAGCAAGAGCAAGGATCCTCAGTAACTGAGGTTTATGGGCTAATGTTATCCATAAGCTTTATAGTTATATTTCTTGACACTTTTATTTGACTTATTTTTCTTGTATCACTTTAATGAAAAAAAGCTGCTTCTCTCATTGATGTATGTTTTTGTTCAAAGTAGATATGACCATTCATATGCATTTAGCAATATTAATAGTTTATTTACTTGTTTTCTGCTATATTATTATGTAGCAGTATGTAATTGTAATTAGTGCCCACAGGAGTTTGAGAAGCTGAGGGAAGCTCATAGTGAGCTTCAATTGGTGTATCGCGAAAAGAGCAGAGAGCTTGAGCAGCTGTTTGTCACTCTCACGTCACATTCTAGCACATACCAGGCCCTGCAGACACAGGTCAGTCAGTCAATCAGGTAGTAATATTTAAACTGATGGATGTAAACAGCTATAGATTGAACTCACATATATGTACCTGGTGTGCAATATTGGTATAAATATATATTAATAGCTATAAACTGAACCTATTTCATGTATATACCTGTGTGCAACAATCATGCATATGATATACCTTGAGAGCACATATTATGCCAGATATTAGTATCTTCGAGCATTATCAAGAAGAATATGCATTTGTTATAGGTCGCAAAAGTGACCCAGGAATCTGAGGAGAAGGAGAATCACCTGAATATGAACCTTAGGAGCCTTGAAGACAATATAAGAAGGAGAGATGACCGCTGTGATAAACTGGAAGCCCAGATACTGTCTCTCACTGACAGAGGCATAAGAGATAAGGTGGAAGAGCTTGGTCCCTGCCTGAACCCAAACAGTGGGGCTTGGCAAACATGACAATGTGCTGGAGTTCCACATTGATCGAGTGTTGTTTGAGCTGCCTGATTTCACCCGTCTGAAAACCTTCATATCATGGACTGTTCCATTCTCCTTGGAGGACCCCTTGCAGCACACCAATGTAGCTCGTGGCACAGAGGCTCACTACAATTACTCTGCACTTTACAAGTTTCAAATGAATAGCAGCAACCTGATGTCTCTGAAGGAAGATACTGTCACAGGTAAATCCAGAGTAAAGAATTCTATCTGGCTTATTCATAATTTAGTTTAAGTATAGGCTGCAAAGACCAAAATCAGGAAGCTGATCCTTGCAGAATTTTCTCCTAGATAAAAAAGAAAGAAAAGAAAAAAGTATATATATATATATATATATATATATATATATATATATATATATATATATATATATTATATATATATATATATATATATATATATATATATATATATATATATATATATATATATATATATATATATATATATATATATATATTATATATATATATACAGTCAAACCTCGATATAACGGACTAAAGGGGGGGAGGAGTGGTCCGTTAAAGCCGATTGTCCGTTATAGCGAGGGTATTTTCCCAAGGGTGGAAAAATATATGAAAAAAACGGAAAAATTGTGAAATAAATGAGAAATAATCACACACAACCAGACTGTGTAGGAGGTTGGGAGGTAAACAGTGACTGGCACTACATGCTGGATTTGGTCCGCTCCTACACGTGAAATAAATGAGAAATAATCTCAAACACAACCAGACCATGTAGCTATGTTGGGAGGTAAACAGTGACTACATCAGGGATTTGGCACACTCGCCCACGACTGTTCGGGACTGGTATTAGGAGAGGTAGTAAGTATCCAGGCTCGCTCATTACTGCTTGGTATGCTATGAAATTTCATTATTCTAGTTGAATGTAGACATATAATCACATTTGAATTGCTATTATTCATACATAAGAGTAAAGATATGAAAATACTTTCAAGGCGCTCATCCACGCCTGGCAGCGCGGCCACTGCAGCAGCAGCAGCAGCATCATGAGACATTATAATCACCCCAAAATAGATAAAAAGGAAGAAAGTCTCCTGTAAAGTGATGGGTTATCCCTAAAATGTTGTTGCTTTCTCTCACCGTCTGGCTAGTCAAGCTCAAGCTCTAGTGAAAGGTAAACAAACTACGAGCCAGATTCAGCCGTGGCTTCTAAAGGTATTGCTTATTATCATGACGAATGCTCATTATTATATATATTATATGGTTGTGAAGTGCAGTTCTATACACGTGTCACTATTTAGGTCAGTGTAGCACTGTGTGTCACCTTAGATAAGGGTGATTTAGGGTGTTGAGGTGACAGGGAGACGTAGCAGCGGCCACGACATAACACTAATAGTCACTATTTTAAACAATACACACCTACCACTAAATCACTAGCAACACAGGCTTCTTCCTTATAATATTATATCTTAATATGTGATACATCAAAACTCCTTAAAACCCAAGTATTCCAAAGTAAAATGAGAAAATAATACAATTATGTTGAGTTGACAATTCGAGCGGCTATAAGCGGTCTGATATGCAAAAAAAAAGAAAAAAAAAAAAAAAAAGTCACGCAAATGAAGTCCGTTATATCCGAAGTCCGTTACATCAAGGTCCGTTATATCGAGGTTTGACAGTATATATATATATATATATATATATATATATATATATATATATATATATATATATATATTATATGTACAGTATGTAGTGAAATATTCATTGCCCTGATGGTGCATGGTTGAGAGTGGTTTTGTATTCATCTCCTGCAGCCAATCAATTGTAATTTTTATAGAAGAGCAATTTGTCTGATTTTGTTTGTCTTTATCGGTATGCTTATCTCATACAAAACACAGACCCAGACTTTTTGCCTGTATATATTAAGAAAACTGTATAGTTGATATCACATTGTTTCTTCATGGCTAACAAAAGAAAATATATTGCAGTGTCTGTGTACATTCTCCTAGACTCTGGTCATCCAGCCAAGGTGGGAGAATGTAGTTTAACATTTCAAGAGGTGTTGGACCATCCACGTAACACTCTACATGGCACAGTGCCAGTTGTTTTAGCACATGATGATGCAGAGGAGGCAGAACACCTAGCTTTAACGGCACACGTATTGCCTGGACAGGTGAGGAAGTTTTGGTAGATATTCTTACTGGCAAAATTTATGTCAAGGTATGAGATGTAGGTCTTGGATCTTCTGATAATCATATCCAAAGATTTAACCATAACCAAAGTTATCATTAAAACTCTGTCTCCCTTTTCATCTCTTTCTTCTCACAAAGTAGGAAGCAAACTCACAACATAAGTATGAAAATATGATGAGAATAGAATTCCATGCCAGGATTGGTGATTTGCATCAGTTTCTTTCGCAGAAAACTGTGGTATATTTATAGACTTAATGTTGGCATCCATTTTTAGAGCTATATTAAAGTCAGTACATACAGGAGTTTTCTTTCATATATAAATACATATTTTTAAATGTATGAAAGACATACTTCCATACATTCTCCAAAATGTGTGGGGTGGTACAAAATCTAGAGCAATTTGTTCACACAAATATTGAATATAACTTGCATTTTACACACCCCAAATACGCAAAATGATTTTATGGAAATTGATACATTTTTCATCTGTAAATTCTGCAAATGATTCATATTTTCATCGAATTCAGATCTTATAGAAATTATAAATTTTATGACAAAGCAAATCACGCATAAAGCATGAATTTGACAAAAGAAAGTTTATGCATTTACGAAATCCTATGCAATATTTTTTTTCACATACACTCTTTTCACTCACATTTATCCTCTTCCCACCTTTTTTTTCTTTTTTTTTGCCTGTCAGCCACACTTTTTTCCTTTAATTTCCACAATGTATATATATGCATGTATGCCTGTACAGGGAGGTCCCGTTATACAGAATTCGGTATACGAGAATCCGATGATACGAGATGTGTAAATTAGGGTCTATTTTCAATATACGAGATCGAAAATCCAATGATATGACATTCAAACTGGGGTGAGTAAAAATATCAAGTTCAAAATGCGCACCCTACCACTCCCAAGCTGGACAAAGGGGGATTTGGTTGACCCCAGGCTGGTCACCCCTAGCAAGCCGTGACCTGAAGGGTAATTAAGCATATGGCGCGGCCTGACATTTAGGGGTAATTAGCAGGTGTGCGGCCCCAACGTTGGGACCGCAGTCAGGTCACCCCTAGCAAGGCGTGACCTGAGGGTTTAATTAAGCATATGGCGCGGCCTGACATTTAGGGGTAATTAGCAGGTGTGCGGCCCCAACCTTGGGACCGCAGTCAGGTCACCCCTAGCAAGGCGTGACCTGATGGGTAATTAAGCATATGGCGCGGCCTGACATTTAGGGGTAATTAGCAGGTGTGCGGCCCCAACCTTGGGACCGCAGTCAGGTCACCCCTAGCAAGGCGTGACCTGATGGGTAATTAAGCATATGGCGCGGCCTGACATTTAGGGGTAATTAGCAGGTGTGCGGCCCCAACCTTGGGACCGCTACACTACCTTCTCTTGTATCACGCGGCGTCCCCTACATTACAACGTCTTTTTTGCTTGTTATGCATGTTTTATGTTTAATTAATGTGCAGTTATGTTATTTTGTGTGCTATTTTCTCTTTCAGAATGCTTTTTCTACAGAATAGGTAGTACAGTGTGGGTAATATAGACGCTGTGTGTTTGTTGTGTTTGCTATAGTTTATTTTAGCTTGAAAAACATTTTTTTTTTTTTTTTTTTTTTTTTAATTGATGGGGTTTATGTGTTTCGTTATACGAGATTTCGCTTTACGAGTATGCCGGGTGGAACCTAACTGCTCGTATCTTCGGGACCTCCCTGTATATAGGTGTATTCCTCAATATACCCATACTCACACATACACATAAATACACTGTCATGATTAAATCTTCTAACCTGGGAGAAAAGAAGGGAAAGAGGTGATCTGGTCAATGTGGTCAGGGTTTCCAAGGACTAGAAAATGTTAATAGAGAGGATATGTTTTTGTGGGATGCAAGAGGTACAGAAGGTCATGGGAAAAAAGTTGCAGAGGACCAAATGGAAGAGAGATATCAAGAAATATAGCTTCCCATACAGATCCAATGAACTGTGGAATAACCTGGATAAGTAGGTAGTACATGCCAAGAATATTCATGTCTTCAAAGCCAAGCTGGATAATAGTAGTTTTGGACCAAACAATATAAGCTTAGCTCTTTTCCTGTAAAGCACAAACAATATGAGCTTACCTCTTTTCCTGTAAAGCACAAACAATATGAGCTTACCTCTTTTCCTGTAAAGCACAAACAATATGAGCTTACCTCTTTTCCTGTAAAGCACAAACAATTAGATGAATACACAAAGCTTTTATATTTTTACTGTTTGAAATCTGTCACCCTAAGATTCCTCCACAACCAAGTGTCATTGCCAGTGGCTTACCCCAGCCACTTCATACTGCTGAAGGTGTCAGATCTCAGCGGTGCATTGTCCCACCAATAAGGCACATCACGCCAACTCACTGTCCCATACACCCTTTCACACTCCTGGATGCTTAGGCCCCTGTGAGTCAGTGCCTCCTAAGATCCTTCTCTCCTTTCCTTTCATGGTCTTCTCTTATCACCTGCTGCACATGATCTAGACTTACATAATCATTCTCTCCTCATTCATCCTTTTATTATGACATTACCACTTAGATACTCCCTTGTCTATTATCCCCAATAAGCTATACCAATAGACCATTGCACTGAGCATTTAGAGCCGGTTGTAAATACCCATGAATCTCGATCAGATAGGTGATTTGCTGACGTAAGGGTTCCAGCGACCAATAATTGATGTTATTCTAGCCCAAACAAGCTAAATCTGATTGCTGCCATATTGAATATCAGGTTTTTACTAACAAAACTAAGATTTTTTATATGCAGTAAACCCTCACTATAACAAATCAATTGGAGGGAAGGGGGTTATGTTATATCCGAAAGTTTGTTATATCCGAGGGATCCGAACTTTTCGCATATAACAAACTTTGTTCATTATATCAGGTGAAAGTTCGTTATTTCCAACCATTTCCGTGTATAATGAACTTTGTTTGTTACATTAGATGAAAGTTTGTATGCTTATGTACATGCAGCCATCACAAATACTACATATAGCATAGCATACAGGGAAATTAAGACAATACGTGGTGAGGCACGGGAGGACGTGAGAGGTGTTTAAACTTGGGCCGACAAAGCCAGACTGATCGGCGCGTAGCTACGCACCGCCCGGTCGGCTTTGTTTTCACTGCCATCGTCCGACCTGTGTGTACATGTTCGGCCGCCCACCACCAAACAAAACCCCGCATTTACCGAATTTATTCGGTAAATTCTCGCTTATGGCAGAAAAATATATCTCCTTATGGCGACTGGCAGAAAAAGTTTGTGAAAGCCAAAATTCTTTATATTGAGGTCCCTAAAAGCGAGGGTTTACTGTACTCATGGCCTTGTTAGGAAGGTATATTATACAAAATAATGTGTACAAATGCATGATCTGCTCCTGCCTATCAGGTGATTTGTAAGAAAACATTTTATTTGAGTGGAGACATTACCTTTATCCATGCCTAAAGTCGGTAAAACATTAGAATGATGGTAATAAGAGTTCTGTTTCTTAAAAACCATGATGGAAGCTACAGACAAATGCTACATACATTTGTACACTTTATTTCATATAATATACATGTACCTTCCTAACAAGGCCGTGAGTATATCAAAGCTCTTAGTTTTGTTAGTGAAAACTTGATATTAAACATAGCAACACTCAGATTTAGCTTGTTTGGGCTACAATAGCATCAATTATTGGTCACTGGAACCCTCAGCTCAGCAAATGATGTATATGATCAAGATTCATGGGCATTTACAATGGGGCCTAAACATTTAGGGTATTGGTCCATTTCTGCTATTTCTCTGACCCTGTTGTTCCTCACCATCAAACAATCTAACCCCTGATGTTCTTGAGCATTTCATCTCCAGCACCTCTATTCTTTTCCTTGCCTTTGCATTGCTCATGCCTCGCTGGCATGCAAAACAGTTGGAGCTTCAATTCCCTCAAATGCCCATCATTGCTTCCACAGACAGAGCACTCTCACTCCAAACTCCCCTCTGTGCTCCCAAACCGTAGCTCCTTGTCTTACCCTATGGTTCACCTCAGTCTTGATGTAAATACGTTATCTGAATTTTATTTTCCTCCTGTTCTAGCCTCTCGCCATTCAGCACTATTTTGGCACCTTCTATACCTCTCTCCCTACTGCATCTCGTACAGTAGTTAATTTCATTTATTCATAACAGGTGATAGGAAGTATGAGCTACTGGTTTCGGTTGCAGCGGCCAAGTGAAGATGCAATTGCCCAATACTTGCATACTTCAAGGAAGTTTTCAGCTGCCCTGAGGGAAAAGTATGTTCCAAAGGTAATGAGGGATGGAATGAAATAGTACAGATTTTTGCAGAAGAGTGCATTGGAGACTTTATTCTTCATGAAATTCAAACTAGTATATTTAATAAATGAAAATGATTAGCTGACTCACTAATTGTTGCATATTTTATCAACAGGAATTTAGAGTAACAAAGCCAACTACAACCTCAATGAGGGAGAAAAGTGTACCTCATGAATTGAAAAAGAAACCTGAAAGTGTGCAAATGTCCAAGGAAGAAGAAGACTTTCTAGAGTGCAATGAAAAGCCTATGGAGAGCAGCATAGAACACATCCCATCGGAAAGTGTTCTTCAGTCTGAAAGTGACAATCATGTCCATCAGAACACAGTGATTGATCCTGGAATGCATCAAATGACTCGCTCTAGGTCAGCCTCTGTTAGTTCAACTGGGACATACAATGTTGAAAGTCCTAATATTTCCAAATCCCATAGCAACTCAGATACGGATGCTCCCAGCAATTTGAAAAATATGAAACCAAAGAGAGTTTCTTCAGAAAACTCCTCTGTAGGAAGCTCAAATGGGACATACAGTGTGGAAACTCCCAAGATTTCCAAGGTTTCTGGCAATTCTGATACAGATGTATCGAGAATTCTCAAAAGCAAAAATCCAAAGAGATCGCCTTCAAAGAGCTCCTCAATCTCATATTCTTCAAAAAGAAGCACCAAGCATGAAGCAGCACCATCTACGTCTTACAGAAAGTCAGCATCTTCCAAGTCCCCTTCCCACATCAGGGAGGAAGTGAAGTCTGAGGTACTTGAAGGGAGACCCAACACCTCTCACATGACACCTGCACTGCCACTACAGCCCCCATCTCAAAAGGTAATCCAGTAAATAGTATATACTATATATATATATATATATATATATATATATATATATATATATATATATATATATATATATATATATATAATATATATATATATATATATATATATATATATATATATATATATATATATATTTTTTTGCATTTGTGCCTATAGCGCCTGTAGGCAGTGGTGACCCAGGGCTTGGATGGTAGGCTCTGGAGGTTCACTTGAGGGCTGTGATGATGGTTGGTCCTCGCCCGTGGTGGCGCAGGCAGGATTCTTATAGTGACGCCTGTGATTAGAGGCTCATGCCGCCCCCCTGTGTCCTCCGATGCCCTCGCAATCAAAGGTAGAGTTGATGGGCAGGGCATGTGGGTGTTCTTAGGCCACTCGACGGTGCAGAAAGGTTTTGGGTTTCTTCGGGGATCGAACTCGGGTCACCGAGAACGCCAGTCGGAGACGCTAACCACTCCGCTACCGCCTCCCCAAACACTAAGGTCCCACATAAAATGAGAAATTGGTCGATTAACGAGGTCGTTTTATGTGAATTCGCTCTATGTGAAACACATAACCTATGGGAAAAATTGATATTGGTTGATCGGTCCTCCCGCCGGTACCCGTACATTTATACTTGTTCACACCCAGGCATACCAGAACATGGTATTATTTTACACTAGGGTCGAAATTCCCTACACAATTGGGAGTATGGTTTCTGTTTACCTTATTGGATTCTAGGAAACATTCTTTTGGACTCAAACTTTTGGAGATAATGACATGTTGTTCATAGGGAGGCGAGAGACAAGTGTTTGTTTACGTGCGGCGTGCCTCTCATTCTTCTTCCTCTTGTGACCTGCATCGCCTCTGTTCTTCCCTTGCCGCGGACACTTTTAATGCAGATTTGGCTTTAGTTAGGAGGTTAAAGCGTGGGATTAGGTTAGGTTAGTGACTCAAAAGCAAATTGCCATAAGCCTGGCTTAACTCTTGCTTGCGTGCCTTGCCAGAACTGTTGTTGTTGTTGTTGTTGTTTTAGGGCTGTGAGGATCCCTTGGGGAACACTGAGCCCTGGTGATGTCCTATGATGCTATCACAGGCGTGGTAGTTGACCTGTCTTTTTCAGGAAGGCACAGTTGAGGTGGATGACAGCGTGTTGCCGGGAGGGGGGAACGCCAGCCGCCGCCAGCAGGGTGGGCACTGGGCAGGTCAAAGGTGGTGACGTTCAGGGCGAGGAGTTGAGACTGTAGCACTACACGGTGTGAGTGGAAGCGCAGACACTGCAGCAGAAAGTGTTCAGTAGTCTCCGGAACATTCATGCGCCAAGGGCAGTTGGGGTCAGGGGACAGACGGAGGCGATGCAGGTGAGCCGTGAGTGTCGTGTGCCCCAGGCGGAGGCGGGTGAGGGTGACATCCAGGATGCGGGACTTTTTCCTTATCCACGGCTGGGGGGAAGAGTCACTGCGGTATTGGGCCATGGAGGTGATGCGGAGGGCATCGCCGAGCGTGTTATTCCAGGTGGAGCGGCAGACCCGGGAGATGAGGCGTTTGGCCGCAGAGAGCGGCAGAGGGAAGGGGGTTGTGTTTACATCTGTTAAGGCCAGCCTGGCAGCAGAATCAGCCACCTCGTTGCCTGGGATACCAGCGTGGGAGGGAACCCACTGAAAGGTGATCTCCCAGCCCTCGATGGTAAGGAGGAGAAGGGCTCTCTGGATGCCAGAACTGGCGGGGCCCGCTCAGCTGATAACTTGTAAATACCAACGACGACACCAAACCACAATGACGAGTGTACCTTCTTATGGCGGCCTGCTCACGTTCTGTACGATATTTCGGCTCTCTATATGAGAACTCCTCAGATTTGCCCTACTTTGATGGCAGAATCGTTCTATATGATCAAATTCGTTCCTACAAATTTTTTTTTTTTTTTTTTTTTTAAATATTTTTTTTTAGGTTGTTTGCTTTATAGGGGAAGCACTTTATGCGAACATGCTTTATGCAGGACCCTAGTGTATATATATATATACACTCGACCCTCGATTTCCCGGACTATTAGGGGATTAGCCTGGTCCGGGAAGCCCAAAAGTCCGGGAACCGCGGTAGTCCGGGAGGTGTAGCACATAACCCATGGGAAAAATTTATGGTCGATTCGATCTCCCGTCCGTACCCGTACATTTATACTCATTCACACCCATGCATACCAAAATATATATAAATGATAAGTTATGCATAGAAATGATGAAATAGGCATATTGTTGCTTACCTTAAATCTAATAGGGATAATGTACAGGGGCGAGGTGTTCCGAGGCGTTCGGAGTTCCGGGCGGGGATCACACGCTAACAGCTGATAACTTGTAAACAAAACAGTATTCTTCACAAACACTTGCAACACTTCTGCCCGCTTCTAGTTTCTTTATTAATTCAAGTTTCTGTGGCACAGTAAGGTGTACTGGTTTTCTAGTACGTTTTGAGTCCTTGGGTGGCACTACGGGAGGCATTGTAGCGATATTAATAACAGAGCGGAGGATGTGTAGACAATGGCGTCGATACAGTGACTAAGACAATGACTCTTGCTCTCTCACCCCGACCGCCCTGACCCCTAGGTGCGGCCGGACACATATTTACAATTCACTCTCGGCTTTCGGCCAGCCCCCCCCCCCACCACCTCCCACATCGGCGGCCTTCTCCACCCGCTCGGCTCCACCCACTCACTCGCTGAATGCTGTACTTTCCTTAATGTCCCGGACTATTCCTGTTATATGTCCGGCTATGGACAAAAATGCCAAATATGTCCGGGGGCGGAAAATGACCGGGAAATCCGAAATCCGGCAATAGGAGGTCCGGAAAATTGAGGGTCGAGTGTATATATATGAGTAAAAAAATGAGCGTGAGAATTATCATAAAAGTTACAATATGTACACTTGTGCTGCAGACAGTGTTGTTTAACTTAGGAGATAACGTTTTAATATAAATGACTCTAATGTCCTTGTATTACATATTATTAATTATATTATATTACCTCCCTTGCCACAGTTGGAATAAGTTGACGGGGTTGATATTTATTACTAAGAAAATTATTGACTAGTCTATTATATAGTGACACAGGATAACCATTGTCAGTGAAAACATTTCTTAGGAACGTTATTTCCTCATGAAACAATTTATATGTAGAGAAAAGGGAAAAGGCTCTATGCTATGCAGTAGGGTTCTAACGGCATTGACTTTAAACTGAAAATTAACATAACTAAAAGAACTAGTGCCCAAACCCGATAACGTAGATTTCCGAAATTCAGAAAATCTTAATTCATGTTTAACTCTTTCTAAGCAAACGTCTAAAAAAGGTAGTTTACTGTTATTTTCTGTTTCCATAGTGAACTTAATATTTTTATGTTGAGAATTGATATATTTTAGAAACTGATTCGAATGTTCCCTTTCCTTAAAAATTACTAAAGTGTCGTCTACATAACGACGATACAGAAAAGGTTTGAACTCAACAGGACAATTATCTCGCCAAATTTTCTCATGATAATACATAAAAATGTTAGCAAATGTAGGGCCTAGAGGTGAGCCCATTGCAACACCATCCGTCGGTTTATACAAACCACTGTTAAAGATGAACAGACAATCCTTTACACAGAGTGACAGTAGATTACAAAATAAACCTTTAGTCATACCTAAAAACATCGAAGCACCATGAAACACGAAATCAGTACATATATCAATAGTTTCACAGAGAGGAATGTTAGTGAACAAGGATATAACATCGTAGCTAACCATAAAATATGAGTCAGGGATATTGCAGCCAGATAAGGAATTGACGAGTTCATACAAATTTTTAAAACAATATTCATTAGAAGTAAAATCACTTAACAAGGGGACCAAATATTTAGCTAATTTAAAAGAAGCAGCGTTATATGCAGCAATGCTGGGACATAGTGGGACTGAGGACTTATGAACTTTGGGGAGACCATACAGAGTAGCAGGTGATGAACCCATGGACTTCAAGGAATTAGCTGTGGCTTCACATATTATATTCATGGAATTTAGATTGTTGATGAACCTATTTACCTTATCTTCAACTTTAATGGCAAGATAATATATGTTATCGTATTGCAGCTTACTTAATTTTGTGACATTAACTAAAAAAATGTCGTTCATTTTGGACAAATAGTCTGATTTAGTCTGATTTGTCCAAAATGAACGACATTTTAGTTGATGTCACAAAATGCGGTAGGGGAACACACTGAGACTTGTGGTGTTTTGCTGAATCCAGAAGATTTTAAAATTATTGATAATGTTAACGTAAATTTAAGAACATTAGAGTCATTACATATCAAAATGTTATCTTCTAAGTTAAACAACACTGTGTCTGCAGCACAAGTGTACTTATTGTTACTTTTATGATAATTCTCACGCTAATTTTTTTACTCTTTTATAACTATGTATTATTTATCATTTATATTATATATATATATATATATATATATATATATATATATATATATATATATATATATATATATATATATATATATATATATATATATATATATATATTATATATAATATATACTAATAAAAGCGAAAGTGTGTGTGTGTGTGTGTGTGTGTGTGTGTGTGTGTGTGGTATAGGTTCCGCCCCCCGTGGTGCAATCCCATCATATGGCACATTTTTGGAACCGGGTTGACCAGGGGAAGGTTTTAAGCCCACTTATGAGATGATCCGATCACTCTTTTTTTTTTTTTTTTAGCAGCCTATTAGCGAGAATTGTGAAGAAAAAGTGGGTTGCGAGAATTGAGGAAACCTTGATGTAGGGTAATGGGTAATGGGTGAGTGAATGGGTGGGGTGATGGGTAATAGGTGTGGGGTGATGGGTGAGTGAATGGGTGGGGTGATGGGTAATAGGTGTGGGGTGATGGGTGAGTGAATGGGTGGGGGGTGATGGGTGATGGGTGAGGGAATAGATGGGGAGTGATAGGTAATGGGTGAGTGAATGGGTGTGTGGTGATGGGTAATGGGTGAGTGAATGGGTGGGGGTGATGGGTAATGGATGAGTGAATGGGTGGGGGGTGATGGGTGATGGGTGAGGGAATAGATGGGGAGTGATGGATAATGGGTGAGTGAATGGGTGTGTGGTGATGGGTAATGGGTGAGTGAATGGGTGTGTGGTGATGGGTAATGGGTGAGTGAATGGGTGGGGGGTGATGGGTGATGGAATAGATGGGGAGTGATGGGTAATGGGTGAGTGAATGGGTGGGGGGTGATGGGTAATGGGTGAGTGAATGGGTTTCATGATTTCAGGAAAGCTAGAAGGGGCTATCTGGAGAGTCTGTGTTTGGTGGGCCGAAGGCCCACCAATAGCCCTCCGCAGGAGCTAGCCAAAAAGTTCGCCCGGAGGGTGGCTTTGTGGCTAGTATATATATATATATATATCTAGAAATGATAAATAATACATTGTTATAAAAGAGTAAACAAATTATATACTATATACAGGGAGGTCCCGAAGATACGAGCAGTTAGGTTCCACCTGGCATACTCGTAAAGCAAAATCTCGTATAACGAAACACAACTAATGGTAAAATATAGGTTTGGTTCCAGGACCCCATCAATTAAAAAAAAAAAAAAAAAAGACAAGTTTTTCAAGCTAAAATAAACTATAGCAAACACAACAAACACACAGCATCTATATTACCTACACTGTACTACCTATTCTGTAGAAAAACCATTCTGAAAGAGAAAATAGCACACAAAATAACATAACTGCACATTAATTAAACATAAAACATAAATGATGTCATCAAGCTCATCATCAGTCACCAGCCAATGATAAACAGTTTTTAAAACTTCTCGACCAATCACAAGTCAGCGAGACATGTTTCCGGGCAAGAATGGCATGCCAGACTGCCTCTCTCCGCCTTCTGTCCCCGTCATCTCAAACTAATTCTCGTTTTATTTGGAATGCTTGCGTTTTAAGGAGTTTTAATGTATCAGATAGTAAGATATATAAGTAAGGAGCCTGTGTTGCTAGTGTTTTGGTGGTAGAAGGTGTGTATGTGGGTTGAAATAGTGAATATTTGTGTTATGGGGCGGTGGGGCTGCGGCAAGAATTTCTCCGTCACTCACTGCCCCGCCAGCAGTCACCTCCATCATAACATCTTGAAATCACCCTTATTTAAGGTGAAACACGGTGCTACATTGATATAGATAATGACACGTGTATATAACATCTCACCATAATCACTAAGTTGTATAATAACGAGAAATAAGACGTTTAATCCTGCCCAAACCTACCGTGGCGGCTCCAGCGGCGCCGCCACTCAAAACTTTTGAGTAAAAACCCGCCGTCATCCGTCTCACCTGTGCCTTCCTGAAGACAGTCAGCTCCCACGCCTGTGATAGCACCATAGGATATCACTAGGGATCATAGGATTCCTCAAGGGGTTCTCGCTCCCCTACTAAATATTACCAAAGACATCTATCTCCCTTGGTCTAATGGTGTTGATATCCACCTCACGGGCTTCATGGGCCGGCTCATGCTGCTGCTGCTGCTGCCAGACGTGGATGAGTCCCTTGCTTGTATTTCATCTCTTTACTCATATATATGAATGATATCCATCCAAATGCAATCATATGTCTACATTCACCTAGAGAAATGATATTTCATAGCATACCAAACAATAATAAGCGAGCCTGGAGACTTCCTACCTCTGCTAATACCAGTCTCGAGCAGTCGTTGGCCAGTCTGCACGTTATTTTCAGATTGAAATTATCGTACAACCTTAGGTAAAATCATATAGTCAGTAAATGCTTATAATTTTAGTAAATAACTTGTAATTTACTTTAGTAAATAACTTGGTAGTTTTACTCACCCCAGTTTGAATGTCGTAACATTGGATTTCCGATCTCGTATATTGAAAATAGACCCTAATTTACACATCTCGTATCATCGGATTCTCGTATATCGAATGCTCGTATAACGGGACCTCCCTGTATTTATTTATTTATTTATTTGCATTTAAAAATGCTCTTACATAAGGCTCTCTCTCAAACATGCAGGGTGGCACAAAACCCAGAGCACCTCGTTCTCACAAATACTTTATACAACTTACATTTTATGCGTATGGAATAAAAAAAAAAAAATTATTTCAAGCTGATGATTTTTTTTGTTAGTTGTTAATTGTTAAAATTATAATAGTTTCATGTATTTCACATCAAAAGAATTAAGAAACAATCTGTTATTTTGTGACCGTTCAAAAGTATCTCATTACCTCCTGAGGGGTCACGGCCCCCAGTTTAAGAACCAATGGTCCAGACCATTTAGTGATGCAGTCAGTATGGGTAGTTGGCCATACAGCCAGCCTCAAGACATGGGGTGCAGAGTGCTCATCTCTGTATTCCCTGCGTGTTGTAGGAGGGGACCAAAACCGACTAGGGGAGCAGGGTAGGGATCTCTTACCTCCAATGGTGTCATTACCCATGAAATAAAGATCTGAAAAGATTCCATTATTATTATAAGAACACACAATAACGTAATAAGGCTTCTACTGAAGCACGTATTTACCTTGATCATAATGGCAACACTTCATCATCTAAGTCAATGTTTCTTAAATGTGGGATGCCAAAATATACTTCTAGGAGTGGACTTCAGTCTAGTACAGTACAATGTACTACATATAAGAAATTTAAGGTTATAAATAAGATGTCGTTCCTGGAAGACTTAGCAAATGGCCATGTTATTACATCACCATAACCTTTGATATGGATCAATACACACACAAAAAATAGACTGCATATTAGATTTTGAACTTATCAAGAGTATCTGTGGTCATTTAGAAAATTCTTTGCAATTTTTTTCAGGGTTCATATGATGTATCAAGATCACAATTCTCATCTGAAGATAGTGCAGACACTTCACCTGACGATGATGGGAGTTCTGATGAATCTGCATCACAGAGTCCTCAGGATACTCAGACCCAGAAGGGTAAGTATTTTGATCATCAATTTTCATTTTGCAAGTCCTACTTTTCTTTTGTACCTTACTAAATTTTTTTACTTATGGACGAGGAGTAAATTGTAATGTATAGTGCATATTAAATAGTAGCAAATTTGAAATTCTTAGTCATATGAACAAGTGGAGTTATATGTCTCTACTATGTATCCAGCCTCGACAATAGATGATAAGCATATAGTTCAGAGAAAATATGGAAGTTGGTTAGCGATATATTCATTATACATTATAAATGTTGAATAAAGGAAATTGGACAGCATACAGGAAACTTCAACTTCAAGAAACCATTGCTGCCAGGGTGCCAGGCTTGATACACGTACATCACACATAAGTCTTGAGAAACGGAAGGACTTGACATGTGCTCATGAGTATGCGGTGGCAGTCTCAAATCAGTTTGATGTGCTCGGTGCTCTCGGGGATCCTGTAGAACTGTGGGATACCTTCAAACGTGAAACTCTACAGGCTGCCAAGGAGTGTATTGGGGAGCGCCCGAGGTCAAGGCGTGGTTTTGTCTCGACGGAGACGCTGGAGAAAATCGAGGAGAGTCGCGCTGCCAGGCTGGCTGGGAACCGGGACCAGCACAGGGCTCTGTCACGCCAGACTAGAACCCTCCTGAGGAGAGACAAGGAGAGGTATGTCAGGAGTCTCGCTGAGGATGTCGAGGGTCATTTGAACGCTAATGACCTCCGACCCGCCTACCGAGCCCTGAAGAAGCTCCGTTCCAAGTCTCCTTCTCGGGCGAGTGCTATTCGAACAGCAGATGGGCGCCTCGTGTCGGACATGGATGGGCAGATGGCTCGTTGGGCTGAGTACTTTGGGCAGTTGTTCACGGTGGACCCTCCAACTGAGCAGCTTCACACCACTGGGTTACAGGCAGTGGATGCCGATCCTCCCATTGACGAAACCGCACCCTCTCTTGACGAAGTCAGAGAGGCTGTAGCAAAGTTGAAGGGTGGAAAGGCAGCTGGTGTTTGTAATATCAGTGCGGAGCTCCTCAAAGCTGGGGGTGAGGCCATGATCCGCGGGTTGCATGCTGTCCTGACTGCCGTGTGGCAATCAGGTACCATTCCGCCTGACTGGAAAAGGGGGCTGGTTGTCCCTATCTGGAAAGGGAAAGGGGACCGTCAGAACTGCAACAATTACCGCGGTATTACACTGCTCAGCGTACCAGGCAAGGTGCTTGCCCATCTATTGCTGACACGAATTCGCAGTCATCTGGTGAAGCATCAGAGACCTCAGCAGTCTGGGTTCACGCCTGGTAAGTCAACAACGGACCGTATCCTAGCGCTTCGTGTCCTGGTGGAACGCTGACGTGAGTTTCGACAGGGGATGCTTGCAGCCTATGTTGATCTCAAGAAGGCGTTTGACTCAGTGCATCGTGAGTCACTCTGGGATCTTCTGCGACTTCGAGGGATTCCTGCAAGGACTATTGGTTTGATAACTGGTCTGTATTCTGGGACTGAGAGTGCTGTGAAGTGTGGGGCAGGTGTATCCAGCTTCTTTCCTGTGAATACAGGAGTGAGGCAAGGGTGCGTCCTTGCCCCATCACTTTTCAACGCTTGTATGGACTGGGTATTGGACAAGGTTGTAGATCAAAGTGATTGTGGAGCATCCGTCGGCAACACCAAGATCACTGATCTTGTTTTTGCCGATGATGCAGTAATCTTTGCTGAGTCGCTGGAGGTCCTGGTGATGGCTCTCGAGGCGCTGCACGAGGAGGCAAAGCCTTTGGGACTTGAGGTCTCCTGGCTCAAGACCAAGGTCCAGGTGTTTGGAGACTTACTAGATGAAGCAGTACAGTCTGTTCATGCGTGTGGCAAGGACATTGAGATCTTGGAAAGTTTTACATACCTTGGTAGCGCAGTCCATAATGACGGCGGGTCACGTCAAGAAGCCTTACGGCGTATTGGCATAGCCCACGGTGTTATGGACTCGCTCAGCGGGAGTATTTGGCGTTGTCGGTACCTGTGCAGGAGGACAAAGATCCGGATCTTCAAGTCGCTTGTGATCCCTGTCTTACTCTATGGTTGTGAGACATGGACACTAAATAGTGACTTGAAGAGACGAATCAATGCCTTTGGTAATAAGTGTCTTCGCAGAATCATGGGGTATCGCTGGGATGATTACGTGTCAAATCAGCGATTGCACCGTGAGACTGAATCGAGGCCTATTACCTGCATAGTCCGTCAGCGCCAACTTCGGCTATATGGGCATGTGGCACGCTACCCTGAAACCGATCCTTCCCATCGGGTTGTATCTGTAAGAGACAATCCTGCGTGGAGGAGGCCAAGGGGGCGCCCACAAGGCTCGTGGCTGGGGCAAGTTGATGTTTCTTGTCGAGAGCTGCTTGGTATGGGAAAGGAACCTGCATGGGAACTCGCGCGTGGTGACCCCCGGGAGTGGCGTCGTAGGGTGGGCGAGGCGACGCGCCCCCCGGCGTATGCCCCCAATGATTGATTGACACATAAGTAATGGTCATGGACCACTGATTGAATAACTTTCTTTGCACTTGAATTATTGCAGGAATTCACATTTTTTTATTTCTATATTTAGAATATGCTCAGCATGCTATATTTCGTTACTAGTCTTGTCTCCTCTGTATGAAAAGTTATACAGGATATAGCAGTGGTGCACCGAGTTTTGCAGGATCTTGGTTCCCGAACACAAGGTTTAGCGGCACCTCTGAATATTCCCCATTTCAAGTTTCGCGCATTTATACACGAAGTTTCGCAGTCGAGTGGTTAAATGTTTTGCTACCACGACGCCAGCGCAGTATAATCACGCCAAACTCAGGTAGAAACACCGAGAGTTGCATACACACGAGGCTCTCGCACTCTCACAGAGTACAAACACGCAGGCCCGTACCGAGAGTCATGATGGACCACCGTTGTCACCAATGGTCAAGTGGTTGCATTGGATATAAGCATGTGGTGCTTGAAAGTGCAAGAAGGATCTGCAGGGGAAAGACGTCAGCTCCATACCCAAGCTCGAAAAGACTATCCGTGAGTCCTGGGCAACATCTCACCTGAACACCTAAGAAACCTAGCTCTTTCACTACCCCGACGTCTCCAAGCCGTGAAGAAGAGAAAAGGCCACCCAACCAAGTATTATAAGGTAATTATATATATTGGTGTACGCAAGATGACTTGCTCAGATGAGACTAGGCTGCCAAAAAGAAGGCACCTGTGACCATCATCCCAATACATAAATGCAAACCTTATTTGCATATACAGTACTCGTCAAAAGTATGCGGCGCCCTGCTCCTGCCCCCGCACAACAAACAATACATAAGGAAATTTATAGAAAATAATGTATATTTATATCCTATGTTGTGACGTCACCCGACATCTACCAATCAGAGTGCAAAGAAACTAAGGCGCTTATGGCAATACTAAATCGGTGCCTACTATTGGCCAGCATGAACGAAATATTCATATATTATTCCAGCGATTTCTTTGTTTATTGAACGCAGGCACTGAATACCAAAGTATCGGAACCGCCAGCGAGCGTGGTGAATACCAGACTATCGGAACCGCCAGCGCGCAGCTAGATGATTACCAGCGTGTAGCGGTTCCGGGATTCATGTAGAATACTGGCGGTGAGTATTCAGGCGAGCTGGTGTTGATTACATCATCAACATCTGGTGTTGATTACCGACTCCCGAGAGACTCTTGGATGAATACTGAATGAGTACACTGTTTACTCTTCAACTTTTTTTTTTATTCCATACAGGATTTGCTTAATAATACACATGCATAATACAAAATCATGGTAATTTGTTGATACGTACTAGATATTTGCAATACTTCTCAAAAAAAAAATTATGATTATTTTCTAACACTACGTCATAATGACATGATGTACACTACACATTAACTTAATGCTCGTGACTCATGAGGATCCGTATTCAGTACTCATGACGAACCGTTAAGGCGGAACCGAATCCCAGACTCGGAACCGGTTCCCAGCTGGCCGTGGCGGAACCGTCGGAACCGGTTCCCGCCCAGCCCTAGTGAATAGCTACTCATGGCATGTACCACCTCTTATCCAGGTAATTCCACAGTTCAATGGATCTGTATGGGAAGTATATATGTGAGCGAGTGTGTAGAGGTAAGGAGTTTGATACACAGCGTTCAGTAGCTGCCTGTGGACGGATGTAGTTGTGTTGCCCCTGTGGACCTGTGACTCCAGCCCCACCATAATTTTTTCTTTCTTGATATGTTACTAAAGCAAACCCCACGTCTAACCTAACCTAACCTAATCCAATTTAACCTAACTTAACCGTTTCTGGCTGATATAACAATAAATATTTGGCAGTTTGTGCATCGCCAGTATGATTCAATTGTGCCATGGGAAAAGGAGGTTCAAAGTACGTAGGATGAAAAGATCTACACAATGATGAAGTTAATATTTTTTGCTTTTTAATGCCCAATACCGAACATTTTCCCGATCTGGGTCCTGATTACCTTATTTCCCATAAGCTCAATGCACATGGTTTCATGGATTCGAGTTTCACGCCGATTACGACGGTCCCAATTAGGTGCAAAACTTGGTGCACCTCTTTAGGCATAAAGCTTCATTGCAATTAAATGATGCTGTGCATGCAGCTGTCTGGAGAAAAGATAGGTTTTTTTAGTTCTGAGGAGTGGTGACAGTAAAAGATAATACCTGGAAGTGAAATGCAGGTGTAAGAGAGTAGTGTACAGAACTAAGAAAAACACAAGAGTCCCTTGTAAACAAGCAGTAAACAAACTTAGACAGTAGGCTGGAAATCTCATGAACAAATATTCATGCATAACAGCATTGCAAGTAAACAGACCTGTATTTGGATCTTGGTTTGCTGACCCGTATTTGCATCCCCTTACGTTGTAGTCAGCATTATTTCTATCAATGACTTGATTGGACTGAGAAAAACTGCTCCAAGATCATCCCTTTATTTCTACAAATGGCAAATATCACCTGTGAGGATGGATGTTTACTCCTCCATAATGTTACTCAAGCATTGCATTATATGTTTTCACACATAATACCACTGTCATAAGCTTTGTATGCAGTCAAGCTATCTATTTCTGAACCCCATTCCTGAGAGCTTCCCCTCTGACTGCTGTGCTTTACCCCTTCAACCACTCCACATGTACTCAAGCTCTAACTTTTCTTTTTTTCTTTTCTTTCTTTTTCTTTTTAACCTGCAGATGTAAAAATCAAGAAGACTATGGCCATGGCTGAAGAAGCAGAGAATAGCGGAACACTTAGAAGTAAAAAGGTAATTCTTTACACCCTCATCATCACTGATTGTATTTGAAAAACTACATTGTATTTTCAAATAGTTCAGTGATATTTTTTAATACTAAACACAAAAGTAAATATGTATTTACATTGTCAAATAAACTTTTGAAATAATATGTTGAAATTTGATTATATACAATCCATCTATTTAGGTGTAAATAATTTAATGTAATTAAATGGGAGATTTGAAGTGAACTACCATCATTAAGTTTTATTCATCCCAAAAATGGTAATTATCTCATTCAAAATCTAAGTTTGCACAAACTTATTGAGTATTGCATTTCATAAATAGAATCTTGGTAAAAACAAAGATTTTATTTCATCAATCTAATCTAAAGAAAAGCATTTCATGATTATTTTCCTATCAAGTGTTGATATATCCATTTATTTGTATTTTTAGGAACATAATATATACTACTAATAGACGTGAATTTTCCTTCCAGAGTAACAAAAGTACCACAGAAATTAAAGCACAGCATGTCCCAATTAGAAAACGAGGTACATCCAGTTGTGATGGCAGCAAGCAGGAATCTGAGAAACAGTCTTCCTCAGAATGCAACCATTCCAGTGATTCTGAAGGGGTGGTCGCAGTGGTTTCCAAGACAAGAAAGGTAAGATTTTTTTTTTGCCTAAAAGAGGTATGCTGTTTCCTTGTACTTTTAGCACTATCGTCTTCCTAGGTGTGTTAGTTTGTACAACACAATTTTTTCAGTGGAGGATCAATATCACTTCATGAAACATTTAAGTCAATTTTTCCTGTGTTGATGCGGTATAAAACAGTGATCATTCTGCATATGAGTAATTTTACTTCATTGAAAACTTATGGCACTAAAAGTTAATAACATATTTTTGTAATACAGAAAGAGAAAATCAACTGGCATGGAACCCCGTCTTCTGAATGTTTGCTCAAAGAAACATTTGCGAACCATTAGTAGGCTGCTAGGTTATAACCATTAGTAGGCTGCTAGGTTATAACCATTAGTAGGCTGCTAGGTTATAACCATTAGTAGGCTGCTAGGTTATAACCATTAGTAGGCTGCTAGGTTATGTCCCTGGTTGCAACACTAAAAACGTACTGTATGTTATTGTGTACCCTAGAGGCCAAATACTATGTGATTGTTAGTGTAGCAATTACAATTTTTGTCTCACACTACATAATGCACAGAATGGGGCAGCAATCATACAGTACAAGGTTATATACCATTTACTATATAATGCAATTTTTAAAGTATTTTTCTTATGTTTCTTTGCCTTTAAGGCATCAATTAGTACACCTTTCTACAGTTTGCAATGTTTTGCCATTCAGAACAACCATTCAAGGATATATGTTCAAGTGACAAGCATAACATTATTGCAAGACTGTGGAGTTCTTCAGGACCCAATGGTAGAATTAATCTTCGTTGACTACCATGGATTCCTTGGCCTCCCACCTGACCAGCTGGAAACGCCTGTCTCCTTGCCTAAAAATGCTCAAGGCAACATTCTGAATTTCAATTTTGGACAAGGTGAGAACGGGCAAGAAAAGAACATGGCAATATATTCTGTAGCTGTGGCGTGTTAGCTCTAGTCCCTAAATTGTGTCAAGACATGTCTATATATAAGTTTTTATGATTGTAGCAAAAGAAATGTACCATTTAGTGTGTGTGTGTATTTACCTATGTGTAGCATAAAGGCTTGAGCTAAGCTCGTGTGGTCCTGTCGCCACATCTGTATTTATCAAGCTTTCCTTGAATTGATGCACCCTTTGTGCCGCTATTACCTCTTCTGTTAATGCAGTCTAGGCGTCTTCACTTCTTGGGGAAACTATACTTCTTTGTATTATTCAAATATCTTCTTTCTCTAATTTTTTTCTTGTCTCCTCAATTATCCAGCATCATTTTTTCTTAATAGCAAGCCCTTTCTGTCCACTTCTTGCAAGCTATTTATCAATTTATATATTGTCACAGTCTCCTCTCTCTTCATTTTTAAAGTGTTGGAAGTTTCAATTCTTTTTGTGTATGTGTTCGTGTGTGTGGGTGTGTGCATGCACGTGCACATATGTACACTTAAGAGTTCAGTGTAGGCTAGAAGCAGTATCCAATTTGTATCAAAACCCAGATAGTAAGTGGGTCTGAATCATCATAGCAAAACTGATTCAGTAATATGTTTGTATACAGAGTTCAGCGTTGACAAGAAGCAGCACCCAACACGTGTCCAAGCCTTGACTGAGCTCATGGGTGGCCGAGGCATTCTCAAGTTTACCATCACCTCAGAACCATCAGAGGAGATGCAAGATACTCATGACTGCCAGGATTTAGGGTGGGGTACTACTTTTGATTGCATTAACTTTCAACAATAATAACATGATTTCCTTTGCCTTTCATTTTGTCCTGTTTCCATTTCCAGATTTTTTTCTTCCAAGTTCATGTTAAACTCCCAATAATTACTTCCCGACAGTCATTGCATGAAAGACTGTAATTTCTTTGTTTTCCAATATTCACCATACATTTTTCTTAACCTCTAGTCTTCTGCTGAACTCTTATTCGATTACCGTATTTTACGGCTTATAAGACGCTGCATCTTGGAAGACGCACCCTGATTTTTTAAAGAAATTTCTAAGAAAAACAAAACAAAAACAGACCACCAAAACTGTTGTCCGATACACAGTCATTTTCACACAAGAACACACTCACTATTCATTATCTTCATTCAGCACTGTTCATCAGCCATTTTTATTTTCTAGCTTGTATGCGATAGTATAAGTAAATCGTCATGTTGGCTGAACATGTACACGCAGGTCGGACGGCGGGAGTGAAAACAAACCCGACCGCAGCGATGTGCAGCTGCGCGCCTGCCTGGCGTGCCGATCAGCTGAGTCTGGCTTTGTGGTCCTGAGTGTAAACACTCTCACAGATAAGTACACACAAACCTCGATTTCCCGGATATCGGATTTGCCGGACAAAATCCGAGGTCCGGGGATATGTCAGAGTCTCGGACTTTTTTTTTTTTTATTTATTTTTTACGTTGAAATGCCTGGTCCTGTTCGTAAATTGACAAAGTTGTCCGGCGGTCCGAGCATCTCATGTCACCCCTGGTCTGTGTTCGCTCCTCCCGCCAAGTGGCAGCATGCTCAGGGGTCGTATTGTTTACATTTGGGCACACGACACTCACGGTTCACCTGCACGGCCTCCGTTAGTCCCCTGACCCCCACTGCCCCTGGTGCAGGAACGTCTCTTGAGACTATTGAATACTTTCTGCTGCCTCCCGCCAGGTGGCAGCATGCTCGGCGGTCGTATTGTTTACATTTGGACACATGACACTCACGGTTCACCTGCACAGCCTCCGTTAGTCCCCTGACCCCCACTGCCCTTGGTGCAGGAACGTCTCTTGAGACTATTGAACACTTTCTGCTGCCTCCCACCACGTGGCAGCATGCTCAGCGGTCGTATTGTTTACATTTGGGCACACGACACTCACGGTTCACCTGCACAGCCTCTGTTAGTCTCCTGACCCCCACTGCAGGAACGTCTCTTGAGACTATTGAACACTTTCTGCTGCCTCCCGCCAGGTGGCAGCATGCTCAGCGGTCGTATTGTTTACATTTGGGCACACGACACTCACGGTTCACCTGCACAGCCTCCGTTAATCTCCTTACCCCCACTGCCCCTGGTGCAGGAACGTCTCTTGAGACTATTGAACACTTTCTGCTGCCTCCCGCCAGGTGGCTGCATGCTCAGCGGACGTAAAAGTCTGCGGCGGGGTAGTTGATATTGGCGGTTGCCAGACAGTAAATACTAGAGTAGGATAAACGTCCGGGGGTGGGTAATGGCATCGGACTTTTTTTTTATTATTTTTTATTTTATTGTTGCGATTCCCGGACTTTTGCGGTTCCTGGACCAGTGCTCCCCCCTATTAGTCCGGGAAAACGAGGTTTGTGTGTACTGAGGTTACATCATACAAGAGGCTGAATTGAATAGCTACCTAAGGTAATCTCCTACAACATTTGTCTTGGAAGACGCATGAGTGTTTTTCAGGGTATGTTTTAGGGAAAAAAGCGCGTCTTATAAGCCGTAAAATACGGTACTTTCTCACTCTCACCATGCCATTTTCTGAGAAGGTATAAAATTTCTGGTATTATTCTGTTTATAACTTTTCCCTCACATCCACCATAGCATTTTCTTATATTTTTTACTCAGCTGTTAGACTACACATGGAAGCAGTGTTGTCCTCTTCTACAGACATGTGTGCTAACCTTATAAGTTATAAAGCATTTATTCAGTTTTCAGTTCTTATGTTGGATTGTCTGTAAATATGTATATTGTCACAAATAGCTTATAAGTAGAAAAAATCCAACATCATTAACTTGCTTGTGGCATCTACCTCAATTTTCGTACCTCACATTGCTCTTTACTCCTGGTATTTTTCATTTCTTGTGCTGAGCCATCAATAACACAGAATTCCTTTATTTTCATAAAGTTATAGGAAGCTTAATAGCTATGCTTCTGGAGGCACCCTCGAGAAGCACTCACTAAAGCATACTATCGAAATGTGCTAAAAATGCAAATTTTTTGTCAGTAAGGAACATGAAGGTGACTAAATATGTAGGAAATACCTGTATTTTAATTACTAAATCATGAAAAGTATTCAAGAAATTTTAAGTACCGTAATTGAAAAATTTCCTTTCACAGATATGCATATGTTGATCTTCACCATATGGCAAGAGAAAAGCAAGACATGTTGGATGGATTGTTGGCAGTGGAGAGTGCAGAGGATGGCAGTCAAATAGGGGTGTTGAAGGTGACTTTGCGCATTGTAAAATCACTTGAGTACCTTGGCCTGGTTTGACTGCATAACCACGAAGTCACTTACAAAACCTAGGACAGAACATTTGCTCCAGTAAACTGAACACATATGTATGCTTTTTTAATCCAGATTGGTAAGGAAAATTCCCTGCTAAATAAGGTCTCAATACTACTAATGGAATCCAGCAGTAAATCAGGGAGGGTAGTGGCACTGTAGTTAAACTCACCTTCATTGCACATTGGACAGCAAAAAAGTTGGTTTTAATTATGTATAGCGTTTCTAATTAAACACTAGTTTTATTTTGACTTTAGATTAATGCACATTCAAAATATATTCTTTATTTCTATAAAATCTTTCATTCTAAACAATAAAAAAAATTAACCTATTACCTACAGGTAAAGATAAATTAATGGAAGAAGGTCCATGCCAGGTAGAACAGTCGTCATCACTTTAAAATTCAGCTTACATGCTCACTTTCGGAGGATTAAAGCTTCAAGGATAGTCAAAGTAAGTATGACTATAGAGAGTATGGACCCATATCTGAGTTTATCTGGCATCATCTGCCCCTGTCAAGATTTGAACCCTTGAACTCACAATACATGTCACCACTAATCACGAGTGATGATCACGAGTGTGACATTTTACTCATTCTTAGATTAGTGCATCTATAATTTTTTATGATACTATTATTGTACGTACTTCCACATGCTTATTTAGCTACACAATACGTATGGACCAGAAATTGAGTGAAATGTAATTAAATCTAGTTTCAGTACACACCTCATTATGCAAAATCTGCCTCATTAATATTTGTTTTCTTTTTAACACAGCATAGTTTCCATTCTAGTGTCAGTTAGGTCCAAACACTTTAAACAGTGGAAAGCAGCCAGAGTAAACCACTAGCACTGGGAACTGGCAGTAGAAAAAGCTTGGGATGGCAATTTTAAAAAGTACACATCACGCAATTCAAAGGAGTAAGTTTAGCAATCAGAGGTCTCAATACTACTAATGGAATCCAGCAGTAAATCAGGGAGGGTAGCGGCACTGTAGTTAAACTCATCTACATTGCTCTTGAATTTGTCTGGCTCAGTAAATCACAGACTAGGAACTATATGAGTTTCAAGAGGGTCATAACTTTAAACTTTGATTTCATAAGATGCCATGATGGCCTAGTGTAGGTACAGGTTCACAATCTTTTATCCGAAATTCTTAAAACCGAAAAGCTCCGAAAACCGGAATTTTTTTCCAGACTATCTGTCGTCTGCATACCAAAGCTCGCGTTTGGCGCCAAACTTGACCCGAAACGCCCAACGGTCAACCCAGGACATGCAGTGTTGTCTCAGTGCTCCTACCAGTCAGACACACGTCGCTCTGCTGCTCACGGATATTATTTTAATTTTTGCAGATTTGTTTTGCTTTGAAGACTGTGAAAATGTCAAAAAGAGCTGCAAATTCCCCTATGGATAACAGTGAGAAGCAGAAAAGGAAGCGCCTGTCATTATCGATAGCACAGAAAGTACTTTAGGCAATATTTATGTTAGATGATTAAACCAATATGCTTGCAGTATTTTTTCCATATGTTATCAGGGGCAGGACAGCAACAGGTAGTGGGGCAAGGGACGGCAGGGCAGGTGTAAACAACAGGTAGTGGGGCAAGGGGCGGTGGGGCAGGTATAAACAACAGGTAGTGGGGCAAGGGGCGGCGGGGCATCATTTAGCTAGAACACCTAAGGCCATGTAGCCCCGCTAGGGTGATGAGAGCGCTATCACCTTCACCGAGTAACTGCCGGGATTGAGGCGGAAACTAGCGACCTTGTGGCCACGAGCCAAGCACTCTACCACTGAGCCACCCGTTCCTCTTGTAATGTTTTATCTAAAAAGCGTTAAAATCTACGCTAAAAATCTTCCATTCTGAAACCTGAAATATTTCGAAATCCGAAAAGTGTCTGGTCCCAAGGTTTTCGGATAAGAGATTGTGAACCTGTAGTAGTACCTTCTTCTTCTTTCTGTTTAACGTCAGTTTTTCCAATATTTTATGAGGTTAGATGGTGGAGATGTGAGTGCGCTAATCAGAAGAATATACAAATATAGTCAAAATGAAACGAAACATTATCCAAACCAACAAGCAAAATTCCCAAAATACAACAAAATAAAAAAACTAAGGGCACAGGCCGTGACTAGACCAAAAAGCAGTAATAGTAGTCTTGGTAGTAGTAGTAGTAGAAGGATTGGCACAGAGTAGATTTAAGCTTGTATTCTCTGTGTAGTGGTGAGGGTGATGTCGTGTTCATCAACCTGAGCAGACTGATTCAAAGTGAGATCAGGATAAATGACATGTTCCCCAGAACTAGCTGGGCCATCAGACGTTGAAGTAAGCTGAGTTGAATTGTCAATACCCTCACTTGATGAGCAGGAGAACTTACTCTTTTCCTCGGGCTCCGATATAGGTGAAATCTCATCGAGGTCTTGCAACTGCTTTTCTGAAGACAGTGGAGACAATGGACCTACCAAGTCGATGGCGACTTTGGAGAAGGGCTCAGTTACGACAGGTAACGGCTGAAGGGATAATGGACGTACCCGTCTCTTAGTTGACATGCGGTGACAATTGTCGCAGAAACGACAGTAATACCAGATGTCTGTGCACATTCCTGGCCAGTAAAAATCTTGAGAGATCTTCATCAGGGTGTTACGATGGGAGAAATGACCAGCCAAAGGATCTTCGTGAGCCACACATAGGATAACTGGATGGCACTCACTGGGGACTGTGGATCTGTGATTACATATAAGACAGTCATACACATATTATTCAGTAATGCTCGCTTCTCTCTGGGATAACCTCCCCACAACCACTCCGATCATCACTGCATAACGAGCAACAGGGGCAACCAAGGATAAATTATTATTTACCTTTTGTGGGGGAACAGAGGTGAGACATTTCCGGTACAGGAGGCCGTCTTCATGTAGAAACTTGTAGGTGGCACCATCCCGTGTCTTCTCCACTTCACAAGTAGTAGTCTTGGTACGTAGACACTGCAGTGAAGGAAAGGATTCCTGTAGTCGACGAAACTCATCAGGGGTCACAGACACAGGATGGAGTTTAGGCAGGACTAGAGGGTGGATCAGTTTAGCTCGAAACAGCTCAGGGGGCGGATGCTGAGGGCACGCTAGGGCGCCCTATCCACTGGGGCGCCTGTGATTAAGGCAAACTGCTCCTACCGCCTATGCTCAGTCAAGGAAGCCGCCTTATTGGCATCGCTTAAGGCGCTGAAACTAAGGCATGGTCCGACCATGCCTTAGTGAGCTGCTGTTGGCCTTTGACAGACATTCATCTTCTGTTTAGAAGGCAAATACAGCCTTGTTTCAGTTGCTACAACGTAACAATTGGTGTTTACGTAATAATAGTGTTGCAAGGTGTGTATGAATCGATCGTGGAAGACTAAATGTGGCACTAGGGTGTTAAATGTTGGCGATAGAAATGTTGTGTGTTACGAGTTGCAAGCTTTGGTTGGGCGGGCGGCGGGCTGAGCGACTGCATGGGTGTGTGCTGAGACAAGTGTCACAGAGGGTGCTCGGCCCGCACTAAAATGTTGTACTATTACACGTTATTATCAAACTACCAGATGATATTTAGGACAGCTGAACATACCATCATCTTCACGAGAAATTAGTGCATATCATGATTGTATAAAAATTACAGTAAACTGGACCTATAATAAGATAATAAGAGCAAAATTAAATCTTGTATAATTTTTTTTTTTCTTTCACCTTTTTTTATTCAACTTCTTATTCCTAAAATTTTGCATGCATTAAATTTTCACTCACAGTCTCGGAATCAGCACAGTTTTCCGAGTATCATGGTATGTGGCACGTCCCAATGCAAAAATATTAAGGTGGTCAAAACCTGCGATGAACGTCAAACTTGTGACGAAACAGCTTTTCGTCGGGGGCGAGCGTTGAACTTCGCCTTAGTGCTTGATGTGAGGGAGGGAGGCACAACAATTCTTGTTTCAGTGGAAAAGTGTTCAAGCCTTGTGATTGGTCGAAGCTGCCTAAGCAGCGCTCAGACAGGCAACATGATTGGCTAGTAGGATTCTCGGACCACACCCAATACTTAAAGCGTTGGAGGTGTAAGGCAAGGAACAGGCGCCTGAATTATCCTCTGTACATAGGCCTGAGCCGGTGCCTTAGCCAGGCCGTTACAAAAGCGCCTGAAGACGGGTAAGGCGCTCTTTTCGCCTTACCTCTAAGGCACTTCTCAGCATCTCCCCCCTGGTCTCCACAGCACACACTTCAATTGGGGGGGGGGACTCACATGGTGGTAGAGGCTGACAATAAAAAAGGGGAGTGTCCTTGGCCTCAGTTCAGATGGAGTCTCCGGGGGAGGCAGTCATCAAGGGGAAGAGGAGATAATGAAACTTGTGGAAGTGAAACATCAGTGGTGGCTAGGTCTTCATGTCTATGGAAAGAATGGTCAACACTGAGTTGAGAGTCAGGACTAGTATTAGGAACTAGTACACCAGGAATATTCCCAATTAAAGCACTACAATGGGGCCCTTATGGCATCAGTCTAGCCCAGGGGTCCCCAACCCGCGGCCCGCGGCCACATGCGGCCCGCGAGAGAGAGAGAGAGAGAGCGTTAAGAAAGAGATGAAAGGAAGGAGAGAGAGAGAGAGAGAGAGAGAGAGAGAGAGAGAGAGAGAGAGAGAGAGAGAGAGAGAAGAGAGAGAGAGAGAGAAGAGAGAGAGAGAGAGAGAGAGAGAGAGAGAGAAAGAAGGGAAAGGAGAGAAAGAAGGGAAAGGAGAGAGAGAGAGAGAGAGAGAGAGAGAGAGGAGAGAGAGAGAGAGAGAGAGAGAGAGAGAGAGAGAGAGAGAGAGAGAGAGAGAGAGAGAGAGAAAGGAAGGAGAGAGAGAGAGAGAGAGAGAGAGAGAGAGAGAGAGAGAGAGAGAGAGAGAGAAAAAAAGGCACAACTGTCTTGCTGCACCCATAAAGGATGCATGCATGTGGCATATCGCAAAAAAAAATCTATCAGAAACACCCAAAAATCTTCAAGTACTATATTTATCTCTTGTGTTAACGTGCTTCTGATCAGCGCGCTTCCTTTTGTGACGTCACCGAGCCGTGGCGCATCGTCTGCTTGTCGTGAGGGGCGTTTTGGAAGCTCGGGGAATTTGCAGATTTTGATAGCGGATTATTTAAAAACGGCTGACTGGATGCAAAAAGTGACGACATATTGTTGATATACTCGTTATTGGCTATACTTTGATTGCACTAAATCAGGAATGATGAAATGGTCTGGACGATTACTTTAAGACTACATAAATTAATAGGATAAATAAGTAGGATATAAATTATATACATAAATAAGTGGCTTTAAGACTACATCAATTAATAGGATAGTATAATATAACTCACAATGAAATTTGTCGATTAAATTCTTAAATCATTGAATTAGAAAAGAATAATGTGCAAAGTTTTGTTTTGTTTAGAATATGTAGCTATAGATGTTCAAACTTAGTCAAATGATTATAATGGATCTTACTAACCATTAACAGATGAATGGAGGAATCTTAGGAAACTGAAAGAAAACTAAACTCAAAATTCTTCAAACAAAGATTAATTGTATTAAAGCGACTTATTAACTATATTAATTTAGTGAAGTACGAGAGAGAGGTATGATTCTAACCCCTTGAGACCCAGAACGTAATTGCCATTGTAATGTAGATACCATTAGACGATTTTAACGAGTATAAGCAATATTTTATATATATGACCTGCTTAGTATTCGTGTTGACTAACTAATTTGGTATATTAAGTTACTTTTCGTAATTTTATGGCTAACAACATACAATTTTTTATATAGCAAAGGAAAGATCTGGGTGTGAAGGGGTTACGAAATATTATTAGGGAGGAGAAAGGTTCAGAAGAATGGAAGGATAGTTTTAGCTTACCACTATTTCAAGTAAAAGGAGATGCACTGGTGGGGTACAAAGCAATTATTGCTTTGCTTACTTTACAGTGTGGGAATAAAAATAGTCATGGAGAACCTAAAATGATAGTAAACAATGTTGTAACTTTGTAACCGATACATCGACAGATTCCAAAGTTTACTTCAACATTGACTTCAGGCACTTTTTAGTAACAAAAAATATTTTGAAAAAAATGTTGTGGAAGCATCCTCTTTGTGCACTAAGACCTATATATAATATTAGCCGCAAAGCCGCCCTCCGGGCGGCCTTTTTGGCTAGCTCCTGCGGAGGGCTATTGGTGGGCCTTCGGCCCACCACCTGTGTTTGGTGGGCCGAATTAATAAAGGCCCACCAAACACAGACTCTCCAGATAGCCCCTTCTAACTTTCCTGAAATCATGGATGTAGAAATGTATGTATTAACGCCAACCCATTCACATCATAGCCCCTTCTAACTTTCCTGAAAGCAAAGCCGCCCTCCGGGCGGACTTTTTGGCTAGCTCCTGCGGAGGGCTATTGGTGGGCCGAAGGCCCACCAAACACGCTCTCTCCAGATAGACCCATTACCCACCACCTCGGCCCACCAAACACAGACTCTCCAGATAGCCCCTTCTAACTTTCCTGAAATGTATGTATTCCCCCCACCCATTCACTCACCCATTACCCATCACCCCCACCCATTCACTCACCCATTACCCATCACCACACACCCATTCACTCACCCATTACCCATCACCACACACCCATTCACTCACCCATTACCCATCACCCCCCACCTATTCCCTCACCCATCACCCATTCACTCACCCATCACCCCACACCCATTACCCATCACCCCACCCATTCACTCACCTATTACCCATCACCCTACATCAAGGTTTCCTCAATTCTCGCAACCCACTTTTGTTTTCACAGTTCTCGCTAATAGGCTGCAAAAAAAAGAAAAGAAGAGTGATCGGATCATCCTATAAGTGGGCTTAAAACCTTCCCCTGGTCAACCTGATTCCAAAACTGTGACATATGATGGGATTCCGCCACAGGGGGCGGCACCTATCGCGGACAGACAGACAGACAGACACACACACACACACACACACACACACACACACACACACTTTCGCTTATATTATTATAGATGCGTCAATTATTGATACGATAATTTTGTATAGCATTCAAATGTACGATTGAGAGACCAACACTTGTCGACTGACTCTCCTGATCACTTCTGCATTCCTTATTAATGTATCTATTTGAAAATAAGTTCCTCTACCTGCATCCTCAAATGTATGATAAGATACAAGACGAAAAATGAGTTAATACATGAGGGAAGAAGGAATAATAATAATGGAGCAGCGGCAAATACTACGTGAAGAGAGAGATACAAAAAATCAAATCGAATATATTTTATGCGCCTCGGAGGCGCCTTGTGGTGTGTTCAGTTCCCAGGAGACAATTATAATATAAATGGACGCTCACTGCCCTTCCTCAGGCTTGCACTTTGACAGTTCTCTCTCTCTCTCTCTCTCTCTCTCTCTCTCTCTCTCTCTCTGAATTAATCATTACTTAATTCAAAGTTCATAGATTGCTTATCGAGTACATATGCTTTATGTGTTGTAGACTGCTTCAAGCTTAATCGTATTGTAACAAAGGAAAAGTGTCAGTGATATGTGCAGTGTGATAAAGTGCAGCAAGAAACATTTTATCACTACACAAAGTTGTGTAGCTACTGTTTTGGTTGTGTCATTCACGCGGTCTCATGATCAGATAGTCAGTCATGACCGAGTGTTTAGTAGTAGTAGTAGTAGTTGCAGTAGTAGTAGTAGTAGTAGTAGTAGTAGTAGTAGTAGTAGTAGTAGTACCAGCAGCAGTAGTAGGCTAGTAGTAGTAGTAGTTGTTGTAGTAGTTATAGTTAATATAAAAGTAGTAGTACAAATTGCGATAACAGTATTAGGTTGTAGTAGTAGTAGTAGTAGTAGTAGTAGAACAAGCTGTAATAGTATACTACGTAGTAGTAGTAGTAATAGTAGAAGTAGTGGTAGTAGTAGTAGTAGTACGTAGTAGTAATAGTGGTAGTATTGGTACTGTACATAGACCACTGTATACCTGGACTGTTCACGCGACAATGTTTTAAATTGCGGGGCTGCATAGGGGCCCGCGGGGCGCCCGACAAAGAGATATAGTGGTCTATGGACTGTCATATAGACTGGTTTATCAGTATATATGGTATACTGTAATCTACGTAAATGTTTGTTCTATAATATTATAAAATAAAAAACAGTGAAACACGCTAAAGAAATGCCATTACGAGACTATGAAGAAATATGCATGAACTTAATATTCACATAACTCTTCGCCATTTAAAACTTTGCGAGTCAACTTTTATAATGAAGAGTATCAATAGAAGCGTAATTTTATTAGCTTTCCATTGCTATATTTCGTTATCTGATAAATTAATTAGAACCATGCATAAATTAGCGTTAAATAAATAAATAAAATCATCAATCGGGTAATTTTCCCGATTGATGATGTTATTTATTTAATTATATATTTCGTTTTCTGATAAATGAATTAGTACCGTGTATAAATTAGCGTTGACTAAATAAATAACATCATCAATCGGGAAAATTACCCGATTGATGATTTTATTTATTTTGTTAACGCTAATTTATGCATGGCTCTAATTAATTTATCAGATAACGAAATATAGCAATGGAAAGCTAATAAAATTGCGCTTCTATTGATACCCTTCATGATAAAAAGTTGACTCGCAAAGTTTTAAATGGCGAAGAGTTGAAGTGAATATTAAGTTCATGCATATTTCTTCAGTCTCGTAATGGCAATTCTTTAGCGTGTTTCACTGTTTTTTATTTGATAATATTATAGAACAAACATTTACGAAGATTACAGTATATCATATATACTGATAAACCAGTCTATATGATCCGTGTATATATGAATCCGAGCGGCCCTCCGACTTCAGCCCCTTGTGCGACAGGCCGATATTCCGTGCGCAGTCCAGGTATACAATGGTCTATGGTACTGTAGTATCAGGTATACAATGGTCTATGGTACTGTAGTATAACTAGTAGTATAGTGATACATACCACCTCAAGGTGGCAGGTTGGGTGTGTCGGCTCTGGAATGCTCTGGTGCCACGTATTGAAAATAATAAGCCTAAATCTTTTGACATTTGTAAAAGGCATTACAGAAGAGATATACACGTATCAATACAATATTATTGTAAATATTATAAAGTATGAAAGGAAACTGTAAACTTAATTAATAAGATATTCATACAACAATAAAGAAAACATATGGCAGGCGTATTTTACCAGTATTAGGCCTACTATAATAAAGTTCTGTCACTTTTATTGGCTTTCACCATATAGGTCTTGGGTGGGTAAATAATGTCAAAATTATATGTATAAGATAATGTAAAGGGATATAACAAAAAAATATGCATATTTCCTAGTAAAATAAAGTACATTGAAACCCTTGCGAGTATATATGTAGTCGTAGTAGTATATAGTAGTAGTAGTAGTAGTAGTAGTAGTAGTAGTAGTAGTAGTAGTAGTAGTAGTAGTAAGTAGTAGCAGTAGTAGTAGTAGTAACAGTAGTAATATAGTAGTAGTCGTAGAACTGCTACTTCTACTGTAGTACGTAGTAGTAGTAGAATAACTAGTGGTAGTAGTAGTAGTAGTAGTAGTATCACTTGTAGTAGTAGTAGTACTACTACTACTTAAATAGTAGTCGTAGTAGTATATAGTAGTAGTAGTAGTAACAGTAGTAATAGTAGTAGTCGTAGAACTACTACTTCTACTGTAGTAGTACCTAGTAGTAGAATAACTAGTGGTAGTGGTAGTAGTAGTAGTAGTAGTAGCAGTAGTATCAGTTGTAGTAGTAGTAGTAGTACTACTACTACTATAGTCGCTATAGTGTAGCTATAGTCGGACCGGCTTAAACTGGCATCTGGGTGGAGCAGCTCAGGAATGCGCCATTCTAAAGGCACGAGACACAAGACTTGACAATGTGTGCTCGGTCCAGCAGGCCTCGTCAGTGCAGAAGGGAATGGGATTAAAGAACAGCAGTTACATTAGACACTTTTTTTTCACATGTTCAGTCAGATGTTACTCGGATATGGAGTTGCATATGTGACGCGATGGGTGCCACATTGAGATAATGAATAACAGTGTGTGTAATTAACCCACGGCTTGATCATGCGTTAGGAACGCGATCTCCAGCTGTTACCCTCCCGAGAAGAGCTTGGAGATTATTGAGACCAATCTCTGGATAAACCTGGGACTTAACACATCATACACATCCCATGCCCTTGCTTAAGGAGGACAATAATTGCCCGCCTTTCCAGGGAAAGATTTCGAACCGTGAACTGGGCTCGAACCTGGGCACATCAAGTGACACACACTAGCCTCCCTTAACCACACTAGTGTGGTTAAGTGTGTGTGTGTGTGTGTGTGTGTGTGTGTGTGTGTGTGTGTGTGTGTGTGTGTGTGTGTGTGTGTGTGTGTGTGTGTCATTGTTTACGCTTACTTCAAACAAAAATGTGTAATTATTCTTAGGATCGTGTTCATGTATAAAATTATGTTTCAATTAAAGAGATCATGTATGTCCTATTTGCCTGGTTTTAAATCTTGAAGACATTATGATCCATGGGGCATAAATCACTTACCCTAAGTCATCCCTCCATAATACCGGAGTCAGTCTGTAGATTAATACTTTTGATACAACAATCGGGACAAGTAACAGTCGTCTGGATGATGCAATGACCCTGTTTAGTTTTGATGTAAGTGAGTAAGTTTCTACAAATTTGTAATTCAAGAAATCAAAACTAAGCGAAGAGGCCATTCTCTTCATCCAATACGAGTACTACATGTGTGCTTCACCCTCATTCTAGCAAAACGTGGCAAAAAGAAGTCCACACCAAAGAAAAAAAAGAGATAAAATATATATACGACAAAAAAACAAAAATATGACACGTCTTTGTGACACACAACTCCTCACCTCACCAGATGTTCCTAATCGATTTAAATGCCGTCATAAATACTGATGACTTCATTCCTGGATGTGGCCATGATTTGAAGGGTTTATGTCAGGTGTGCTGGGAAGGGAGGGGTGTATCCCTCACCCAGATCCCAGGCATACACATATTCGGACATTACGCAGGTGCGGCGCCTCAACTCTTGCTGCTATAAAATGGTTGGCGGTGAGACCTAAGTCATGTGAGAATGGGCGGTCAGTGGATTTTGTGGGCTGCAGCGTCGGGCGTTGTCCTGTTCCTCGTTCAATCCATACAGGGAAGCATGACAGGTGCTACTGGACCCTCAAAGACACTACCAGACGATGAAAATGAGAAGAAATCTGAAGTAAACTGGCCTCTCTCTTACATGCGGTCGCTTGTGTCGGCACCATCTGCTGCATCGTCCGCCACAACACTTCTACGGGACAAATACGAGTATCATGTGAGATCTCTGTCAAGCAGGGACCGAGCCTTGACATACTCTTGGCCACTGGTTGCAGTATGCGAGGCCGCGGCGCTGATGCTGAGTCGCCATCTATCACAATGTCTGGCGGTGTTGACCTCCGGCATCAGTGGCGAGCAGGGTCATGAGGAGCTAATCCCTAGACTAGACGCAGCTGGGGTACCTCGAATGCTGCTGAGGCGACCTCGAACTGGCAACGGAACGGGTTAGTCACCGATGTACTTTTGTCATTGTTGCGATCACTGATGCTGCTTTTGTTAATGTGTAAGTATTTGTCTGCAAATACACTCTATGGGCAGGTCCGTTGTAACTTATTAGCATTATCAGACACAGATGCCGAGTTTTCAGTGTCAGTGGCTATGTCCAGTGTTCTGACAAAACGACCTAAACAAAATTACTAAATATGTAAATGACTGATTTTATAGCATTTTCTGTCGAAAACAAAATTCTCACTTCTCATTGCTATGATGAGGAATATTATATTCATATATAAAAAAAAAAAAGAGAGAGAGAGAGAGAGAGAGAGAGAGAGAGAGAGAGAGAGAGAGAGAGAGGAGAGAGAGAGAGAGAGAGAGAGAGAGAGAGAGAGAGAGAGAGAGAGAGAGAGAGAGAGAGAGGAGAGAGAGAGAGGAGAGAGAGAGAGAGAGAGAGAGAGAGAGAGAGAGAGAGAGAGAGAGAGAGAGAGAGAGAGAGAGAGAGAGGAGAGAGAGAGAGAGAGAGAGGAGAGAGAGAGAGAGAGAGAGAGAGAGAAGAGAGAGAGAGGAGAGAGAGAGAGAGAGAGAGCATCAAAATAATGCTTCATATAATATCCATGTTTCCAGGTGCAAATAGATAACAAATATTTATTTTGCCTCCTGACAGGCGGCACAGTTCTGCAGGGAGGCTGTGTGGTACATGTTGTGTTCATGGCTGCTGAAAGATCTGGGATGCCGACGGGGAGGAGAGGTGACAACACAGCTGACTGGAACTGGAACGAGCTGCCTAACAACGGCGTCACCGCCCCGCGATCCCACCTACTTCTCCTTGTGCCCTTCGCCTCAGCAGGTTTGTTTCCGAGACGTAACTTCATACACACAAAATCTGTAGTTGTTTTTAAAATCACCATATAGTAGGAACTATGATGACAGGTAGGGATAAAGCTTGAATTATACCCATTGTTTGTGGACCATTTTAACTACAATCCGCGCATAGATGAACAATTAGATTTTTATTTTTACGTTGGAACCTATAGCGCCTGTAGAGTTTTATCTTCCTTCCTTAGGTATTAGATTAGGTTCCTTAGGTTAGGTGCATCCCAGCAAACACACTACGTAAACCTGACGTTTTGAGAAGGTAGCGTTTTGGTAACGTTAGGAAAATTCGTAATATATACGTAAATCATACGTACACTCTTGAATTGTGTATGTTGTATTTAGGTAGTGTTTGGTAACGTCGCTACGATACGTTTTTTCAACGTAATTAAGACGTTATAGTTATACGTGTTTCTTCTACTAATATATTACGTAGTGGTTTTACGTTTCAATTACGTATTTATAACATCATGATGTAACGTGATATTAGAGAATTCAAAACGTTATATATACATAATGAATACGTGGATACATATGTTAAAGATACGTAAGTATAACGTTTTTAGCACGTTTATAGCACCTTTATTTTTTTTTTTATTTACGATTTTGTGACGGAAATACATATGGTTTATATTTAAAATACGATTGCTTGGATGAAGAAATTTAATTTGAAGTAAATAGTAAATTTCAGGCAGGGCCCCAAGGTTATTATGCATGCACTGTTTCTTATTATAGTCTATGTAGAAACGTTTTCTATTAGGTTCATATTAGAGAAAATGTTAATTAATACGGTATACAATTATAAGTTCTAGTATATCAAATTGTATTATATGTTATGCTTATTATATAATCAAATGTAATGATTTCAAACTTTTAAACGGTAAACTTAAAATATATTCAAAACTATAATCAATAAAAAAGTCACATACATGATTTTATGGGATACTGGGACTACTTAGATTTTTTATTTTGTAGGATTCAAATATATCTGAAGGAGTATATATTTTCACATTGGCACGAGGATCATTAAGTAAAAGCTAACCTACTGTGGCAAGACATAATTATCACCTCATAAACAGGGTGGGCACTAGCTTACTGCCCTTAGTCACATAACCACATCCTTTACCTTTTTTTTAATGCACATGCATAGGTTGTGAGAAGGTGATGGTACGTGATAAGAAGGTAGTACAGAGGTTGTAGTTACGTGCAAATGGTTGTGGCAATGTGCTTGCTGAAGGTAGTAGTAACGTAGCAAAAACGTAATGGGATGTAGCAAATAGGTTGTGAGAAGGTGATGGTACGTGATCAGAAGGTAGTACAAAGGTTGTAGTTACGTGAAAATGGTTCGCTAAATGTTGTATAAAGGTTGTCCGTTACGTAGTGAAATACGTAGTTAGGACGTACCTGGGCGTCCACACAAATTCGTACTAGTTACGTATTTTTGCTACGTAAAACTTACAAAACTGCTACCTTTATATTACGTAAAAAATACGTAACTGTGTTAGCTGGGAACTTTCCTGAAATCATGGATGTAGAAATGTATGTATTAACACCTTACCCATCACCCCCCACCCATTCACTCACCCATTACCCATCACCCCCCACCCATTCGCTCACCCATTACCCATCACCACACACCCATTCACTCACCCATTACCCATCACCCCCCACCTATTCCCTCACCCATCACCCCCCACCCATTCAGTCACCCATCACCCCACACCCATTACCCATCACCCCACCCATTCACTCACCCATTACCCATCACCCTACATCAAGGTTTCCTCAATTAGAGAGAACTGCAACTCGAGAAATGCCAGTGGTCGCTGGCAGTTTTAACTCAAAGGTTGGTCTACTGTGTTTTGGCTCCGCGACTAATATTTTTCATAAATTAATTTCGCGATAAATATTGATGCACCGCATCTGAATACCAAAAAATATAGTTCTTCTGTTGTTCTACTAATTATATGGATGACATGCATTACGATGGAACGTTCTATAATAGCAATTTAATGCAAATTACTCGCCTCGAGTAGCAAAGCTTAATAGAGTTTTTACATGTCTATTGTGGCATGTAAAATTTGGGCGATGTTCACACTGTTTTCTAAGACAGTACTGCTGCGTCTGGCAAACGCTTGTCAAAATACAATAAGCAATGCCTTGGAAAAACGAAGAATAAAGAATGCCGAAATCGGCTTGTTGCTGCGACAATGTAGGTTATAATTGTGGAGGCGACGTGCCGCGGCGGGGAGTGGTGGGCGGGGAGATTGTGGCGGGGAGATTGAATCAAAACATTGCCACTTCACGCGTCGACTCATTGCACTTCTAGGCTTTCTATCTGATTGATACACAATAATAACAGGAAAATATGACTGCCTAGGTATAGATAACTTCTAAACATTCGTTATTGACTATATAATATCATAGAGTAGCATTTACCTCGCCTCCTCAACTATAACCTACTTGGTTATTTGGTTATATACAATGTTTTACAGAATCAGGCTTCTATACAATATACATATAGAAGAAAATCGTTCTTAATATTATACTTGTGTGTTTTAAGTGCATTGGAATAAGCCCATATTTTTCTTTCAAGTTGACCAACTTTTCACCAAATTGTGAGTTAAAACTACCAGCGACCACTGGCATTTCGGAGTTGCAGTTCTCTCTAATTCTCGCAACCCACATTTTTTTCCACAATTCTCGCTAATAGGCTGCTAAAAAAAAAGAAAAAAAAGTGATCGGATCATCTCATAGGTGGGCTTAAAATGTGCCCCTGGTCGAGCTGGATCCAAAACTGTGCCATATGATGGTATTGGGGCACGGGGGGCGGCACCTATCGCGGACACACAGACACACACACACACACACACACACACACACACACACACACACACACACACACACACACACACACACACACACACACACACACACACTTTCGCTTATATTATTATAGATATATGTATTATACACTTACAATAGCTAATTACAATAGATTTTAACAAGCTCTTAAGGATTTTCTTTTTCCGGAGATAATGGGTTTTAAGCCGTCTAGGGCAGTGTTCTTCAAACTTTTTTAATCGCGACCCAGTTTGATTTTATGCATTACATTCACGACCCTATACGTCTATAGCGGCTTTCTCTTTCCGATGTGATTTTTTTTTACAATTACATACATACATATGCCTATAAATCTGCATACATACTATAACACTATATACATACATACATACATACATGCATTTATGTATTCAAAATAATTGCATATGTTTGAGTGTGCCAATGTAAATTTTACCTATTAAAAGTATTTAAAAAAAATATGTAGAAGTGCTCTGTAACTTGTAACTACGTAAGTAGAGAAAAATAATATCAATTGATTGACAAGTGAAAATTATGCGTACAAGTCCTGCCTTCTCCCATCAGCATTTTCTCTCTCTTTCTCTCTCTTATTAATGCATTTCACATATTGATTATATAATTATCAGTTTACGATGTGGCGACCCACTGAGCAAAGGCTTGCGACCCAGTATTGGGTCGCGACCCGTACTTTGAAGAACCCTGGTCTAGGGTACTACTTCCGATCTCGTAACGCCTTCGAGCATCCAACCCCAGCTGTGTTGTCCACCGCTTAAGGTTTGGTGTTACGTGGCTGTTAGCATGCAAAGTAGGTGTGTAATGTCAGGATGTATAGCACTTTCATCCCCAGTAAGTGAGACTAAAACTTGCATGATGAGGTTTCGATTCCCTGTCGCAGGTGAGGGCAGAGTGACCGCGCCACTCCTCCGCTCCAGCCTGCCTGCCCACGTCGATGTCCGCCTGCTCGCTCCTCAGGCGTCCGAGCAAGGTGAGAAAAGGTCACCGAGGCATCATTACATATCATTCTAAAACGATCACTTCTAGTCACCACGCAGCTCATTAATCAACTTGTCGAGTAGAAATCATAAAAATATGTATGTGAATATGAGTGATAGTATGAGCGAATGAGGTGAATTAAAAATTTGCATCACACCACTTACAGGACCTCGTGTAAATGTGTATCGTCGGTGCCTGCATTGCCAGGGAGGGGCCGTGGGTGTACGATGGGCGGGCTGGTGGGCGTCTGGGGTCTTCACGCACCCACACACCTTCCTCGATGAACAACTCAGGTGCGTTCAGAGTTTACAGTGTTTGTCAGATGTTATAGACAGACATGGAGAGTTAAAAAGGTAATGGCCATCTTTAGTAACATGCCTATATACGTATTGCTGTGGCAGGATCTTATGGTTCTGGTTTTGCCAGAAACAGGTTTTGTTTGTTTTGTTTTGTTTGAAGAATTTCGTCAGTTATTGACGCAGCTGAGATGGATCTCCACTGTAACCAGACAGCTCTCTCTCCTCCTTGGAGGAGAGAGAGCTGTCTGCTAGTGCTTATATTGTTGGCCGAAGCCAGCACCCCGGGAGGCGGGTCACAAACCCCCGGCTAACACCCGGTACCCATTCACTGCTGGGTGGACAGGGGCTCGGGTTTTAAGGAAACAGCTCAACTGATTCCGCTCCGCCCGGGGACCGAACCCGGAACTTCTCGGTTGTGAACCGAGCGTGCTACCCCTACACTACGGAGTACCTAATTTATGATGATAGTATAATAATAAATCATAATTTATATGTACATAAAAGTAATGGACAAATCCTTCCCCTTACGCGGGCGTCTACAAATCAGATATACTCTCTGCACCAATAACGAGTATATGCAGCAGGAGTTTTGGGACCCCATATGGAACTGAAAGGCTGTGTTTTGTATTTCTGCCAATACCTCATATTAAAAACGCAAGCATACGTTTTGTTCCCGTGGACTCCAAAGTCCTCATGATGATCTTTTTATTATTATGTTTTTGTTAAAAGAAACGTTTAGTGGATGACTTATATAACTAAGGCAAAGTTCTTCAACAAAACAAAACAAAATTACTTATGCCTGCATGCCGAGTAGAGGATCTCACTATAATGCATATTCTATTTTGTTGAAGGGTATTGAATTGGTTCCATTGTACAATATTGGATACTTGTTATGAACTTGAATCGCTCTATGAGGGCAAGAGCACCTCAAACCAGATTCTGCTAAAGAGATCCAGAAATCTAGGGCAAATCCCTCACCCTCACACATGGATCTAAGCCAAAGCAGTAATTTTGACTAATAAGCCTTGTCTTAGCCAATTCCAAGTCCCAACACAGAGACATCTGCTAAAACAGTTAATTGGGTCATTATAGCTCATTTTCTCATCTCCACTGACCCTCCAACACAGGGACCTGCACGGGCACATCTTCCAGAGCGTCACTATGGATTTCGCTCCTTTTATCGACTACGGGAGGACGCAGGACCAGCCGGGGGGTGTCATCATACCCAAGGACTCCATGGACATACGCATCTTGCAGGAGGCCGCCAGGGCGCTTAATTTCTCCTTCATGGTGCGGGAACCAAGCGACGGCCAGTGGGGGTGAGGAAAATATGCCTGGATGGGGTGAAGGCGAAATGAAAGTGATAGGTGAATGCAGATAATGTAGTCCGTGTGTGGATGTAGGCAGAGATGAGTACGGTGGTGAGTTGCGGTAAGGAGAGGGCCAGGCTGAGGTAGGAAGAGGGGATGAGGATAAAACGAAGGTGGATAATCAGTGCGGAAGCGTAATGGTGATTATTTTCAGAAGGCTCCGTTTTTTTATTTTTTTTATTACATCTTGGCCTATAACGCCTGTAGGCAGTGACCTCCAGGGGTGGGATGGTAGGCCCTGGAGGTTCACTCGAGGACAGTGATGGTTGCCCCTCGCCCGTGGTGGCGCAAGCAGGATTTTTATAGTGACACCTGTGATTAGAGGCTCATGCCGCCCCTCTGTCTCCTCCGATGCTACTCCGTACCACCTCTACCACAGGGACGGTGTGCATCTTTCGAGAAAAGGAGTTCATATCTTGTCTGAATCCCTTGAAAGGGAGGTAGGTGCACTGCAGGCTTTTTAAGATAGAGAACCGGGGATTAGACACTGGGGTCGGGGTAAAGGAAACTTGCGACACTAGGAGGAGTTTCAGAAGGTAGGGAATTAAAGTGATTCGTAAGAAGAGAGAGGAGGGGGTTAGTTAAAGATAAATGAAAAATGGACAAAAAGAAGAGGAGTTGCTTGAAGGTTTACTATACAAACTGTAGGAGTATTTTAAAGAAGATAGATTTCCTGAGAGGAATAAATAGTGTAGAGAATTTTGATATAATAGCTATTACACACGTAGTGTAAGTGGCGTGCTTTGGTGTACTTGTGGTGTTACGTCGCCAGACAGCTGTGACCTTCTACGTGCGGACAGGAGCATGGTTCGCACACTCAGAATGTGTCCTCCTCTCGCTGATGGCGAGTCAGAGTGAGGACGACCGCAGGTTCGCCGTGACCTAGATTTTGAAGCTGAGGGCTGGCGAGGAGTATGGGGACACCAGTGTAAGACCTCGCATCACACCCAAGCTGAACTTGTCAGCCACCAGCTTGCAGACACTGATCAGCTGGCAGCCTGGCCAGGTGCACGAGCCGGCATTCACCTGTTCACTGTCCGGGGATCAGATCCAGGAGATCCTGATCAAGCCGTACGAGGTTCCGGAGTTCTCTATCCACACTCAGAGCACCGAAAGAGTCGTGAAGCAGGTGACAGAGGCTGCGGCAGCAGTGGTGGGGCAGCAGGCCAGAGACGGGTTCATCCGGGCTCGGGCCCACCACCGGGAGACCATGCCCTGCTTCAGGTCTAAGAAGGACATGATGGACACGTTCTAGGCCAACGTAGAGGCTGTGACACTGTGATGTAGTGCCTGATGAACCAACTGATCAGAAAGAGCTTACCACGCTAGTCATTTGGAACTCATATTGGTGCATGATGCAATAAACAGGACCAACCGGACACTGCGTACTCATTTAAGCATTATTCGATAAGGGTGCAATATAAAAGTGCGATTTTGCATAGTAATAATTGCTCAAATGCAAAATGGAATAAGATAAAATTGTCTTAGAATTCCATTTTACATAGGAAATTGGCATGCCAAAGTTGAGAAAAAGAATTTTTGTTATACGGCGTACCCTAATACATAGTCGTTGGGATGAAAATGTTGAAATCGTCATGCACATCGTTCACGCTGTATCATATCTTAGAGAGTGAAAGGTAGTCTAGTGGTGAAGTGTATCCCTGTTTGCCAGCTTCTCATCAGAGGTTCTGTGAGGAAGAAGGAAAGTATAGTTATTTCAATAATCGGTGAGGTGGTAGCAGAGTGGTTAGCGTCTCCAACTAGCATTCTCGGTGACCCGAGTTCGATCCCGAGTGAGAACCAAAAATCCACTTAACATCTTTCTACGCCGTCGAGTGGCCTAAGAACACCCACATGCTGCCCATTAACTCGATTACCTTCGATTGCGAATGCATTGGAGGACACAGGGGGGCGGCATGAGCCTCTAATCACAATCATCACTATAAAAATCTTGCCTGCGCAACCACGGGCGAGGGCCAACCATTAAAGCTACAATCGCCAGGGCCTACCATCCGGGCCCTGCTCACTGCCTACAGGGGCTATAGACATAAATGAAAAAAAAAGGAAAAATGGTGACTAAAGAGTAAAGATAAAGTATGAAGATATGGTGAATAAGTGTGTGTGTGTGTGTGTGTAATTTACGTAATATATTCCTGAGTTGTTTGTGGTGAAAATAATTATTTAGTATATTCTCTTAAATCACATGCTTGGGAACCATATATAACTTTTTCTCTTTCCTTCCTCCTCTTTTGTTTCCTTGTTTACTCCCTCCAGCTTTCATCCTCCTTTCAAAAGTCTTTCCTCACTCTCTCCCGCCTTCGCCTATTATATATATATATATATATATATATATATATATATATATATATATATATATATATATATATATATATATAATATATATATATTAATTTTGGTGACCTCTCTTTCTTCGCTGTGTCCATCATCGCCTCATTTTTACCTTATCGTTGCCCTCAGCATCCATCCTCCTTTCCTCCGTGCCTTGTCCTTTCCTCATTTCCATTTCCGTGCTAACTTTCTCCCTCACCCAGTACTTCCCTCATTCTCCCTACTTCCTTGCAAACTTCCTCTCTATATATTAGCCTTCTTCCCTGCCTCCCTCACTTGCCATTTCGTCTCTCCCTATTTCCATTCTCCCTCGCCTTTAGCATTCTCCTTCCCTTACTAGCTTAGAGGCGTAGGCGTAGAGTAAGGGGCGATCTGATAGAAGTTTTTAAGTGGATAAAGGAATACAATAAAGGCGATGTAGGAAAAGTTCTTAAGGTTAGTAAGCAGGCTAGAACGAGAAGTAACGGATTCAAGCTGGAAAAGCGTAGATTTAAAAAGGAAATTGGGATAAACTGGTTCACAAATAGGGTGGTGAATGATTGGAATGGACTAAGTCGTCAGGTGGTCAATGCGGAGTCTATTGGGGTCTTTAAAAGGAGTCTGGATAAATTCATGGATGGGGAAGAGAGGTGGATTTAGGTAGAGAGTTAGGTAACAGGAACTACCTCGTGTAGGTCTCACGGCCTCTTGTAGGTTCCTTACTTTCTTATGTTCTTATGTTCTTATGTAGCTCCTCCAGCGTGTCTCTCTCTCTCTCTCTCTCTCTCTCTCTCTCTCTCTCTCTCTCTCTCTCTCTCTCTCTCTCTCTCTCTCTCTCTCTCTCTCTCTCTCTCTTCTCTCTCTCTCTCTCTCTCTCTCTCTTTTACCTTCTCACCTGTCTCCCTTCTCCAGCTACTTACTGGAGAACACTTCTTGGACTGGCACGGTCGGGACAGTGCAGCGCGGTGATGTGGACTTCTCCATGATGCTCTCGATCACGTGGGAGAGGAACTACGCCGTGGACTTCACCCGCGCCTACTTCGTCGAGCCTATGACCTTTGTGGTGCGCAAGCCGAGTCCTCTACCCCAGTGGCAGGCCCCCGTCAAACCTTTCAGATGTGAGGGAGATGGTTTTGTAGTGTTAAATCAGTGTTGGTGGTGTTAGTAGAGTGATAATGTCAGAGGTGTTTGTGTGATTATTGATTTTATAATTACGGTCTATACGTATGTAAATGAGGGACGAGTAAGTGCAGGCTTGATTGGTTGTTGGTTTGTTGGTTTTAGCTATAGTTGTCGTGATTGTTTTCCTTTTTTTTTCAAAGTAAACTAGATATAATTCACTTTACGACTGACAATGATATTTAATAGAGCTATATACTTTTATATACAGCGCTTCGTGTCCTGGTGGAACGCCGACGTGAGTTTCGACAGGGGATGCTTGCAGCCTATGTTGATCTCAAGAAGGCGTTTGATTCAGTGCATCGTGAGTCACTCTGGGATCTTCTGCGACTTCGAGGGATTCCTGCAAGGACTATTGGTTTGATAACTGGTCTGTATTCTGGGACTGAGAGTGCTGTGAAGTGTGGGGCAGGTGTATCCAGCTTCTTTCCTGTGAATACAGGAGTGAGGCAAGGGTGCGTCCTTGCCCCATCACTTTTCAACGCTTGTATGGACTGGGTATTGGACAAGGTTGTAGATCAAAGTGATTGTGGAGCATCCATCGGCAACACCAAGATCACTGATCTTGTTTTTGCCGATGATGCAGTAATCTTTGCTGAGTCGCTGGAGGTCCTGGTGATGGCTCTCGAGGCGCTGCACGAGGAGGCAAAGCCTTTGGGACTTGAGGTCTCCTGGCTCAAGACCAAGGTCCAGGTGTTTGGAGACTTACTAGATGAAGCAGTACAGTCTGTTCATGCGTGTGGCGAGGACATTGAGATCTTGGAAAGTTTTACATATCTTGGTAGCGCAGTCCATAATGACGGCGGGTCACGTCAAGAAGTCTTACGACGGATTGGCATAGCCCACGGTGTTATGGACTCGCTCAGCGGGAGTATTTGGCGTTGTCGGTACCTGTGCAGGAGGACAAAGATCCGGTTCTTCAAGTCGCTTCTGATCCCTGTCTTACTCTATGGTTGTGAGACATGGACACTAAATAGTGACTTGAAGAGACGAATCAATGCCTTTGGTAATAAGTGTCTTCGCAGAATCATGGGGTATCGCTGGGATGATTACGTGTCAAATCAGCGATTGCACCGTGAGACTGAATCGAGGCCTATTACCTGCATAGTCCGTCAGCGCCAACTTCGGCTATATGGGCATGTGGCACGCTACCCTGAAACCGATCCTTCCCATCGGGTTGTATCTGTAAGAGACAATCCGGCGTGGAGGAGGCCAAGGGGGCGCCCACAAGGCTCGTGGCTGGGGCAAGTTGATGTTTCTTGTCGAGAGCTGCTTGGTATGGGAAAGGAGCCTGCATGGGAACTCGCGCGTGGTGATCCCCGGGAGTGGCGTCGTAGGGTGGGCGAGGCGACGCGCCCCCCGGCGTATGCCCCCAATGATTGATTGATTGATATATACTGAAATCTTCTTTAGATTTTAAAATTTCCCTAGAAGGGTTAACCGGAGTCAACGTGACTCCAGAAATTTGCGCGCGCACAGGTTTTGGTTTGTGGTAGCGTGACGATGCCAACTAGCTACGAGGTTTGATGAGGGAATGCCAGTCTGTAGCCTAGTCTCACAGAGTGCGGACGTACAGCCCCTCAGCTGCAGCCGTTTTTTCCCTAGCAGTTCCCTTGGGTCAATCTGACCCCCCCTTTCCGTTTCTAAGGTACGTTTTTTCGTTTTGGATTGTTTTGCTTTCGTGCCTGTGACACCTATGTTTATGTACCGATTTATGCCTGATAGTGCTTAAATGATGGGTAGATATATTCCCTAGCTTGTCATAACAAAACGATAGGCATTTTTCCCCATTTAATATTTTTTATGAGTATCTTTCCTAATTTTCGATTTTCTTGATTTTGAACAGATCGCCATGGCCAACTCTGACAAGCTTACAAGGTCAGAGATATCGACTCTGCTCGACCAACTCGATGCCAAGGAGGATGATGCCTTTAACTTTGTGGAATGTGGTGAAGATGTAACAATCGGGCCAGTTATCTCGCCCCTGGAAGACCTGTACGAGCCAGATTACGTCTATGAAGACGAGGCTGATGGGGCCGAAAAGTACCTCTCTTTTCTTTCTTCCAGATTGGGTACTTTCTTGAAGTCTAGGATACCCAGGTCCAAGGTGGGAGTTGCCTCATTATCCAACCCTCATTCCACAAAATTTCAGCAAATCGGTCGGTAATTTTATTTTATATTTTTTAGTGGACCCAACTTTTGTTCCTCGAAACTTAAAAAAACCAGTGCCTCGAACCCAACATACTGAGGGAATCTATACTAAGACTATGATAAACGCTAGTTCGATAATGTATGTGTATATCTGGCTGCCAGGCTGGCTGGGAACCGGGACCAGCACAGGGCTCTGTCACGCCGGACTAGAACCCTCCTGAGGAGAGACAAGGAGAGGTATGTCAGGAGTCTCGCTGAGGATGTCGAGGGTCATTTGAACGCTAATGACCTCCGACCCGCCTACCGAGCCCTGAAGAAGCTCCGTTCCAAGTCTCCTTCTCGGGCGAGTGCTATTCGAACAGCAGATGGGCGCCTCGTGTCGGACATGGATGGGCAGATGGCTCGTTGGGCTGAGTACTTTGGGCAGTTGTTCACGGTGGACCCTCCAACTGAGCAGCTTCACACCACTGGGTTACAGGCAGTGGATGCCGATCCTCCCATTGACGAAACCGCACCCTCTCTTGACGAAGTCAGAGAGGCTGTAGCAAAGTTGAGGGGTGGAAAGGCAGCTGGTGTTTGTAATATCAGTGCGGAGCTCCTCAAAGCTGGGGGTGAGGCCAAGATCCGCGGGTTGCATGCTGTCCTGACTGCCGTGTGGCAATCAGGTACCATTCCTCCTGACTGGAAAAGGGGGCTGGTCGTCCCTATCTGGAAAGGGAAAGGGGACCGTCAGGACTGCAACAATTACCGCGGTATTACACTGCTCAGCGTACCAGGCAAGGTGCTTGCCCATCTATTGCTGACACGAATTCGCAGTCATCTGGTGAAGCATCAGAGACCTCAGCAGTCTGGGTTCACGCCTGGTAAGTCAACAACGGACCGTATCCTAGCGCTTCGTTTCCTGGTGGAACGCCGACGTGAGTTTCGACAGGGGATGCTTGCAGCCTATGTTGATCTCAAGAAGGCGTTTGACTCAGTGCATCGTGAGTCACTCTGGGATCTTCTGCGACTTCGAGGGATTCCTGCAAGGACTATTGGTTTGATAACTGGTCTGTATTCTGGGACTGAGAGTGCTGTGAAGTGTGGGGCAGGTGTATCCAGCTTCTTTCCTGTGAATACAGGAGTGAGGCAAGGGTGCGTCCTTGCCCCATCACTTTTCAACGCTTGTATGGACTGGGTATTGGACAAGGTTGTAGATCAAAGTGATTGTGGAGCATCCGTCGGCAACACCAAGATCACTGATCTTGTTTTTGCCGATGATGCAGTAATCTTTGCCGAGTCGCTGGAGGTCCTGGTGATGGCTCTCGAGGCGCTGCACGAGGAGGCAAAGCCTTTGGGACTTGAGGTCTCCTGGCTCAAGACCAAGGTCCAGGTATTTGGAGACTTACTAGATGAAGCAGTACAGTCTGTTCATGCGTGTGGTGAGGACATTGAGATCTTGGAAAGTTTTACATACCTTGGTAGCGCAGTCCATAATGACGGCGGGTCACGTCAAGAAGTCTTACGACGGATTGGCATAGCCCACGGTGTTATGGACTCGCTCAGCGGGAGTATTTGGCGTTGTCGGTACCTGTGCAGGAGGACAAAGATCCGGTTCTTCAAGTCGCTTGTGATCCCTGTCTTACTCTATGGTTGTGAGACATGGACACTAAATAGTGACTTGAAGAGACGAATCAATGCCTTTGGTAATAAGTGTCTTCGCAGAATCATGGGGTATCGCTGGGATGATTACGTGTCAAATCAGCGATTGCACCGTGAGACTGAATCGAGGCCTATTACCTGCATAGTCCGTCAGCGCCAACTTCGGCTATATGGGCATGTGGCACGCTACCCTGAAACCGATCCTTCCCATCGGGTTGTATCTGTAAGAGACAATCCGGCGTGGAGGAGGCCAAGGGGGCGCCCACAAGGCTCGTGGCTGGGGCAAGTTGATGTTTCTTGTCGAGAGCTGCTTGGTATGGGAAAAGAGCCTGCATGGGAACTCGCGCGTGGTGACCCCCGGGAGTGGCGTCGTAGGGTGGGCGAGGCGACGCGCCCCCCGGCGTATGCCCCCAATGATTGATTGATATCTAAGGCCTTTTTGGGCACCAATAAAATATTAAAACAAATTTTTTCGATTTTTTTCCCTATTGTGGTCAGACAGACCCCCGTTTCATCTATTTGTTTCGATTTTTGAGCATTCCCCTTCTAGGGTTAATACAGCTATATACTGAAATCTTCTTTAGATTTAAAAATTTCGAAAAATATTGTTCCATACTATATAATGGTTCAATTGTTGTGACCATAGCTGAGTAGTAGAAAAAAGTGTCATGGGTGTACAAGCAATGACTTTGAGATGCAAGCAAATACCAGCAATCACTTATGCTTGCGTGCAGCTTCCCCTCTTTGGATTTCCCTTTCTTCTTGGGTAAAAGAGCACTTGGAGCTGGAAGTAGGAAAGGCCTCTATCAAAGTCACTTGTGAGCAAAGGGTGTTGCAAAAAATTGTGCTGCACTAGGGAGCCCTCCTCTCATATGTAGAGTGAGAAGAGGGCGTTGCTAGGTGTTGCTGCACTAGTGAAATACCTGGACAGAAGGGAACGGATCCAACTATATGAAGTAAAGGCTGGGGACAAAATTGGGATTGTGTATTGCGGTGGACTAAGGAAACTCTCCGCGATTAGCGCCTTTTGCGTACTTTTGCGGCCAGGGAGTGACTGGTTCCGCACACTCACTCAGTTTTTCCTCTAAATTCTTCTGAAGGAGTGGGGAATGAAAACAAGATATGAATGATCTCAGTATCAGGAGTAGAATGTGCAGGACGGGCTTCTTCACGAAATAACAGACACTAGTGAGGCTGAGGCTTTCTCTTTGCCTGAAAAGCTCTGCTAATTATAAAGACTGGCCTTCTAAGTTGTAAACAAGCATTATTGTATTTATGCAGCTATTATTAAATGCTTCAAATGTTTCAATGTAGGTGGATAGAAAGAATATCGTACTGTACCTATATCTAGCCTTATGAGATGCCGCATGTAGGTTAGATGTGACCTTGCGTTGAACGTTTGTTTTTGTACAGATCTCCCAGAGTCTTTTTATGTCCAAGTTACACTATATATAGGGCCTACTAACACTATATGCCGAACTTCTGATCATACTATAATTTCTGATTGGGGCAAAGCAAACCTTATTTTGTTCAATGCCTCAAAAACCCAATTTCTTCAACTATCTACTCGACAAAACCTTCCAGACAACTATCCCCTCTTCTTCAAAGACACTCAGTGACTCAAATGTCTCCATCTTCTACAATGAACATTCTTGGACTATCTATCCTTTACTAAAAATCTGAGCTGGAAATCTCACATCTCATCTCTGCTAAAACAGCTTCAAAGAAGTTAGGTGTCCTGTGGCGTCTGCGTCCATTTTTTTCTCCCTCCCAGTTGCTTGCTCTGTAAAGGGGCCTTATCCGCCCATTTATGGAGTATATCTCACATGTTTGGGGGGGATCCACTCATACAGCTCTCCTAAACAGGTTGAGTCAAAATCTTTTTGTCTCACCAACTCCTCTTCTCTGACTGACTTTCTTCAATCTTAAAATCACCGCCGCAATGTTGCTTCTCTTGCTATCTTCTACCGTTATTTTCATGCTCACTGCTCTTCTGAACTTGCTAACTGCATGCAACCACCCCCGTCCCGCGGCCTCGCTGCACAAGACTTTCTACTCATTTTCATCTCTATTCTGTCCATCTTCCTAATGTAAGAGTTAATCAGTATCTTTACTCTTTCATCCCTTTCACTGGTAAACTCTGGAACTCTCTTCCTGTTTCTACTTTTCCCCCTTCCTACGACTTCAATGTTTTCAAGAGAGAAGTGACAAGACACCTCCCGAAATTAATTGGCCCATGCACCCCCTTTCTTTATTTTCTTACTGTTTTAAATAAATTCTTTATAGGGACTGGCAACTAATTGGTCTTTTTGTTACCCTGTTTTTTGCCCTTGGCCTGTCCTTTCAGATGTAAAAAAAATATATATACCTGCTTACAGGAGAGAAAAATAACATTATGAAGGGAATACATGATTCTAGACATGACCGACCACATCATGAGCTATATACGAGTTTAGTAGGCTACTTGAAGGGATTTCATTTGCTGCTACACAAGTGTCTGCTCAGGCTAATCGCCGCTCATGTCGTTTACATCAGACTACCTGATCTTAAGAATTGATTTTCTAACGGCGCTAAAATTTTCTCATCCTTTACCGAGCAATATCACGTTCCATACATAATTAATTCTCTTCCTTGTACAACTTCCTAAGCTTTTCTTTTCCTCCTTTCCTGCTACCCTTCCTTGTGTACGTCTTCCTCCGCAGGGGAAGTATGGCTGATAGTGGCTGGGAGTGTAATCCTCGCCGGTCCAGTCATATGGCTCGTTCTTTACCTCACTCCCTATTCACAAGAACATTCTATGCGGAAGCCATGGGAGGGTGAAAAAGGACAGAAGGAATGCTTGGAGAAAAGTCACCAAAGAATTCCTGGACTGAGCGTGTTATGCCTCTACATGGTGGCGCCGATTTTCGCTGAGCCTGTGCCCTTCTTTCCCAGGTGTGTGTGTGGGGGAGGGGAGGGTAGGTTGGGGGGAGGGCTGGAGGACACATATATATTATGCGAACAGGTGGTGTCGTGCAGTACATTTTTTGCTTATTATATTTGCTCTTCTTGTTCCTTATCTTATGCATGCTTGGTGTTATTCTTTCCTCTTTGTCCTTCCTCCTCACCTCTTCATCTTCTAATCCTTTTAAGAAGAGGGAGAAAAAGAGGAATAACAGCAGGTCGGGTAGTAGAGACAAAGGTGGCTGGTGACACTTTATATTTACCGCAGATCCTCTAGCGGACGGGTGTTATGCGGGTTATGGTGGTTCTTCTGCATCCTCACCACCACTCTTTACCGGGGCAGCCTCATCGCCCGCCTCACCGTGCCCGCCCGCAGCCCCACTCTTGACACCCTTGAACGGCTGGCCGCCTCGAATCTGAAGTGGGGCATGCTGGACACCTACGGCTCAGGGTATCAGCTCTTCAGGGCGTCCAAGGTTTGAAGTGATGATGTCATACTGCTTCCAATCAAAACAATATGTCCTACTTGAATGGTCTCTTTCGTGGCTGTATCCATTTGTGATTAGCATCAATGGCGGGTCATGATAAAATAAAATGGAGGGACTGCAAGCTTAACACAACAGTAGGATACACAAATTTGGCCTACCTCAGGTATGAGTTGTAGTTGATGTTCACGGATTTCGGACGGACCAAAAAGGTTATACTGTACAAGAGGAAACGGCATGCCGCGCATTCCCTGTGTTATCGGGTGAAGCCGCTCACCCCATCCCAATGCGGAGAGATTGACACATAACATGGCGATTTCACGCGTCGACTCATTTCATTTTCAGGCTTTATATCTAATTATACACAAAAAATTGATTAAAAATGTGACTGCCTAGGTATAGTTATAGGGTATATAGGGCTTCACGCTAGAGGCAACATGCCGCCTCCTCCTATATAACCTTCTTGGTCCACATACAATGTAAACACGGGCTGAGCAGCTGATATAGCTGGCTTCGACTGCAGCTCATTGTGTTCACAAGTGGCGCGGCGGCGGTGCAGACATGAATCGTACAGCAAATATGAAAGTATCTTAAATTTTGGTCTGGTTTTAATGAAATTCACTACCTTAGTAACGTATTGAAAATAATTATGTAACATATAATGACTTTTTATTATGATATATTTGTTAGTAGTGTATCAATTCTGCTGTGTCTCTAAAGGAATCATACACCTGGCAGTGAGTACGTCTGGGGGTGCTGCAGCTCTGCAGCCCTATGCCACGAACCGCCACTGATAAGCATGATGAAAGAAATTAACTTTTTACTCACCATCGGTATGATTACATCACATGAAAACTCATTAATGTGTCGGAAATAGCTATATGCACCACGGGAAGAACTACTTTAAACTTTATGAGTTGGGTAGCAAAACCAGTGAAGTTGCAAATTCTAGTTCGCAAGCATTCCGATAGAGATTGATGCATTGTAATTATTAAAGCCGAGAGAGAAAGGTCAAATCATTTCCCGAGTGACGCCAGTATCAATTTCAAGTGGCGTGGCTTATGGGTGAATCGTGCCGTCGACGTCACCATAGAAAACGAGAAAGGGGAGGATGGGTAAATTTTATGGGGAACATTGCTATGAATACTCTAGAACACTGAGCTCGATCTGCCATCTGGTGGCCGTCTGGGAACTTCCCGGCACCTCAGAAGTCGGGTCTCGGGATGTCGGGCTTGACTTATTTTCCATTATTCCCTACCAAACCAGCTACAATTAAGTGTTGTCATGGTCAACATAGGCTTATGCAAAATGAAAATATACGAGTTTTACATTATTCATGGCGTTATAACGAGGATTGTTGGCAAAATAGAAGCATTCGATCACAGGTGTCCTACATAATTCTACTAAATACTGTAAAGGAATGCTTCAAGGCGGGTGTATGGGTTAATATTACCTCAATGTATGCAAAGAGAAGTTAATATTTACCCATACACCCGCCTTGAAGCATTCCTCTACTGTATTTAGTAGAATATTGTAGGACACCTGTGGTCGAATGCTTCTATTCTGCCAACAATCTTCGTTATAACGCCATGAATAATGTAAAACTCGTATATTTTCATTTAATTTCATAGTTTTATTTTATTGGTATTGTAAGTAAGTAAAATGTAAGTAAGTAAACTATAGAACACAGAGGCGAGTTGGGATCCCAAATCACTGATAGAGTATAAAAAACCCATTTAATTAAGAAACCATTTTTTTCGTATGTCTCTGGAGATGGAATAGAGAGAGAGAGAGAGAGAGAGAGAGAGAGAGAGAGAGAGAGAGAGAGAGAGAAGATGGAAGAGAGAGAGAGAGAGAGAGAGAGAGAGAGGAGAGAGAGAAGAGAGAGAGAGAGAGAGAGAGAGGAGATGACCCGTGGATACATGAGAGGAGATGAGAGAGAGAGGAGAGAGAGAGGAAGAGAGAGAGAGAGGAGAGAGAGAGAGAGAGATGGGAGGGAGGGAGAGATGGCAGTGGGATAAACACATCCAGGGGAAGAGGAGGAGGAAGCATGGTCCAGGTTTGATGGGAAGGAAGGGGGTGGAGGAGAGTCAAGAGAATATGAAGGATAATTAT